>FLSR01000416.1:0-29676 GCA_900092035.1 Leuciscus waleckii
TGACATGTTTCTTGATGATGGGAACAAGGGTCTCCTTGTTTCTTTTCTTCACAAGGCGAAGAATGGGGCGTCTGCTTGCAGCTTTGATCTCAAGTATACCAAACACCCACGTTCGCTTTCTTTTCCAGGTGTTACCAAAGCGTCCTCTTGCATACTACCAAAAAACAGCATGAACAGTATTACAAAATAAAGAAAATCTCTGAATCAGCCATGTATCAATTTATTTCTAATCAGATGTAATTACATGAGATTTTTCATCTAAAACTCTTTTAAATTCCATATCACACAATAACTATGCTTACATAATAAGAAAATATTTAAAGGATCAGTTCACCCAAAAAAGAAAATTTGAAGATTCATATTTTGTAAATAAAGTGGCAAATTATTATTATTTTTTTTATTTTTTGGGGGGAAACAAAGCACTTGCGTCATTCCATAAAATTGAGGTTAAACCACTGGAGTCACATGGATTAGTTTTATGATTTCTTCATGAATTTTTTGAAGTGGTAGTTGCGTAGCTGTCAATGGAGGGACAGGAATAGCTCAGATTTCATAAAAAAGATCTTCATTCATGTTCCGAAGATAAAAGAAAGTCTTACATGTTTGGAACAACACGAGGGTGAGGATTTAAAGACAGAATTTTCATTTTTGGGTGAACTAACCCTTTAATAAAATATATTGTAAACAAGTAACAAAATATTGAGATATTTTTTGCCATTACATTAAACATTGAATATTAATTCCTTTTTTTTGTAGAACACATTCCTGTAACCTTCCTATAACCCTTCTTTAGGTTAAACAAAATAAATAAAATGTCAGTGAAAGTAAAAATTGCACATTTAGATTACACTATCTTGCGTTTGTGGCAAAACTTGCTCTCATCAATGTGAACAAGGACATTAACTCCACCAACTTTCTGTTTTCTTTTTTTTCCGGTGCTTCTCCAGGCTTTGTACACAAATTCTTCTGAGTTTCTTTGACATCATGGAAAGTGTTGCTGTGCTCTTTGCAATGCCATCTTGAAGCATGTCTACTTGCCGTAGATGTAAACCCTGAGCAAATCTACAAAGATTAACACAAATTATTATCATTAAATAAGAACACTGCATTTTCACACAAAGAGAATGTGTGCTTTATCAACCTGCAGGCCACAAAGCATAATTTGTACCTAGTATCCTGTATTTTGAACACTAGTTTTTTTTTTTTTTTTTTTTTCTAAGCATAACAAAAGCATTTTAATACATTTTGTCATACATAGTTGACTAAACAGTAACATACTGTAGTGCTGTACAGAAATTGACTAAACTTGAAAGCATCAAAGTGAAAACATCTATAATCACCACCATAATCTTCTATTAGAAGCTTCTGTTAGATGTTTTATAAGACATCCTAAATACTAATTTAAAGTATGGTCCAAATATAGTCAACTTGATATAATTTTAAAAAGAGTTTGTTTTTGGGTTACTGTAAGATATCTGGCAAAGTATGGTGGGGTATATTACAGGAAATGCTTTTGCAATAGGATATGCTATAGTTTTACCATCATATGTTTTTATGCCACCATAAACTATGATAACGTGCTGTAATGCAATTGTGCTCTATGGACTTAAAATACACCATACAAATAGTGTAATATGTCAAATACTGTAGTTATGTAATATATTTGCATTGCAGACTGCAGTGTGATTGTGAGAAAAGTGAGTTTGTCCGAACACTTCTTCTCAACCGTCCACATCTTTTACGTCGACACTCCCTGGAAGTTTCAGGAAAGATTGTATGATAAGTTGACATTTTTAACATATGTCTTGGAACACACACACATGATAGGTTGGATATATAATTAATATAACAAAAGCTTATGTAAAAATCATGTTGTTTAGTACCAATATGTCAATACAGATGTTGAGCAATATTAGATTTAAAAAAATAAAAAAATAAATGTTTAAATAAAAGACAACAGACTGATTATTGTGCTGATACTAGTAAAATCTATTTACTTGAAATATGTTTTTACTACTTCCAGCTGCTTATTCAAACTGATTAGATAAAATAGAAATACAATCATGATACATTGGCACTCTTACAATGATCTACATTAAATTACAATATAAACACAATAAGATACATTGTCATAATTCATTAACAGTGGATCATAAGCAATCACTTGACGTAGGTGTGCAGTAAGCTATTCATTGCTGCTCTGAAACAGTGCGCCACTATAGAGCCCACAACCACACCATATATATTTTTTTACTTTGAAATATGTAGCGCTCACATTTATTTAAATAATAGCCTTTTGAAGTTTATTAAACACATTAAGTCATTTCTTCTTTTATAACCCCTAAACACCTCTTAAAATAACAACTAACACTATTTTATAGGATACCATTTGAGATATTTAAGAGATGGTTTTATGATCTTAAATCATAAAAACAAAGCATTTATTCTTACCAGATGTAATGGTCCTTGGACTGGGAGGCAACCATGTTCATTTTATGCCTGCAGTTCTTGCATTTAATTTTGCGTTTCAACAAGCCAATCTTTTGCAACCATTTTATTAACTTTAAAGACGATTTTTTGGTTTCCAGTGAATACATCGAACCAGCGGCTCAAGCCTCGAGCTAGTAAAGCATGTAGAGTAATAGACTAATACACAACCCAAAAATTCAAAATTGGCGCACTTTCCTTTCATTGGCTTACGATGTTATCAGAATCAGATACACCTACCGCGGTTGGCAGAGTTGACACGTGACCGAGCACTTCTTCAGTTCTGATAGGCCGCACTGCCTACAGGTTGCTCTGCTCCGAGTCCGAACATTTGAGATGGTAAGTAGGCCTATCAAATCCCTTGGGAAATAATGTGTTATATTACTTTCATTCTTGTGAAACAATCTCGTTATCTCACAGCTGGCAGTGGGGGGAGTGGGGGGAGTGCGGGTATGCATTTTACCCGCGCAAAGGCACAGAGGGGAAATATCGAGGGAAAAGAAGGAGAAGTAGTTTCCATACACAAAAGTGGTAAGTTGTGCTTATAAATGTGAAATTTGTTGGTGTTAGTGTGCTACAAAACACAACGCTGATATTTCTCATGACGCGATTGCATACAAGTTGACACAAATTTGCATAGTCATGTGCCTCAACAAGTAAATAACGTAATGATACATTTGCAAATCATTAGCTAATTATTAATTAAAGCTGACAACTGGACGTTTAATCGCATAGCTTTGACCAATTGTGGTGATTAACACATTAATTTACACTATTAGTTAATAAAATACGTTATTAAGGAATACACTATCACACAATTAATAGCAATTCATTTATTACTTAATCATATAGACTCTTTATTAGTTGCTGATGCAGTAATCATTAATCAATGGTTTAGTTCTTTATGAGTCATACATTAACTCATGATTGTGCATTAGTTAAACATAAATGAATGCATATTAGTGCACACGTATTGTAAAGTATTACCCAAAATTTAACATGGTATCCCTAACTTTAGTTTTAATCTTCTCCACAATGAATGCCGATATCCCTCCTCTTCCGTAGTTGGATACTCAGCGTTGGGAGTAATGCATTACCAAGTAATTAGTGTAATTTAATTACTTTCCTTTGGAAAAGTAAAGTAAGGGATTACTCTCAATTCTTCTGTAATTTAATTACAGTTAAAGGTACAATATGTAAGAATTTTGCATTCAAATATCCCAAAATCTCAAGGCCAGTGTTATATATTTTGTTAAGTTGATTACTTACAATATCCCAAATGTTTCCAACTATTTTTAAATCGTGAGAAAAGTGCGATTTTAACCAAGGAAACGGGGCGTTAGAGCAGGGGTCAGCTGGCAGTCGCCAGTCTATTGCGTCATATCCGCGTTACCCTCGGTTTCCGCTCGTACTGCTCTCCTAGTTGAATCATTAATTGAAACTCACTTACAACTGCCTCATACTTAATCCATGCATTGTGCCAAGAACACTGTAGAATTTATATTGTTTGCAAAAACACTGGCAATGTCAAGAAGGAAAGTGTTTCTCAACCAACTCCAGTCACATTTCTTCAGAAGAAATGACTTGAACCACTTATTCTAACCTGTATGATGCTTTTATGTAGTTTATTCATGTGTATTTTGAGGATATACATCTCCATCAAAATATTTGTTCTTTGTTCCACAGAAGTAATGTCATACAAGTTTAAGATGGCAAAAGGGTGAGTAAGTGACGAGAAAATTCTCATTCATTTAACAAAAAACGAATTAAATAGAAACATTTCACTTTAAAACTATAAACATTTCCATAGACAGAGAACACAAGCTTACAATGGTATAATAAAAAACAAAAACAAAACAAACTTAATAATTGAAAAAGTAACCATGAAAAAGTAAAATATGAATGCAAGTGAATGTATGTCAATCAATTAACCATTTACTGCTAATAATGGCAGGTCATTCATTTAACAGCTCTGGACCAGATCATGACAGAGTTGATTTTTCAATTAACTTAAAACAACATTGCTGAAAGCAAATTCAGGTGTATGGGGAAACAACAACAATATACCTTTATATGATATAATGTGAGAATTCGAAACAATGTAGAAAAGCCACTGACCTCTAATGTGATGTCGAAGGGAATGGTGTGCCACCTTCTTCCTTTTCTTCTGTTTGTTGTCTAGTAGTACAGGCTCATCAGATTCGCTCAGAATTTGTGATGAGGAGGTAGTGTCATCATTGTGATCATGGTGGTGGACTTCTTGTTTGACATTGAAAGGTGCTAAAAATAAATAAACATTTTCAAATCTTCACTTTTTAGAAGGACATCAGTTATTGACAGTTAACTGGCAGGTTTACACATTGAAAACACCTTATTTTCATCCTGCCTTGCAGCCTTAGACAATAAACAACAATTATTTAGAAAAAGTAGTTAATCAATCTGAATGACACTTTACTAATTCAAAAAGAAACAGATCTAAAGAATTTTTGAGATTATACATTTTTATAAATGTGACTGTGTACAATTTTGCAGAGTGTCAAATATGTATCTAGGTACAATTCACTTTCCATTCAAAATGCTTATAGTTCTCTGCAGTACAATAATGGCCATTCCCTGATTGGTGTGCGTTTGCTTAACATAGGGCATTTTTTTCACCCCTTCACTTGGTTTGCACATACTCCTGTCACAGGTGGGGTGGCATTGCTTCATTGTGTTGATTTTGTGGCTTCAGATCCCTATTCGCTCACTGAAGCACGTCAACATTGCACAGTGTGAGTGATAAAAGTAACAAAATGTGCCCTCTTTCCAAAGATGTGTTGCAGTAAAAGCGTTTAGATATCATAGAACAGCAGAATGTTATAGACCGAATAACAATTGGCTGTATTATTGTTACAATGTTTTTTGATGAAAAACAGCAAAAATATTTTTCCAAGAGATTTCAGGCAAAACAATTTCCTATGGAAACAACAAAGCTATGGAAATTCTTAAGTCATCTAGGAGCTTTTTACAGATGTCACTGGAAAATTCCTGGAAAAGCCTTGCTTTAATACCTGTCATGGTGTTGCTCTGAATAAGGTCTATAGAGTGAAAAACAAAGCATTTACAATGTTGCAATCAGCCATTGTACTTGTCATTTGAGTTAAAAGCTAATAAAATGCACAGTTGCACTTCTAGTGCTCATTTCACTTGGGAAATTCAAATCATTCATAGTCAGATTTGACACGTTTTGCAAAAGCATAGACAGAGTAACGTCACATTGAGGCAATGTTGAAAATATCTAATGCTGTTAGCCAAAGCTAATAGCACTCAGCAGCCATAAAAGTGAAATCAATGAAAATGCCAAAAGTTTAAAAGTCTGATGTGTAAATTGCTTGTATGTATGTAATAAATACTGCACACACAGCATGAAACATATTATTATACTGACCAACATCTTGTCCTTTGGCTTTCCCAAGAACTTTCTCTGAGAAAATCACGTTCATTTTCTAGCTCTCCGATCATTTTTTCTTGCCACTTTATTTTCTCTTCCAGAAATTCTATCTTCATTTTCATGGAAAAAATGCCTAGAAAAAACATATCATAAATAAATATTAGTAAGCTAACAATTAATACTGGACACAAATACAAACTGATATTTGTGACATAGACAAAATGACAACATACTAGTATCAGAACCCTGGCTGCTGCAGCTTGGTAAAGAAGGCTCATTTTCCTCCAGCTCTTTAGGTGTTGCATCGGTAGAGCTCTCCTGAATGGACTCCTGCTGCTTGTGTTGTAGCTTCAACTTGCGCTTTGGCTGTATAAAAGGTCACAGGAATGTATTTTTATTACCCCTATTACCTCATAACCCCAGAAAAGTTGTAATATTTTGTAAAATGCAATAAAAACAAAAATATGTGATTTGTTTATTTTATTCTATTAGATGACAAAATTACAAAATAATTTTTTTTTTTTTTTTACTGTCCATCTTAACTGTATTTGTAAATATACTACCATATTTTTTGTTTCATCTCATTTTAAGCAAGTGGGTTGGCGAGTATAAAACTTTTACACAGTAACGTTAATAATCACCCTGCTTACGTATTGTTGTCAAATACACAACAACTTGGTTATTAAAACGCCAGGACCATTAAATGTTTTATACCTAAATAAATAAATAAGATTAGATGTTAAATAAAATACGCAAAGATTAGCCTAAATGCTAGCATGCTATTTAGTTAAGAATATGTAGACTAATACAACTGAAACACTAACATAGATGTAAAATAACTTAAAAACAAACAACACCAAAGCCAAAGTTTATCATGAAGGACATACCATTTCGATCGATGGCTATGCGGAGAGTTTATTTTTCAAGATCTTGATGCTCTTTCAGCGGTTTATGAAATCCAGCTCGACTGATTGATTGCTGCGTCTGATTGGACAGGAAGTGAGTGCACTGCGCGGGTCTAGACCACCCGCGAAATTCAAATACTACCGTAGCGCTATAGATGTTGTGTCAAAGTCTGAAATAGTTCCGCCGTGAAGCGTCATGGCTTCAAATTATGATTTTCTGCGGAGAATATTTTTCAGACCATCAGCGAATACGAACAAAAAATCTGTTCATTGGTTGATGCAAAAAGGATTACTGCGGAAATACATGTATTGCCCATCATGCCACCACATCATGAAATTCAGAGACTTCTACAATGAAAAGGAAGCTGCATGGTAAGAAAAGCTTTATATTATCCCATGCTCATTATTATTCAACTGTGTTTCTCGTCAAATTCAGTGTAAGAGCCTCACCTCTGTCTCAATTTATGTCAACGTGGCCTTTTGTTTATAATGTAATGTTAATCTATTGTAATGTCATGCCAATTGGAGCAATGGCATCTCTTATGACATTCTGTATATTATTCTATGTATGTAATATAATATGTAGTTTATTATATTTATTTTTAAAGGAAATTTTTGTTTTATTTAGTAGTCATTTATTTGTTCAGTTTAATGTTGAGAATGCAACCCTATTTGGTGCATTATTAGATGTTATTCAAATGTTTGAATAATTACAACTCAAAGATTCAAACATGTTTTTTTCAGATATCATACAGCAAGAGCATTTGAAGTGGCTC
Source organism: Leuciscus waleckii (assembly GCA_900092035.1). NCBI lineage: Eukaryota > Metazoa > Chordata > Actinopteri > Cypriniformes > Leuciscidae > Leuciscus > Leuciscus waleckii. The sequence goes on from FLSR01000416.1 coordinate 7,599, forward strand.
AATATTTTCCAAGTATCATAGAAATTAATAAAAGTGAAATAATAATAATAATAATAAAAAGGATATAGACATACTTTATAACATTTTTTTTCCCAATTATAAACTGGAAAAGTAATACAATAGTATTGATAAAATAACTGTAATCTTTGTATTTAACTTTTTTATTATTATTCATTTTATTTTAATCTGTAAAAATGTGTTTAATGACATAAAAAGTACTAAAAAATTATTCCATTTGTCCTGAACCAAACACATTTAAAATAAATATTAGAATTTTATTATAAAAATAATATATATTTTTTTTAATTAGTGTTTTTTATTAATATCATCTGTCTTTAAACTATGCATTTGCTTTGAAAGTATTACATTTTTAAATATGTTTGGTGTTGGAACTTGTATACTTATTTTAATTATTTTGTCCTCTGCTAGGGTGTGTCGAGATAAATGCCACAGTAAATCATACACCAAGAGCATCCGAAGTGGCTCAATATTTTCCAAGTCTCATCTAAGCCTCCAGACATGGATGCATTTTATTTACAGGTAAGGATATATCATTGTGTTTGTTACATAATGAGGATTGTTTTAATAGTGTTATAATAACTATTTGTTATTATGTAAGAATTATTTGTGTTAAGAGGAAAATCTTTTGTAGTATATTATTCAAGCAGATAATATCAGAACTTATACTTATAATATAACATTGACAGTGAACTGAGTATTAAGATATGTGTTATGATCCTCTGATAATGATAACTGATAAATATGGTAAAAAAAATTGATCACAAAAAGATATGTTTTATGATCCTGATGTTTTTTTTTCTTCTTCTGTGTTTGCTTTTAAACTGTAGATTTTCACAAGGACTCAGGTTGCGGCAAGTGGACATGCTACAGGAAGGCATCACAAGAAGCTCTTCTACACTGACTAAACTTGCTTATCGTCTGTGTGGAGTCTGCAAATCTGCAATTAAAAGAATGAAGAGAAGAGGTGACCTGAAAATTGGAAAAAGACATGAAATTGTTTTTATTGATGAGAGCAAATTTGGCCACAAAAGAAAGGTAATATATTTTCAGTTACATCTGTCCACACTTTATAGTAAAGATGAATGATACAATAAATTCTTAAATTCTGTAATTTTTTAGTACAACCGAGGAAGACAGAGCAACAGGGCATCATGGGTGTTTGGCATGCTTGGGGTCAAAGAGGAGTTCAGAAGACCCATTCTGAAAGTTGTCAATCAGCGTTCAGCTCAACACCTCATGCCAATTCTCCAGAAGCATGTGAGACAAGGAAGCACTGTTGTGTCAGATGGGTGGAGAGCCTATAACGGTCTCAGAGATGCTGGATATAACCATCTAACTGTGAACCATAAAGAGGTTTTTGTTGATCCTCAGACAGGTGCTCACACACAGACATGAGAGATTGTGGGGAGTTTGCAAGGCAACAGTGTGGAGATGTAGGGGGAACCGCACAGAAAGCATGCTCAAAGACCACTTAAAAGTAATTGAGTGGACGTACTGGCGTGGTGACATACATAAAAATGGCCCCCTGGGAATGATTTTGCATGACATCAGAAGGAAGTATCCTGTGTGAAAAGATGTAGATGTTCAGTTTATTCTGTGACCATCATCATCTTTTGTGTTAAAAACAAATTTGTCAATAAACTGTTTGGCAATTTATTGTGATTATTCAAGATGTGTCTCATCAGTTTGTTCTCTTGAACCATAAAAACAATAAACACTGAGTTGTTCACTGCAATATTACATGTCTCTTTTCTTATTGGAAAACAGCAAATGTTTACTTTAGAATAGGGAACATAATCTGAAGTAATATTGCATTTATTAGTGATAAATGTGCTTGTTACCTATTAATAAAGGGAATATTCCAGTTATAAATCATTTGTTAGTATAGAACAACTGCTAGAAAGACAGTGTTTCTCGGCATATTTAAATGTCTGTTGAAATGCCCATTCTATATTTATTTCATACTTATAAGCTACACATTCACACAGTGTACTGGGAACTTATAAAGTGTGTAATTGGCACAGTACAAGCTATTAGTTTGTTTTACTTTTAGCTAATTAGTACATTGTTAGGACAGAAACAAGTATAAAGGGGCTATAAGACAAAAATAAGACAACAGCCAATAAAGGCCTTATAAATAGCTTGTAATGGCATACAAGTACATAACTAGTTACTTACAAATACAGTTATTAGTCATTAATTAGTGTCTAATTTCTGATCCTTAAAATAAAGTGTTACCGTTTTTATTTTATTACTTTATACTTAGTGCACACTATCCCACAACCCAATCATCATCACTCTTGTCATCTCATCAATCAACATGTCAAAAGCTTAACTGTTCTGTTACAGCCAGTGTCCCCTTATTCTCAGTGAATGTCAGTGATGATCTGTATCTAACTTGTATTTTTACAGGGCGGGTATTGACAAAAATTTCACAATTCGATTCTATTTCGGTTCACAAGCTTGCAATTCGATTCGATTTCGATTCCAATTCGATTCGATTCAATATTGATTCTTTTGGATATCAGGTACAATACATGGCACATTTTCTCAAGGAAACTATGGGAGTCAGTTGTAGGCTATAGGCTTCATTAGCCTACTATAATATTGAAGGTAAAAATTAACTGATTTGTATATAAATCTTAAATTACACTTTTATTTATTTTTATGATAATAAAGTTATATGATATATAAACATTTAAATGGTGGCTGTCATAAAAACCTGTCAGATTTATTCAAACATGCATTAAAAATTGAAGAACATTAAAAATTATAATGAATATGTAATATGGTGCATATATTTAGCAGAATGCTCCTCTCTAGAGTTAATATTTCTCGCTGACTGACGAGTTTATGGTCACTGGATATGGATTTGCTGTGGTAAATGTGACGTTACATGACATTGTTTACAAGCTGTTTTACTGACGTCTTTCCACGGGTGAAACACTGATTGAGCGACTCAATGTGACATGATACGGACTTCGATAAGTTGTACTCTACCTTTTAACACACTTTCGGATGCTCATTCATGTTTATTTTGCGCGGTAACTTGTTAAGGCGGAAGAGAAGATCACGTGCGCTGCTGCTTCTCTAGAGCTGAGCCAGAGCGATCTCACGCCACAGCACCAAAACTGTAATTATGTTTTTGAATTTCAGTATTTCAGTAATTTCAGTATTTACCTCAGTGTTTTTATAGCAATACTCCTCAAATAGTCTTTATTGGCACACTGCCCTCACCAGGGGCGTGTCTAGAGCATTTTCAGTGGGGGGGCCATGCTGGGGCACTGCCTCCAAACGGGGTGGCCGCCAGTGACCAAAAACAAAAAAGAAGCTAAAATCTACAGTAGCCTATATTACGTAAATCCTATTGATTTTATTATTTTTTTAACTTGAATAAAGTTACTTGTAAACAAATGTAGTAATAAAGCACATTTTGATAATTTTGTTTTTTGTCATCCCTGTATATATCCATTAAGTTAAATTTGAGAGCCAGTGTTTATTATTTTTAGTGTTTTCATAAAACTAATGAACTAATTGCTAATAATGAGCAATTTTAAAAACCCAGAAGCAGAAACGATGTCAACAATTTTCTTTTAATTAGTTTGGCCATTACAATATACAGTAGTTTTATTCACAATCTCTTTCAAATAATAATAAATAAAATAAAATTCCCCCCACTGTAATAATTCAAATGGTTTGGCCAAAACATCATAGTGTTTCAATCAAAATTTCTTTCAGATTAATTTACAAAAAAGCTGAGTAACACAGAGTTAAAGTTTTAGCACTGTAACAGTTCAAATGAAAACATCACTGTTTAAAAATAAAATATGGAACCATTACATTGTGCTCTGCTAATATATTAAAGAACAGTCTTTAGTTTAGAAACAATAAAAACAGTAGCAGAAAGAGAGGAAAACAGTCGAAAAAGAAAGAAGGCAGACCTCAACTAAAACAGCTGGATTCTTCTGTTTCGGTGGTGACTGGCAAACCGTCTAACAAAATCATCTAAGTTAAGACATTTGGCTCTCCTCACCTCAATGCTTAAGACTCCAAGATTACTGAGTCTGTCATCAGTCATGGTACTGCGTAAATGTGTTTTTATGAGCTTAAGTGCAGAGAAGCTGCGCTCACAACTTGCACTGCTGACTGGTAAGGCCACAGCTATGTGTAACCGAATGAATGAGATGATTGACATTAGTGAGCACCTATCAGCAGGGATTCCCTCCTATTTAAGAGCTGGTTGGCTGTAGCCTGGGATGCGTCACGTTCGACTCCGCCTCCGTCCGTTGTTTACAGTGGCTGTAGGTATGTGCGGTAGCATATAGCAACTTCTGTTTTTAGTTTCTTGTATGTACGTGACTAATTATTAGTGTTGTGTATAGCCTGTTTTTCTTCTCCGGTTTCCCTCGGCTTGTCGCGGTGGGTGCACTTGCTGGTTGCTCGCCTTTCAGGATGTGTGACTGTTGGTGGAAAGCGTATTGTTTGTTTTTATTTAGGAGTTTAGGATCGGCTGATTGTGTTGAGTTATGTGCAGTGTCCCTGTAGTCCAGTTGAAGAGCAGAGTGCATAACTTTTTGAGTATCTGTGCCTGTGAAAGGACAAGCACATTGTGCGACTGCATCGTCTACTTCCGGTAAGTGTTATTGTGCATATAACTGTAGTTACGAGCTGAAAATTTAGCAATTGAGGCATAAATCTGTGATGTAGTGTTTAATGCATTTGCTGTGCATAATGCATTTGTGATGTAATTACCTATTGTCTCCACTAGAGGGCCACCTGGGGGTTAAAGGGGGTTATTGGAGTGTGAAGGTGAAGAAGTCTGGCTTGCATGTGCTACCGGCAGTAGCCGCTTTGTTTGTATGAATAAACGGTCGGTTCTCTCCGGTGACTTTCTGTGTACGTAGTTCATTGGATATACTGCACATGAAGAAACACTACATGGTGTCAGAAGTGGGATTTGAACCCACGCCTCCATTCGCCACCCACACCTCCCACGCCTACATGGTGTCAGAAGACTCGAGCCTGCGTCTGCCTGAGACACGACGAAGAGAATAAGTGCATCCTGATTGAAGTGAGTCTGCCATGGTGAGAAAATACACATGGATAATTTCAGATTACCACCTCCATTAGTCCTGACGGGGAATACAGGTGAAAATTGGAGAAGATGGATACAGCGTTTCAACATTTATATGACTGCTTCAGGATCGGACTCAAAAACTGAAAAGGTAAAAATCGCCATTCTCCTTCATGCTTTAGGAGAGGAGGCCTTAGAAGTTTACAATTCACTGTCTGTTGAGCCAGAAGGGGAAAATGAAACAATGCAAGATATAGTAACTGCATTAGAGACGCACTGCTTACCGAGAAAGAATGTTGTTTTTGAAAGGCATCAATTCTGGGTCTACCCCATGCCCGATACGATTACCATCGATAAGTACGTCACAGAACTAAAGCAAAAGGCTAAGGACTGTGAATTGGCCCAACGAATCTGACATGATAAGAGATAAGATTGTGTTCAGTGTCGGCGATCAGCGTTTAAAGGAGAGGCTTTTAAGAGAAACGAACTTGACCCTAGAAAAAACTGTGGACATTTGTAGAGCGGCAGAGGCAGCAAAGACACAGATCCAAGCAATGGGAGAGCAGAGTAAAACTGTTCATGCCATTAAAAATAGGATAAAAGATGTAAAACAGAACATAAAGAGATATGAAAGGCCATTATCTCAACAATACAAATCAAATTCTTTTATCTGCAAAAAGTGTGGAAAGTCTCACCCTCTAAGACAGTGTCCAGCTTTTGGTGCAACATGTCATACCTGTGGAAAACGTAATCACTTTGCCTCAGTGTGCAGGTCTGAACAAAAAGACAAGAAGCCTAAATATGATAGAAATGTCACTGTTGATTCATTATTCATCGGATCAGTTGAACTGAAGCAAGCCTACAGCTCTGTACAGAAAGCATGGTATACCGATGTAAATATTGGAAATGTGGCTGTGAAGTTCAAACTGGACTCTGTGGCCGAAGCCAATATTATACCACTGGATATTTATCAATTACTTGACAAAACAGTGGTCCAACCGACTTCAACTATGCTGGTGGCATATGGTGGAGCTAAGTTAAAACCAGAAGGTGTGGTCAATCTTCAGTGTAACACACCTAAAGTACAAGTTTGCTTACCCTTTTACATCACCAGATACTCGTCCATTTCAATACTTGGTAAAGAAGCATGTGAACGGATGCAACTGCTGAAAAGAGTTGAGACTGTTGTAGTCAAGCATTCTACCTCTAAAGAGGAATTGATAGCACAACATCCAACAGCTTTTGAAGGGCTCGGTCAGTTTCCACGTGAACATCATATACATGTCGATCCGAAAGCAATCCCGGTCATACATGGCTGCAGAAAAATTCCCTTAGCAGTGCTGGGCAAACTGAAGGACACACTGGAGCAGCTGTTGCAAGCAGACGTTATAGCGCCAGTCACCCAGCCCACTTCATGGGTAACAGTCTGTTGTCACCGAAAAAAAGAATGGGTCATTACGAGTGTGCCTGGATCCTCGGGATCTAAATAAAGCCGTTCTTCGTCAACACTTCTCTATTCCGACAACTGAAGATGTCTTGTGTAAGCTTGCTGGAAAGAAAATTTTCTCTATTTTTGATGAAAAGGATGGCTACTGGCAAGTCAAACTTGACATGGAATCCTCCCTGCTATGCACATTCAACACGCCATGGGGGATATACAGATTTAAACGTCTACCATTTGGTGTCAAATCTGCTAGTGAGGTCTTCCAGCAGTACAACAATGAAGTGTTCGGAGACATTGACGGCGTACACATTGTAGCGGATGATATGATTGTTGCAGCTGCCACAGAACAAGAACATGATGTCATAGTTGCTAAAATTATGGAGAGAGCAAAAGAACACAATGTGAAGTTCAACCCTGACAAGATCCAGTTCAAGGTGAACAACGTACATTACATGGGCCATGTGATTACTCCACAGGGTGTGAAGGCGGATGACGGCAAAATACAGGCAGTAGTGAGCATGCCAGCACCCACTGACAAACAAGCACTGCAGCGGGTCTTGGGTATGATAAGATACCTTGCGCCATTTATTCCAGGTGAGGCATCACTCACAGCTCCTCTCAGGCAGCTGTTGAGAAAAGACATTGCATTCCAGTGGCAACCAGAACACGATGAGGCACTGTCTGCACTTAAAACAGCACTGACCAACTCACCAGTTCTTAGGTATTATGACCCCAACACAGCACTCACTATACAAACAGACGCATCCAAAGATGGCTTAGGATCATGTCTGCTGCAGGAGGGGCAACCAATAGCATATGCATCCAGGGCTTTATCGGATACAGAAAAGAAATACGCCCAAATTGAAAAAGAGCTATTGGCGATTGTCTTTTCGGCCAAAAAGTTCCATCAGTATGTGTACGGGCGCAGTGTGAATGTCCAATCGGATCATAAGCCATTGGAGGTTATCTTCAAAAAGCCATTGAGCAAAGCACCGGCAGACTCCAACTATGCTCTTACAGCTACAGAAATATGATCTTATTGTCCAATATAAGCCTGGTAAAGACATGTTGATTGCTGATACACTGTCACGTGCTGTCGTTGAAGGCCAACACACAGGTACAGATGATCTCAGTGATGAGAGAGTTGTATATTCACTTCAGGCTACAGAGGCTCTCAGTGAAGAAATGCTGAAACAGCTTATAGATGCTACTGCAGGAGACAGTACACTCCAGTTGCTTGTGAAAATGCAAAAAACAGGATGGCCGACACATAGAAAGAAACTCAACCCCTCACTTCATCAGTTCTGGCCTATTAGACACACTGTGGCTGTGCAGGATGGCATAATGTTGGTATCAGGTAGAATCTTGATTCCTGAGTCAATGAGAACAGAGATGATGCGGAAATTACATATCTCACACCAAGGAATGCAGCGCACAAAAGCACATGCCAGAAAATTTCTGTATTGGCCTGGAATGACAAAACACATATAACAGATGGTTGAAAGGGGTTCAACATGCCAACAGTTCCAGCAAAGGAACCAGAAAGAGCCACTCAACTCTCATGCAATTCCAGAGCTCCCCTGGTTAAAAGTAGCTGCTGACATCTTTGAAATCCGAGGTCAGTCATATCTCTTGAGTGTCGATTACATGTCAAAGTGTCCAGAGGTGATGAATATCAAAGACAAGACAGCGAGCTCAGTGATTGAAAAGATGAAAGCAGTGTATGCAAGGCATGGCATTCCCAAAGAACTAGTGTGCGATCATGTGCCCTTCGCTAGCTATGAAATGAAGACTTTTGCTGCAGAGTGGGGGATTAAGTTGTAACTTAAGGACTATTGGTTTCAGGACTATTGTATGAACTAGCTTTGAACTGCTTAATGGACTGCTTAATGTTCATATATCTTGTGTATAGCTTGTATTGTTTGCTGTGAAAAAGGGGGATGTGATGTAGTGTTTAATGCATTTGCTGTGCATAATGCATTTGTGATGTAATTACCTATTGTCTCCACTAGAGGGCCCCTGGGGGTTAAGGGGGTGATTCCTGAGTCAATGAGAACAGAGATGATGCGGAAATTACATATCTCACACCAAGGAATGCAGCGCACAAAAGCACATGCCAGAAAATTTCTGTATTGGCCTGGAATGACAAAACACATAGAACAGATGGTTGAAAGGTGTTCAACATGCCAACAGTTCCAGCTCAGGAACCAGAAAGAGCCACTCACCTCTCATGAAATTCCAGAGCTCCCCTGGTTAAAAGTAGCTGCAGACATCTTTGAAATCAGAGGTCAGTCATATCTGTTGAATGTCGATTACATGTCAAAGTTTCCAGAGGTGATGAATATCAAAGACAAGACAGCGTGCTCAGTGATTGAAAAGATGAAAGCAGTGTATGCAAGGCATGGCATTCCCAAAGAACTAGTGTGCGATCATGTGCCCTTCGCTAGCTATGAAATGAAGACTTTTGCTGCAGAGTGGGGGATTAAGCTGACACACTGTAGTCCGGCCTATCCTCAATCAAATGGCCTGGCGGAAAGGACAATCAAAACTGTTAAATATGTCCTGAAAAAAGCAGAATTATCAGGGGTGGATCATCATCTTGCTCTTCTCTCACTGAGAAATACGCCTATCACTGGTACGTTCTACTCACCAGCTCAGGTACTGATGGGAAGAGTTCTGAGGAGCATCTTACCAGTGTCCAGTGAAGTTCTGCGACCAGTCACTCCTAAAGGTGTTCATCAGGCGCTCCAATATCTGCAAAAGAAGCAAGCGTGTCATTATAATGTGGGAGCAAAAGTCCTGCCAGAACTACGTGCTGGAAATACTGTGCACATGGAAACAGATAAGGGGTGGCAACGAGGTCTCATTGTTTCAAAACGTGATGAGCCAAGATCGTATGATGTCATCAATGAAGCAGGACGACAGTTCCGTCGCAACAGGCACCATCTGAGGAAAACAAATCACAAACACACAGAAACATTTGAAGTAGCGGATGAGACCCATGACAATGCACACTCTCACGTCCCAGAGGCACATGAAGAGACGGATCGGCTGTAAGTATGTGCCAGAGCAATCTTCTCATAACAGCAGTCCCACAACCACCAGGAGTGGTCGAGTTGTGAAACTTCCGGTGAGGTTTCAGGACTATTGTATGAACTAGCTTTGAACTGCTTAATGGACAAAATGTTTGCTATAAATTAGAAGGAAATTAAATGTTCATATATCTTGTTTATAGCTTGTATTGTTTGCTGTGAAAAAAGGGGGATGTGGTGTAGTGTTTAATATATTAATGGGATACTGGGATATTAACATGCTTTTAAGACTTTTGCACAGTACCGTATGTTTATATATCAGGGCTTAAAGTGAAAAAAAAATCCTGAGCCTGAACTTTCTGTGGCTCAACCAGGACTTTTACCAAGACTGTTTTTTTCTATTAACCAATTCTATGAGCAACAGCACAGTCATATTTTCAACGCATTAACAACTATTGTGCCAAAATAATTGAAACTTTTGCAGTACTAGGCTTACTGTGTCAAGAAAATAGCAACTCCATTCTCCATATAGCGTGTGTACAAGCTACAATTTCTGGTTTTCAATTCAATTCAATTATTGTGATTTGATTTAATATTGACTCATTTAAATAAATATTAGGTAGGCTACACAAGATAGCCATTAATTTTTTTTATGAAATTTTTAAGCATTCACCTAATGCTGTAAACATACAGAGAGATATATAATGCGTTTTTTATTGTAATAACAACTTTATTTAATGATTTAAGTAAAAATATAATAAATATGTAATATAAGACACATATTTAGCAAAATACTCTCTATAGCTCTTTTTTTTCTAGCCAACTAACGTGCTATAGCCTATATTATGGTCATCAAATGGCTTTCCTGAGGTAAATGTTATGTGACATAATTGTTCTCCAGCTGTTTTATTGACCCTTTTGTTTGATTGATTGGTCGATATTATGTATGAGGAATATACATTTCGGTAAGTTGTACTGTATCTTTCAACATTGTTCATTCGTGTTTATTTACTAGCTAGAGATGATCGGTTCACCTGCCGCAGGGTCTGTCGTGTCCACTGATCTATATAATGTCATTCTATATAGATCAGTGGTCGCGTCACATTTACAAGCGCCAAAACGGTATTTATTGTTTGAATTTCGTAATAAAAGTGACAGAATCTGAGAGCTGAGATTTTTTTAATATCAAAAGTAACCTGCTCTGTCCAGTCTGTCGGTCTCCGTGTCCTCTTTGCTTCGCGATTTTTCTGTGCGTGAGAAAATGGATGTGTGTCATGAGAGCGTGTGAAAAGTGTCAATCGCGTGAGTCTCACGGTGAATGCGTGAGAGTTGGCAGCTCTGAAGCTAACTGCGAACTGGTTCCTGCACAAGACCTCCTCTCTAGCAATTGGCTAAGACAACCTAAAATCATGCTCCCATTGGCTGTGACAGCTGTGCACGCTGACTCTTGAATCAAGGTGGTAGGTTGAAGGGGACCGGTGTGTTATTCAAGTCAGATTAGGGCCTGTTCACATAACGCGTCTTTTGCGCGCTCAAGTTCGTTATTTCAAATGTAGCCGCGCGGTTTGCGCGCTCATAATGGAAGCGTGCGGTGCGACGCACTCGTTTTTTCCAAGCGCGCCCGCGCCGAAAGTGCCTCCGACTGTAATTTGCAGCCTGATAAATAAATTTTGCCTGCGCCGGATGCCGGACCTGCCCTCAAGCCGGAAATCCGGCCTCCGGCCGGAATATTTTAAACCCTGGTATATGTAGCACGGTGGTCTTGTGAGGCACAACATTTTGTTCCTCCATATAGAGGAATTATAATCAAACATTGATAAACAAAAACTTTGAGTCTCGTCGAGATATGGACCTATCATCCTACCACAGTGAAATAGATACTTTCATTCAGTGGTGTGACAAGAACTTTCTTGTGTTAAATGTAAAAAAGACACAAGAAATGGTCCTTGACCCAAGAAGTGTATCTGAATACAAGTCTGTGATCACTGAAGACACAGTGATACAGCAAGTGACATCTTATAGATACCTGGGGGTTTATATGGACAAGCTGCTTTGTTGGAAGAACAATTGACAGTGTGTGCATAAAGAAAAACACTGCAATTGTTGTTGTAAAATCATTTAATGAGAAAATGGTTTTGTTGATTTAAAAATCGTGCTTTCCCCTGTTGTTTGATTTCATGGAAACAGACACCAGTGATTTTGCCAAGAGATCTCTTATTTATTTAATTATATAAAACATAGGGAGAAGAGGCAATGGACCAAACAACGTCCTCATTCTAGTTTCTCATCATCTTCTCTGCCTTTCGGACAAAGGGCTCAGTTCTTATATGGTGACCAGGAAAAAACCTACATCACTATAGCAACACATACATTCAGCAGAGGAACATATGGTTTCCATTAATGTTGGTATGTATACCCTCTTATGCTATGCTTGTATAAACACTGAATATACATTACAGTCTCTCCAGCACACACTCAAAGTCCCCCAAAGTCTCTCTTCCCCCACATCTTCACAAAATACATTGAGTACAAATGATTATGAATGTATATAAAAAGTATAAAAGAGATACATAGTACTACTGATTATGAATATTAATAAAAAGTAATAATAATACTAAAAACAACAGTAAAAGTAATAATAATACTAAAAACAACAGTAAATGGTGAAATTTGTGTCTTCAGTTCCTCCTCTGGAACTACGTCAGTAAGATCCACACCATTACTCCACCAGTGGCCACCTAATGAAGCGATAGTGAAGGAAGTACAAACAGACCAAGACAAAAACAGAGACAGAAGAATAGAAACAGAAAAGAAAACAAAAGAACAAAGAACAAAACAACAAAGAACCCCCATGTCATGTCCCCGTATACTATGTGTTAATTTAACATCTATGTGTTAGCATTTAAAAATGAACCCCAATCATCTAAGAAAAGAAAAACTAATAAATCTTCCGCCAATGCCTTGACTCGTTAATTACTTAACTCCTCAAGTTCCTGGCCAAAACAACAAACAAATAAACGTTGATGTTAAAGGATTCTAACCCTTGGGGTTGAAAATCAGTAAGCGGGTGTTCATTGTTTGTGAGGTTGTGTTTTGTATGTAGTGTAGAATGTGTAAAATCTCCTATCTCACACCAAATGTCTCCTCCTTGGTTCTATCCATTTGGTTAGTAATAACCAATTTAACAGGTTTGGTACATATACACATATGAGGAGGTTTATTGCTAACAGAATCACAAAGACTACCATAGTCAAAACTATCCATTCCGACCATGACAGATTCCCTGGAATTTGCGTTAATTTCCTCTCAGACATCAACTTAGCTATTCCATTCGCTACAATAACATGACTAGAATTCCCTTGCTAGAATTCCCTCCTCTTGAGCTGCCTTAACACTTCCTTTAACTCTCTTAACCATTTCAAAGAGTTCATAATTCCTCTCCTCTACTAAATCATTATTCCACCACTGTGCCTCTAACTGCAACAATTGCACATGTGGAACATGAATTCCACCCAAATAAAGAGGATAGAGAATCTCAATGCAAAATGGATCAGGAGGAATTGGACATAACTTCCCTCCATATATCATATTTTCACTTATTCCATCATGTAATATACACCACTGTGCTTCTGACACCTGCCATGCACCTGTGGCTTGATCTAAAGGAACAACTTCCCAAACTGCGGATCCATTAAGAGATAAACTAAACATTGTAGAGCATGAGCAAATTACCCACTCATGTTCCTCAACACAACAGTCTGTGGTAGAAATCATTGGTGTATCCCCTTCAGCCCAATATCCATTCTTTCCTAATCTAATTACTGAATTTCCTTGTCTGACACCCAGGGCTTGACATTAACTTTTTTGCTCACTAGCCAATGTGGCTAGTGGTTTTCCAAAGTTACTAGCCACACAGCATTTTTACTAGCCACATTTTTGTTGTTGTGAAATTACCTGATAGGCTAAAAGTTGACTATGGCGTGCTAAAATTTACTTGAACTAGATTTACAACCCTTTTAAATGTAAAACCACTGTACACACCCAAATCAAGACTACATAAATATATAACAATACAGGTCATTATCATTAGCTCTGATAAGGTTGTGTGTAAAGCTCCTTTTTTAAAGACTCTTATATAGCAGGCTTCATTCAGTGATTGAAACAAATATTATTAACATTAATTGAAGTTTTACAGTATAACCGACATCGAACGCTCCGAGCGAGCTGTGCTGTGGTAAACATGGAACTTTTCCTTGGCATGAAACGGTAAATAATCAAACCAGTGGAAGCCTATGCATGAAACTGCTGTATCTAACCTACCTTATTCATGCAATATCTATTCAGTCAGTACAGTATCCTAAACTTTAGTAATGTTTCTGTTTAACGTTAAATAAAATGACCTGTCCCTGTCACTGACCCCTCAGGCAGCGCGCCCACTCGCAAAGCAGACAGCCGCGCCTCTGCTACCGCGGGCGTTTTTCCACATTAATATTCATTTTCACCTTCGAAATTCTGTTTTTTAAAACTATTCGAATATATATTCGAATTTAGAATATTCGTTGACAGCCCTAATAGCCTACTCATGGGAGTTGTAGTGTCGTAGTGTCACACTTATTTCAGATGCCTTTTGAAAAGACTAAAATTATTCAACCCGCCAAAGTGGCTAGTTGGAGTTACTATGTTACCCGCCACGAGCAAAATCCACCCGCATTTGGCGGGTTGGCGGGTGTTAATGTCAAGCCCTGCTGACACCCATTGATTGGAATCGTCTAACAGTCATAATATTGCGTTTCCCATATTGAGGCCATACTATAAACAAAGGTAATGTTCCAGAACCTGACAACAAATTTTCATTAATGGCAATTTTAACTAATGGGACATGTTTAGCAGAAGTCAAATTAAGTTGGTTACCGAAAACCACTAACAAAGATTCAGCTATTCGATCAGGAACTTGACCCATTCTAATAACTTGAATATCCTCTACCATTTGATCCTTCAAATTTTGAGCCAGAAATAAACACGCCACACGATGCGTCTCAAAATTAGACGATTTTGTTAATGCATCTGCCAATTCCTTCGCTGCGTTATTAAGATGCTCACCCGCAGCTATAATATGTAGAGAACCTTGAAGAGCCTCAGAGAGTCCTTTCCCAGTCATTGTTCCCACCCACTGAGTGTATTCGCTTAGTTGGTTCATTTGAGCAGTATTACTAATTGAATTGACAGAACCAAATACCTCCGCTATGTCTCCCCATATACTTCGAGTTTTACGATTTCGACTTCTCAGAGGATCTTTAGAGGTATAATATTTAATTTCTTTTTCCAACCAACTCCGTATTTTTGTGAAATTTCCACAATAGGACTGATCAAAAACCGTAAGAAGAGATATCAAGTTATAATTAATGCGTTGTCGCACCATGTGTGCTTCATTTATCAAGGTTTTGGTTTCTTTTGCTAACAAGATACCATGAGCTGGTGCAACAGTCGTATTTGGGCAAATTTTTGTTGTTTGTCTTTTCCGCAGAAAGATTAAAACACCGTCCAATTTCCCCAGTTTCTAGTTCAGTCTCACAATATTCATTTGCATCTTCCGAATGCCAAACTCTTACGTAATTTCCCTTGAATCTTGTTGTCCCTGAAGTAGTATCCCTTAGAAACCCCTCACATGGAAACACTATGGGATAGATACAGCCTTGGGCTAATGAATCCCATATTGTAAGCATGTGGGTACGATTCAATATGAAATTAATCTCCACATTAGTAGATGTTATGAGGTCTAACCCCACGATTTCACATTGTTCTTTTGAACAAATTTCTCGTCTTTGAGCACTACCAGAATACCCCCCATCTTTCACCGGCCAAATGATTCTGCTTTTGTAACATTGATGATGAAAGTTACATCCACCATAGATGCCCTCACGATATTTAGCAAGGTCTTTATCATTGCGTGGCACCCAATCCCATAATCCCCATTTGGAAATAAAGGGAAGAGTAAAATGTTGGCCAGATTTCAGAGTTGCATTCCGAGTGATTTCTTGAACTCGAGGAGTCCATAAAGCCTGGGCTCCTTGGTAAATGCCAAGTAAAATTAAAAATAAGCATACCATTGTCGTTGGGTATTGAGAATAGCTTGCAACCATCTCTAATCAATGTCAATGAACTTGATTCCTGAAATGGAAGCAGAGAAATAATTAAACATCACTTCTTTGTTCCCAATCTTAAAAGCTAATGCATGAACAGTGCTCAATATCAGACCATTAACCGTCATTATTTTGTTCATTCACTAAGCAAGGTTTAACTTGTGACTAATGATACCATCTCCCTTTAAGGCAAACACTTGTATCGATTGTTAAGAGTATCTCACATGATCCATACTATCTAGATTTTAAACCCTTCCTAGCAATACGTTTGACCATAACAAAACTGCCTAACTCGGGAATGTGTGGAATGTCAGTAGTGGTATGTTTTTCATCCCATTGCTGTTGAGCTTCTCGCACTTTCTTATTATTGTCTTTGGTAGCTTTGTCCAGAATTGTGAAATAGCATCGTAACTTCTCTTGGATCAATAGAATCTCCTCCCGTTCCCGCAGGTGGCGGTATATCAAGAGATAGAATCATTGCTCCTCCAGTCATCAGTTACGAATACTTCCCTCTATAAGCTGACGAACTTGTGCTTCTGTCCACATCTTCCCTTGAGAGGTTTCATCATGATTTTGCACACTGACTTGTTTAAATGATGGACCTTGACCTTCTGCTCCACCTCCTTTAGCCCAACAATCTTTTCTTAAGTGACTACGCTTTCCACAGTTGCTGCAAATCTTCAATCACTTCTCTGTGTTTATGTTGTATTGAACTGTCGCCACTCCTCTTCGATTTGGCTTGTTTCCTTCTTCATTGTTTGATCTCATAGCCATCTCTAAGCGGCCAGCCCATTGCATAATTTGGTCAAATGTTTCACCTGGGTTGACTCCAAGTGATAAAGCTTGTTGGTATTTTGAACTAAGTCCATCCACAAGTGTGTCAGTAAACTGCAAATCATCTCTGTCCGGTTGTTTCTTAGCACAGAGAGCCCATCTCTCGTAAGCATTCCACTTACGCAGAGCATATTCATCTGGAGATTCATCATCCTTTTGCTTAATCAATGTCACTGATGTGAATGGAATTTTTTCACTTCCCAAAATTTCTTGGATTTCTTTTCGAAACACATCTAATGTTTGCCAAAGACCCAGGGGTCGTCCTTGGTCATCAATCCACAGATTTATCCATTGGGCTGTTGTTATTGAAGCTGGCAAGCGTTCCCATCTGCAGGGCTCCAGACTGCGACCAATTGGTCGCATTTTGCGACCATTTTTCCTGCCGGTGCGACCAAATATTTATTTAGGTAGCGCTGGCGCGACCACAACGTTGCCGAGCAGCGAATCCAAACAAAATGAAAGCGGAACGAAAATGAGCTACTCCTTTATGCTTCACGGACCATTTATTATTTCAGACCATTATAAACAGCGTAGCCATGAGCGCAGCGCCACGAACTTGCCAGTCGCAGGCCGATCTCGATCACGTGACACTGTTACTAGGAGATCCAGACTTGAGATCCAGTGAAGAAATCCATTAAATTCGCCTCAGAATTAATAACATAATCGCTGTGAGATCTAGTGAGAAACATTCCGATTCTGCGCAGAGTTCTCTGTTATAAACCATAGATATCAGATCAAACAGCGCTAACGTGGAAACCAGGAGAAACATGTGCCATGAACGAACAAGTTATAGAAGGCTTTAGGTCCACAGATCAGCAACATTCACCATGGATTTAATTTAGTAACTGTAACCATAATGTGACAGAAATAGTCAAACGCTTAGATGTACTAACTGTTACTCATCTTTATCCAGCACTTCAAAACTATCATATATAAATGTTATTTTTAATGTGATGACCAACACATTTTTTATTCATCCTTCAAAAATTGTCTTATTTAAACACTCATTTAAAAATAATAAAATAAATAAATTACCATTGTAAACAGTAGGATGCTTATTGGCTATTTTCTCTCCCTAATATAATTTTTTTTCACTCGGTTTGCTTTTTAATTAATATTAAGACATTATGAATGATAATTAAAGTTAATTTCATCTACACCCTAAATTAAGCTTAGTGCTTTATTGTCCGCCCCAGTGCCACCAGATATTTTTTTGCAGAACTCAGTGGCTCCGGTGCCGCTGCCCTCAGATGTTAGTCTGGTGCCTGTGAACTTGAAATAAAACTGCACATTGTAATATCTGTACGTTAAGTCTATTTATTATTAAATAATTTGTCAGTATTACAGTTATTTTGGGGGAAATTTTAATAATTGCATTGCAAGCTGATTTAAGGTGTGCCCCTACATTTTCTGCTTGCGCTCCTAAAATTTTCAGTCAGGGGCTACAGCGCTCCTAGTAAAAAAAGTTAGTCTGGAGCCCTGATCTGTCTCTTGGGATTTTAGCTTTAACAATAGTGTGTATGTCTTTTAATGTCATTTGATGTGCTTCAACCAGAGAGTCTAATTCTCGCCAAAACTCTGTGTTTGGATCTTGTCTCTTCAGAGGAGGCAAAGCTGTGAGAATGGCTTGACGTCTCTGGTGTGAATGGTCTCTCTTCTGTCATCATTTCAGATTGTAAGTCTTCCCTTTTAACAGCAGGTGAAGAAAAATCAGGACCGTTCTTGTCAACTGTGATCATGTCATCTTGTATAAACACTGAATATACATTACAGTCTTTCCAGCACACACTCAAAGTCCCCCAAAGTCTCTCTTCCCCACATCTTCACAAAATACATTGAGTACAAATGATTATGAATGTATATAAAAAGTATAAAAGAGATACATAGTACTACTGATTATGAATATGAATAAAAAGTAATAATAATACTAAAAGCAACAGTAAAAGTAATAATAATACTAAAAACAACAGTAAATGGTGAAATTTGTGTCTTCAGTTTATAAGGAAAAATACCACACTGAATGTGTCATTTAGTAAGCAAAAAAGTAGAATAGAGAGAAACAAAACATGTATTAGAAAGCATTTAACTGAATATTAACTTTTAGACAGGAGACGTTGAACTTGAATGTGCTTCCCATTAAACCAGGCCCAAGCCCATGGGTCGCCTGATCAAATGTCTGTCAGTTCCTCCTTAAATACCCGAAGTGTAGGTCTTCCTGCAAATGAAATGCATAAAGATTTGTTTCAATGCACACTGATAGTCATACAAATTTTTTTTTAAATGTATGTCAACTGCAGGCTTCAGTTTGGATATTGAAAAATTAACATCCTCATTTTTCGTTCAAAGTTTGTTTTTATTGTTTTTAACAATATAAAATCAAAATTGTTTTTCCGATCCTCTTAGCGAATATCTAATTTTTTCGAGGCAGAGACAAGACATCATATCTTTAATCCATTGAGTGTGAGTGGGTGCCAAGGGGTCTTTCCACTTTAATAGTATTGCTCTACGTGCGATCAGGGAAGAGAAAGCAAGGACCTTACACATTGATGCTGACAACCATATCTCCTCTGGAGCGACTCCAAATATTGCCACCAGAGGTTCTGGCTCTAAACTATACTGAAGGACTGCAGAAAGGGTGAGAAATATGGATCGCCGTAAGCTCTAAATTGGGGCATGTCCAGAACATGTGAATTAACGTTCCCTCAGCACATTGACATCTATTGCACATAGGGTTAGTACCAGGAAACATTTGAGATAGTTTAACTTTAGATATATGAGCTCTGTGTACTACTTTAAACTGTATAAGCGAATGCCGAGCACATATTGATGATGAGTGGACTTGTTTAAGAACACAGTTCCATGTGTCTTCGGAGAGTGGTCTATCAAGGTCTTCCTCCCAAGCTCTTTTAATGCTATCCAGGGATGAAGATGCCAGATGTATCATTAAATTATAAATAATAGCAATTGCGCCTTTAGCTATTACGTTACATATCAAAATTGCGCCTTTAGCTATTACGTTACATGAAAGAAACCTATCTAAAGGATTTTCAGAAGGCATCGTTGGGAAGTCTGGTACAAGTGACTTAACGTAATGTCTTGCTTGCAAGAATCTAAAAAAATCTGACTTGGTAAGACCAAAACGTAATACCAATTGCTCAAAAGAAGCGAATACATTATTCACAAATAAATCTTTGAAACATTTTATCCCCTTGTTAGACCAACTCTTGAATGAACCATCCTGCATCAAAGGTGGAAAAAAATGATTACGAAACACAGGGCTAAACATCCTCATTTTTAAATATTTCCAGGACTACTTTCTTTTGTGGAGTAAACTTGGTGCCAGGAACATTAATGAAACCTTATTGTAAAGCCTTTCTCTGCTCTGTGTAGTAATGTTGTTGCGTGATCGAGATCGGCTCACGAGTGTTTGCGCAGCTCAGACGAGTAGCGAGGTTAAAAAGGTCGCAAAATGTGACCATTTAGTCTCAGTCTAGAGCCCTGTATAGTGCTGTATTTCTGCTTGACATGAGCGTGGCGCTGTCAGAGAGCAAATATGTGTTTGTTTTGCATTGATCTGAACTGACAAATTAGACATTCCTGTTGGTTGAACACAAGTTAATGGATATAAATCAATTAACAAAGTGTCCTGTGCTCACCACACACCGGCTATAGGTGAGAGGGAGATTTGGCTATAGGGTGATGTGTGGCTAACTTACACAGAAGAGACTTTGTTGCTCAGCACATGAAAATACATTTTTGTTTGTAGAGAGCGCATGCTCATGCAGCGACCAGCAGCGAGGCACGTTTTGTCTTATGTTACATTTGTTTATTATTGTTTTGTTTATTTTTGCACTAAATAGAAACGGCCTGAGAAAGTGAGAAGAAATTTATTGACTTTTTCCTTGCGCTGTTTTGTTGAGAAACAAGTAGCATAGAGTGGACCGCTTTGATTTTTATTGATGACGGCGTTCCACATGGTGGAAACTCTGAATGAGTTGCCCAACCCAACGCACATCCGATACAGCAGGGACTTTCTCTTAAAATGGAGCAACTTTCAGGTCAACAACCCTCCCTCGGATTTAATCTTCCCTAACCTCAACTGTTTCACCGATCAATCGATAGGAAAAGGATGTCATCATCCACGGGGTCTCCTCAGGGGTGTGTCCTCTCACCACTCCTCTATATTCTTTATACTGATGATTGCCGCAGCCGGTATGAAAATAGACACATTTTAAAATTTGCAGATGATTCTGCTATTGTCAGTCTTCTCTCCTCTGAGGAAAGTAATCATGGTCCTGTTGTTGAAGATTTTGTGCTCTGGTGTGATAGGGCATTCTTTAAATTAAATGTAGAAAAAACAAAGGATATGCTGATTGATTTTAGGCGTAAGTCATCAACTCCACAGAACACCACCATCAATGGGCAGATGGTGGGATTCGTACAAACGTACAAGTATCGACAATAAGTTGCATTTTAATTCTAATACTGAGATGCTCTGCAAAAAAGGCCAACAAAGACTGTTTTGCCTTCGCAAACGGTCAAAGTTCCGTGTCGATAAGACCCTCATGACCCTTTTTTATAAATCATATATCGAGTCTGTATTTACATTCTCAGTAATTTGCTGGTATGGTAATCTCACTGTCAAGGCCAAATCTGCTCTTTCCAATATAGTGAAGGTCAGCAGTAAAATTCTAGGGTCCAGAGTGTAGCCTCACTGACCTGTATAACAGACAGGTAGTTCGGAAGGCCAAATCAGTTATTTCTGATAGTTCCCACCCCCTTCATTTAGAGTTTCAGATCTTACCTTCTGGGTCTCGCTTTAGATTACCTCCAGTAAAGAGCAATAGATACAGGCACTCATTCGTTCCGACTGCCATCTCTTTTCTAAACTCAACCCGGATGAGTAGAGTAGATAGACTTAATTAAATAGTGATGGGGTTGTTAGAAAATGTATAGTATTGATTGATGTTGATGATGTTGTTGATAAAATGTTGATTGTATTGTAAATGTTCCCTTGTGTTGCTATATTTTTTTTATGATGAACATTGTCAGATGTTTCTTTTTAACATATGGCTGTCGATTTGGAGGCCTACTTATCTATTTATCTATTGCAGAAATGGAGCACTTTATTTTGTAGCACTTAGGCCTATTTTATTTATTTATCTTCTCAATTCTTTTGTTGTACAACCAGAGCCTGTAACATTAAGTATTTTATGTATTTCGGTCTTGTATTTGTGCATTTGTGTCTGTCCTGTGTCTATTTCTTGCTGCAGAACTAATTGCTCTACGGGGACAAATAAAAAGTTTAAAGTAAATAAACTACTTACCGTGATCTCAGACTGTGCTTATGTGGTTTCTCCACTGCATGGATCTTCAGGTGTAGCTTCAGGTGAGTTTTAAAAGAGAAACTCTTTCCACACTGATCACACGTGTGCGACTTCTCTCTGCTGTGGATCATCTCATGTGTTTTCAGATTTGATGACACACTGAATCTCTTGTCACAGTGTGAACACTTGTAAGGTTTTTCTCCAGT
>FLSR01000416.1:41323-59574 GCA_900092035.1 Leuciscus waleckii
ATTTAGATTTAACATTTAGATTTAGATTTAGATTTAACATTTAGATTTAGATTTAGATTTAACATTTAGATTTAGATTTAGATTTAACATTTAGATTTAGATTTAGATTTAACATTTAGATTTAGATTTAGATTTAACATTTAGATTTAGATTTAGATTTAACATTTAGATTTAGATTTAGATTTAACATTTAGATTTAGATTTAGATTTAACATTTAGATTTAGATTTAGCATTTAGATTTAACATTTAACATTTAGGTGTAACATTTAATATTTAGATTTAACTATTTAAAATATCTCTAAGTTGACAAATATTGTTGTAAATGTGCTAAAAAGTGACCGTCAAAAATTCATACCAGTTTTTTAAACATTGTTTGAAGCTAAATGTGACAAAATGTTGCTGTTATTTTCAGCGTGAGCCGCTTTACAAACGGTGCCCCATACGTGAGACATTAAATCATCCCTTAGGCTAAATGCTAATAATGAATAGCGTTTTACTCTTAAACAATATTGCTTTGTGATGCTCTTTAGTTTTAAATGTTTTATGATCATTGTTAGTTTCAGCGCATATTATTTTAATGATCTAAGTACTTGATACAATATTTTGTATAAATGATAAATGTCAAAATCAAACTAGATTTAGATTAATGTGGACATATTATGTAAGGGTTAATGCCCGACGAGGTGTCATTGTCAGGTATAATGGACGACATCGAGGCATGAACCGTACGACGCGCCACCGAAGTCCATTAATAGGCTGCCATAGACAGTATGATTAATACCTGACAATGGACACCTCGAAGGGCATTAACCCGCTTATACCATGGTCACTTGCCAAATAACACATTTTTAAAACATTAGTTTATATTTTAATTAGTTTTACAATCGAAATCTAAAGTTTTTACAAGCAATAACTTGGTTTCGGAGATATTTATAGTCCGCTCTACGGTGGCCCAGTAGTGCACAACACAAAGAAATTTAAAAAGCAAACATAAGTTCACAACACAACAAAATGAATCCACAACATAACGGAAATGAGGCACAACACAACGGAAAATGTACAACACAACGAAATAAAGCCGCAACACAACGGAAATGCCCCCGACCACTAGAGGGCTCTCGGAGCGCGATAAAGTTAGATTTCCATGCCACTGAGTCAAAAAAAAAATTAACAACACCACTATTAGTTTTAACAGTATGTAGCTACCCATTGTATATCGACATTTATTAATTCAAAATCACCTACGTGCATTATAGCTGCATATTAAATACTTTAGAATGCTTTGATGCGTGTCATGTTTTTCTTGTGTCATGTTTCAAAGGTTGTAGTTCCTATTAACCAAACTGACTTACAACAGGTGAAATTGTGCCAATAGCTCCCTATATGCACAGTACACAATTAGTTATTTAAAAAAAAAAAAACACTTTAACATTAGGCCTACTGTAATTCACCTAAAGTTTTTTTTTAATGTCCCAAAGCTTGTGGTAGGTTCCTAGTGACCAGACTGACTTATTACAGGTGAAATTGTGCCAATACCTTCCTGTAATTCTGCAATTCACCAAATGATTTTTATTTTTATCAAATCATATTATACGTTTTAATCACTTGGTGGAATTGCCAGACGTTCCCTGAGGGGTGCGCTGTTGTTGCGCGTCAAAGCATTCTCCAGTATAAATACGCAGATACTATGGATACTTTGACTGCCTGTTCTATGGTTACTCCAGCTGATGTAGCCAGCGCATTTATTTATTAATTTCGAACGGTAAACAGTCAGTTTCACCAGAACTCCTTTACTACCTGTGTCATCTATCACTTTTTAACGGACACCCTGCAGCCAATCAGAATCGAGTATTCACCCAGACCATGGTATAACACTTTTTAATGGACACCCTGCAGCCAATCAGAATCGAGTATTCACCCAGACCATGGTATAAGCTGCTGTAGTTATTTCTCTGTAGTGGTTGATGTAGATGAGTGTCATTAGTGATTGTTTTTGTGTTATTGATGTTTTATCCATGTCATATTGTGAAAGATTACAGTATTGTCTTTCAATATAGCAGTTTTACAGACTTTTTATCATGTATCCTGACTCAAACAATGTGTTTCTAACAGCAAACACTCAGAATAAAGTGAGATGATCTGCTGATGATCCTGAATGGCTTGTTGAATGAGTGTTGATAGTCTGAGGCTCATCAATATTAACAGATCTGCTGAAAACACTCTTTATTTCATGACAATAGTTCCTGTTTTCTCCTCATTTATTATGCTGATGTCTTCAGATCTCCTGTAAATTGACACTTAAAGCTCATTTCATTGGTGTCAGCAGACTGAGGGGATTTGTTGGCTACTATATGCACGTTTATTTCTGTTTTTATGATTTTATCTGTTTTTCTTACTATTATTTATATTTGGAAGAATTTAAATTTATTTATATTAATTTCTGTCTTTTAATGAAGAAGCAGAATAATGTTGGGATTAGCAATACAAATAGATGGATGTCTAATAAATAGATAGACTGACATAAATCCTTAGTGTCGTAATTTTTTTTTTTGAAAACACATGATTGATATTTTTGATTTTGGCAGATCAGCTCCTCCCACGCTGGAATACATCATCAGTGAAGCCCCTCCCAACAGCAATCACATCATCAGTGAAGCTCCTCCCATGGCAATCTCATCATCAGAGAAGCTCCTCCCACTGCAATCACATCATCAGTGAAGCTCCTCCCACATAATTCCCCAAAAATGCTGTAAATTCCCATCAGCTACAAGTGAAGACGAGCATCAGGAAGAGCTGAAATCTGCAAAGACTGAGATTATTAAAGAGGACAGTGAGAACATGAGTGATCCAGAACCCTGCAGAATGAAACACACTGAAGATCATGAAGAACAAAGAGGTTGGTGTTTATTCTTCATTCATGATGCTGAAGAACATACATGTTAGAAACGTTCAAGCACTTCATCACATTTAGATAAACAGTTCAACTATGAAATGGTACAGAATGTTCTGGGCAGGGCTCCAGACTAACTTTTTTTTACTGACAAATTCTTTACAGGGCTCTAGAGTGCGACCAATTTGGTCGCACATACGACCAAATTTTATAAGGGTGCGACTAAAATTTTTCCTAGGTCGCACCGGTGCACCTAACGTCCTCGCATCCGCTGCCTCTCCACGAACTAAGTGTTTGTTCTCCTTTGACGGAACTCACACACTCATGGGAACTCACACTCTTCTCTCACGCTTAATGAGTGATGACGGAGGACAGAATTAAACATTCAAACGTAGCCTGGTTACACTTAAGGTCTGTGATATTAGTCTGATTTTATTTTAGATTTCGGCTTCCAAAGATTATAAAAAATAATATATTGTG
This sequence comes from Leuciscus waleckii, assembly GCA_900092035.1. Classification (NCBI taxonomy): domain Eukaryota; kingdom Metazoa; phylum Chordata; class Actinopteri; order Cypriniformes; family Leuciscidae; genus Leuciscus; species Leuciscus waleckii. Next base: position 44,695 of record FLSR01000416.1, read on the forward strand.
GTAAAACCATTAAAAACTATAGCCGCATTCTATCTAGCGCAACTTCTTCCCTTCGCAGCATTTCTCCCTAAAACTCAAACCTAACGACAGAATCAGCACGATCGGTGATTGTTGTAAAATGCAGTCTAGCTACTGTTGCTAACTTGCGAGACGCGTTAAATAATTAAAAGAGCTATTAAAAGCACAAAATCTGCGCAAGAGATGTTGTTCGCAAGGCGGCACGCGCTCCGAAACCGAAACCGAGACAAGCAAATTATAGCCTACTTTGGGTTTAATGTGCGTGTCTAAACGATCAAAATGAGCTACTTCAGCCACCAGTCTCCCCAGTCCCTGGTAAGATGCCAAGCCCTGGTCCTTCGTCTGAGATGGCATCCGACTCAGAGACGGAGGTAGAGCCTATACCGCGCCTGAGCTAGAGACTCAAAATAGTTAGTTTGGCAGCTCAGTGAAACACTTTAAACATTGTTAAAAAAATAAATAAAGATTTTTATTTTTATATACAGTAAAATTGTGCTTCAAATAAAAAAAGTATTTACCTACACCTTATTCTTGTTTAAAATCATTTACATAATATGAATGTATATAGAGCGTGATAAAAAGGTGACCTTGAAATTGTGGCGTTAAAGGTGACGCGAGCCGAGAAAAATTTCCGGTGCACCCAAATTTTGTGCTGGTGCACCTAAATAAAAAAGTTAGGCGCACCAGTGCAACCAAGGCAAAAAGTTAGTCTGGAGCCCTGCTTTAATAATAAATAGACAACGTACAGATTTTACAATGTGCAGTTTTATTTTAAAGGAACACGCCGACTTTTTGGGACTTTGGCTTATTCTCCGTATCCCCCAGAGTTAGATAAGTCCATACATACCCTTCTCATCTCCGTGTGTGCCGTAATTCTGTCTGACGCACCACCGCTAGCTAGCTTAGCACAAAGACTCAACTCAACTCAACTCAACTCAACTTTATTTATATACCACCACTAAAAACAACGATTGTTGACCAAGGTGCTGTACATTATTGCATTAACATCATTTACTACATACGAATACAGGACAAAACACAGAACATACCAGACACCGCACAAATCAGCTACAATTATAAGCCAGAGAAAAATAGTAGGTTTTGAGTTTAGCTTTAAACTCATGTAGTGTAGTGACAATTCAAATAAAAGCAGGTAAGCTGTTCCAAAGTTTTGGTGCAGCAACGGCAAAGGCTCGATCTGGAGGTAAACGGAGGTAAATGGTGAATAAGCCAAAGTCCCAAAAAGTCGGCGTGTTCCTTTTAAGTTCACAGGCTCCAGACTAGCATCTGAGGGCAGCGGCACCGGAGCCACTGAGTTCTGCAGAGAGTATCTGCTGGTGCTGGGGCTGACAATAAAGCACTAAGCTTAATTTAGGGTGTAGATGACATTAGAGGTTGACCGATATGTTTTTTTTTCAGGCCGATGCCGATCTTTTGAAATCCGGATCGGCCGATGGCCGATTAATGCTGCCGATTTATTTTGGCCGATATTTGGCCGATTATGTGCTTGCTTTTAACCTCTATTTGAAAGATAAAATGTAACACAAATAATTACTAAAGATGGACAAGATTTCTCAACAAAAACATTTATTGAACAATGAACACTTGACCAATCTGCACTTGTACAAAAGACAAAAAGACCATGAGATATGTTTGGTAATTGCACCTGAATGAATTAAATTAATTTGCTACATTTCAGATTAATATATTTGTTTTCCTTAATTTTAATTAACAGTAACTTAAACACTTTGCAGTTTGAACGATGTCTTGTAGGCTATAAACAAAATGACGGAGTATGTTTTTATGTTTCCACTGTTCGATCGCATCCGCGCCTCACACACACACACAAATATAAGTAAAAACTTTGCGACTTTAAGCACACGCGACTTTTCGATCACGCCCGTGCCCCTTCTCCCTCCTCACACACACACACACCATATTCCAGCCATAGACAGTAGATTCCAGCATTGCAATCTTTACATCGCAGCCTGCTTCTGAGCTAAGGCGGAGCTACAGATTAGGTGTCCCTAAAGAACCCGCGTATCTAACAGTAGTTCCGCATTACATGAATTAATTTTGCACGCGAGTTTTATTTATTTTTATACCGTGTATTCTCTGTGTAAATTTATACTCCAAACCGTGACGCGACCCGTACCGTTTCGGTTCAATACGAATACATGTAACGTTCCACCCCTAGTCTACATTGAAATAGTCACACGATTAATCGGTCGACCCCTAGATGACATTAACTTTAATTACTATCATTCATAATGTCTTAATATTAATTAAAAGCAAAATGAGTGAAAAAATTGACATTAGGGAGTGAAAATAGCCAATAATCATCCTACTGTTTACAATGGTAATTTAGTGTTTAAATAAGAGTTTTCCTACATCTTAAAATGTTTAGTTTTAGTGGAATCTTTGAAGGATGAACAAAATGTGTTATCACATTAAAAATAGCACATGATATTATAGTTTTGAAGTGCTGGAAAAAGATGTGTAGTACTTGTAAGCCTTTGACTATTTCTGTCACAATTCATAGTTCCCTTTCGAGAGGTCTCTCGTATTGCGTAAGGCTAGCTTACGCTATGGGAAAACCGCCTTTTCTCGAGAATATTGAAGCAAACTTTTTAAAACGCAGTGCAGCTGCACAGCGAGCACAACTGAGCGCGAGAGCGGTCATTGCCTGTGCTGCGGCAACTGCACGAACCTATGGTGAGGCGGCTTTGACGCGAGAACCAATAAGGATGCCTGGTGCGTCAGAGCCCGCCAGTATGGGCGTGGTTAGAGGCTATATATTGCCGAGCCTCGTCTAGGTGCTCCAGATTTTTACTCCTTCAGCGACTTCTCCACTTCGCTGACCTCCGGAATAGAAGCACTCGTCGCCGTCAAAACGCCTTTCAGTGGATGCCGGCTTCATTCAGCACGCTGTTTGCTGTCCATATCCTTTTATTGCAAATCCTGTGTGTTCACCGCTGCGTTCACACTCTAAAAGAGTATATTTCCGAGGCGTTGTTTCAAATGCCTCGCACCACCCGTGCCTCGTGTAGAGGCCCACTTCCTGCCTGGGCCGCGACCACGCCGAGCTGCACTCGCTAAAGGCAGCTGCCCGGAATGTGATGTGATGGATCTTACCACTCTGCGGGCTCGACTCGCCTGCTTCACTGATGACGACCCGCTCCTCGCCCCTTTGCTTGAACCACACAAGAAGAAGCGCCGTTCACAAAGGGAGCCTGAGCGAGCTGAGACGAGCGAGCTCACGCCGGCCCAGTCCCCGGGTGCCTCGGCCTCTCTCCAGCGGTCTCCCTCGCCAGTCCTGTTTACACAGGGCGACCAGCGACCCTCTCTGTGAGCGGCGGACCTCGTGTCGTTCGGGACTTCGGACGAGGAAGAAGAGGAAAAGGATGACAGCCTTTCCCTCGCGGCTTCGGACTGCGATGACTGGGCGGGGTCCATTTCCGGCCCCCCTCCGTCCACACAAGACAGCGTGAGGACCAATATCGACACAGAACTTCTCCGCGTACTCACCAAGGCAGTGGCAGACCTCTGGCTCGACTGGTCTCCACCCCAACAACCCTCACGCAGCAGGCTCGACGAGTGGTTCCTGCAAGGGCGCCGACAGACCCGTCAGCAGCGACCCGCCCCCTTCTTCTCCGTAGTTCATGATGACTTACTAAGTCGTGGAAGGCACCGCCTTACGCCGCCGCTGCTTCGCACGATGGCTGTCCTGCAAGTCTTTCAGGCCAAACTTCTCCGTTCCCTGGACGAGTCTGGACCTGAATCAGAGGCTTTCAAGGTCCTGCGTAGCGCCACAGACCTGGCCCTGCGGGCTACGAAGTCTACAGCCCAGGCCATCAGGAGGAGCATGGCCAACCTAACGGTGCTCAAGCAGCACCTGTGGCTGAACTTGACGGATATGAAGGAGGTAGATAGGGCGGCTTTCCTGGACTTCCCATCTCCGTTTCGGTCTCTTTGGCCCGGCCATTAAGAGCTTCTCCGAGCGCTACACAGAGGCGCAGAAAGCATCACAGGCGATGCACTTCCTTCCGAAACGTTCCAGCTTTTGCCAGACCAGAAGGAAGCCTCCTCAACAGCAGCCCAAGTCAGTGCCGCCAGTCACCCAGCCCCCGCCCAGCGGCTGAAGTCCGTTGCCGCTCTCGCTCTGCTAGGTGCACTCCGTTCCCTGAGAGGCGGGGACCCCGACCCAGGATTGCATTGGACCCTGAGCCTCGTAAGCCGTCCTAGCCACAGGGAGAAAAAGAGAGAATTCGAGTCCCGCCGAGGCCGGACCGATCTCTCAAATCCTTCAGACATTCCCCAGTTCCCTCTGTTCAGGCGGCTATAAACTCTGGAAACTCTGCAGCAAACGAGTCTGCCGTGAAGCACGCTCGCCTGCAAACAAACGCCGTTTTCACAGCGACACAAATAAAGCAAGAACAGAGCTCTTTTCTCCATGTGTCATGTAGGCCATGTGCCCGCTATGAAGTTTGCACGCCTACACACAAGCACTGTCCCCACAGTAGCCAATTCGCCATCACGTGCTGCGAATTTAACAAATGTAGAAGGTGTGCCCACCACAAGCTCTGCACCTCCACACATAAACACTGTGCATACAGTCTCTAGCCAGCTCACGCTGCCAGTGTAGTTCAGGTGTCCATTATGATGTGCGCGCCCCTACACATAAACACTTCCAACACGGTGTCATCTTTTTCCCCTATCAGGGAAAAGAAGGTAATAAATGTAGACTGTGTGCCCACTGCTATGAACGCACCGCTACATGTGAAAACTGTTCCTGTGGGGCTAGTTTCCACCCAAGCCCACACTATAGATGCTATAGGGGGCTTGCGCTCCCTGAGGCGCGCGCCCCTGTGCATGAGCGCTGCTCGCACGGGAGGGAAAACATTAGACAGCCGGACGGCTGGGCAGCTATCTCACAGTGACCCAGGTCCTGTCTATCCCCGAAATATCAAAATGGGGTTGACATAATAAAACGAGGATACTCGCTCCAGTTTGCTTGCAGACCTCCACACTTTCGAGCCAAGGTCGAGACAACGGTCGAAAAGGGCGTGGACCGTGTTCTCCACACCGAAGTTACAAAACTGTTGGAAAAGGGAGCTGTCGAAACCGTTCCTATGTCACAGAGCGAGTCAGGCTTTTACAGACGCTACTACTTCCTGGTCCCCAAAAAGGATGGCGGTCTCAGACCCTCTAGATCTCAGACACCTGAACAAAGCGCTTATGACGCGTCTTTTCAGGATGTTGACAACCAAACAAATTCTCGCGCATATTGGCCCGGGAGATTGGTTTTTCTCAGTAGATCTGAAAGACGCCTATTTTCACATCCAGATAGCGCCTCATCACAGATCCTGAGGTTTCCTGAGGTTTGCATTCGGAGAGCAGGCTTATCCGTACACAGTACTAGCATTCGGCCTGTCTCTAGCGCCCTGTACCTTCATGAAGTGTATGGACGTGGCGCTCTTCCCCTTGAGACAGTGGGGAGTGCGAGTGTTAAACTACCTTGACGATTGGCTCATCGTTGCCCAATCGGACACATTATCTCCCAGCCGGAACATCTCCTTCCCGGGTATAGAAATAGACTCGGTACACATGAGAGCGCACCTTACCGAAGCGCGCACGCTTTCTATTCGGTGCCTGGCGACATCTTTCAGGGGGGGCGCCCGCGTTCCCCTCAAGAGATTCCAGAAGATGCTGGGTCTCATGGCTTCGGCCTCACCAGTCCTCCAACTAGGACTGCTGCGAATGCGTCCTGTTCAGTGCTGGCTAAAACCACGGGTCCCAGCTCACGCATGGCGATCTGGTCACTTACAAATCAGAGCGAGTCACTACTGCATCAGAGCCCTGACCCCCCGGAAAGCGACCAACTGGTATCGGTCTGGCGTGAGATTGCTTTTCTCCTCGAGATCACACCCAATCTCGACAGATGCCTCCAGCTCAGGCTGGGGGGCTCTTTAGGAGTGCAGGCCCGTCTGTGGTCAGACCAGGAAACGCCTACACATAAACTGTCTAGAGATGAAGGCGGTAGCCTTAGCCTTAAAAGCCTTTCTCCCATACTTAAGAGACCACCACGTCCTGGTCCGGATGGACAACAGGGCAGTGGTGTTGTACATAATCCGCCAGGGTGGTCTCAGGTCACACAACCTGCACAGCATGGCAGAGAATTTTTTTTTCTCTGGTCCCAGCACAACCTGTGCTTGCTGAGGGCGGCACATGTGCCAGGCATTCTGAACCAGGGTGCGGATATGTTATCCAGACGCAATGTTCTTCCAGGGGAATGGTCTCCTCCCCCACAAACGGTTCAGCTGCTGTGGGGATGTCTTCGGCAGGGCGGAGTTCGACCTCTTCGCCTCAGAAGACAACGCTCACTGCCAAATATTTTTTACAAATAACAGGGCCACGACTGGCCGAGCCGCCCTCTGTATGCGTTCCCTCCTGTCACGATGTTACCACAGGTCATCGAAAGGATCAGGGAGTGCAGATGTGAAGTGCTGTTAATAGCCCCCCCCTCTGGAGAACCCAGTTATGGTACCCAGAGCTGATAAAGCTGCTGAAAACAGCCCCATGGCCAATTCTACAGAGGAAAGACCTCACACAGGCGAACGGGAAAATTTCGCACCCACGTCTCGACTTATGGGCCCTCCACGCATGGCCCCTCAACAGGTACCCGGGTATATCCCGGATAGAGTGCTGCAAACCATTTTGGAAGCTAGAGCGCCCTAAACAAAGACGCCTGTACACTCAGAAATAGGCAGTGTTTTCTAGCTGGTGTGCTACACTAAACGTAGACCCTCGTTCATTTTAAGTACCGAGTGTGCTCGCATTTTTACAAGAGCTCCTGGATCACTCAGTCGCACCCCCCCCACACTCAAAGTCTATGTGGCAGCCATAAGTGTTTCATGCACTGGTAGCCGACAAACCACTGGGAAGGAACGACCTCATTGTCCGTTTTCTCAAGGGCACTAGGAGGTTAAACCCTTCATGCTCCCCGTCTGTGCCTATCTGGACTCTCTAAAGTTCTGGAGGCCATGAAGGGTCCCCCTTCGAGCCGCTTCGGTCTGTGGACCTGAATTTGCTCTCGCTCAACTGCTTTTCTGCTGGCGCTGCCTCAGTCAAGTGAGTGGGTGATCTACAAGCGTTATATATGAACGCCTCCTGCCTGGAATTTGGGCCAAACGACTCCAAGGTCGTCCTTAAACCGAGGCACGGTTATGTTCCTAAAGTACTCTCCACTCCATTCAGAGCACAGGTCATTTCCCTGAAGGCTCTATCCTCGCCAGATGATGAGAGTGATGTGTATTTACTCTGCCTCGTAATGGCTCTCAGGAGATTTATCTGGAGTGTTCTGCCTCATTTAGGCAGTCAGAACAACTCCTTGTATACTTTGGTGGCTGCACTAAAGGTTTAGCCGTCCCAAAGCAGAGACTGTCGCGCTGGATAGTGGATGCTATCGCGCTAGCTTATAAGTCCAAAGACCTTCTTTGCCCCTTGGGCGTCAGAGCTCACTCCACGAGAGGTATGGCCTCTTCGTGGGCCTGGTCCAGTAGAATACCCATTGAGGACATTTGTTCGGCGGCTGGCTGGGCCTCGCCGTCCACATTTGTGAAGTTTTATAACTTGGAGGTACCAGGCCATGGTTCTCTCAGTGTAAGTGTTAAGCACACCCCCAAAAAAGTCTTAGGGCTCATACATACCCGGCTCTGGCCTTCAACTGGTTACTATGTATCCCTTATGACCATGAACTACGGTTCCTAGTTATCCAGTATATGAAGCCCGTCTAGAACTGGCTTATATTAGGATCATGCTTCCCTTGTGGTTCATTCATATGCCTTGGGTTATGGTAGGGCGAAGTTAGCGCGCACAGTGTTTTGAAGGGGGTTCCCATAGCGTAAGCTAGCCTTATGCAATACGAGAGACCTTTCGAAAGGGAACTACTTGGTTACTAACGTAACTTTAGTTCCTTGAGGTGAGGGAATGAGTATTGCGTAGCCTGCCGTGCTACTGTGCTAGGATCAGGAGATCGCTTCTTGTTTAAAACCTGGAGCACCTAGGCGAGGCACGGCAATGTATAGCCTCTGACCACGCCCATCTGGCGGGCTCTGACATGCCAGGCGTCCTGATTGGTACTCGCGTCAAAGCCACCTCGCCATAGGTTCGTGAAGTTGCCGCAGCACAGCCAATGACCGCTCTCGCACTCAGTTGTGCTCGCTGTGCAGCTGCACTGCATTTTAAAAAGTTTGCTTCAATATTCTGGAGAAAAAGAGGTTTTCCCATAGCGTAGCCTTACGCAATACTCGTTCCCTAATCTCAGGGAACTGAGGTTACGTTAGTAACCAAGTAGTTATGGCTAGAGTTACTACATTAGCCTCAATCCATGGTGAATGTTGCTGATTTGTGGACTGAAAGCCTTCTATAAGTGTTTCTCTTGTTTAACTGTTCTTAATTGTTATGGAAGTGAAGTCATAATGCAAAACGGTCCTAAAATCAGTAAAATTTTTGTTAAACCAAATTCCATCCATCCATCCATCCATCCATCTTCTTCCGCTTATCCGGGGCCGGGTCGCGGGGGCAGCAGTCTAAGCAGGGATGCCCAGACTTCCCTCTCCCTAGACACTTCCTCCAGCTCTTCCGGGGGGACACCGAGGCGTTCCCAGGCCAGCCGGGAGACATAGTCTCTCCAGCGTGTCCTAGGTCTTCCCCGGGGTCTCCTCCCGGTGGGACATGCCCGGAACGCCTTCCCGGGAAGGCGTCCAGGAGGCATCCGGAAAAGATGCCCGAGCCACCTCAACTGGCCCCTCTCGATGTGGAGGAGCAGCGGCTCTACTCTGAGCTCCTCCCGAGTGACTGAGCTTCTCACCCTATCTCTAAGGGATCGCCCAGCCACCCTGCGGAGAAAGCTCATTTCGGCCGCCTGTATCCGGGATCTTGTCCTTTCGGTCATGACCCAAAGCTCATGACCATAGGTGAGAGTAGGAACGTAGATTGACTGGTAAATCGAGAGCTTCGCCTTGCGGCTCAGCTCTTTCTTCACCACGACAGACCGGTACATCGACCGCATTACTGCAGAAGCTGCACCGATCCGTCTGTCATCTCCCGTTCCATCCTTCCCTCACTCGTGAACAAAACCCCAAGATACTTAAACTCCTCCACTTGAGGCAGGAACTCTCCACCAACCTGAAGTGGGCAACACCCTTTTCCGACTGAGGACCATGGCCTCAGATTTGGAGGTGCTGATTCTCTTTGAATTATTTTGATGTACTGAAAATCAAATTAATAATTTTCTCTTTTGATTTCAGACCTGATGGAAATGAAGGAGGTGAGTGAAGAACTGAGTGATGTAAAGGAGGAGAGTGAAGAACTGATGGAAGAGAGCGAGGAGAGTGAAGAACTGAGTGAAGTGGAGGAGGAACATCATGTCAAACCTGGAGGAAAACCTTTGAGTCACTCAAAGACTAAAAATATTTTTTTAAAGAAAATAGCCAAGAAATCTTTCACCTGCACTCAGTGTGGAAAGAGTCTCACAACCAAACGAGATCTTAAACGTCACATGAGAATTCACACTGGAGAGAAGCCGTTCACATGTGATCAATGTGGGAAGAGTTTCACAAACAAACACAGTTTTAATGTTCACATGAGGATCCACACTGGAGAGAAGCCATTCTCATGTGATCAGTGTGGACAGAGATTCTTATGCAAACAATATCTTAAAAATCACATGATGATCCACACCGGAGTGAAGCCGTTCTCATGTGATCACTGCGGCAAAACATTTATTGGTACATCACACCTGAAGACACACCTGACAGTTCATACGAAGGAGAAGCCGCATTCATGTTCTGTGTGTGGAAAGAGTTTTTCACTGCTGAATTATTTACATAAACATGAGAAAACTCACACTGGTGTGAGAGAGTACATGTGCTTTGAGTGTGAGAAGACTTTTACTACAGCAAACTGTTTAAAACTGCACCAGAGGATTCACACTGGAGAAAAACCTTACAAGTGTTCACACTGTGACAAGAGATTCAATCAGTCTTCATCTCTGAAAACACATGAGATGATCCACACTGGAGAAAAACCTTACAAGTGTTCACACTGTGACAAGAGATTCAATCAGTCTTCATCTCTGAAAACACATGAGATGAACCACACTGGAGAGAAGCCGCACACGTGTGATCAGTGTGGGAAGTGTTTCACTAACAAAAATCCACTTGATGTTCACATGAGGATCCACACGGGAGAGAAGCCATTCATGTGTGATCAGTGTGAAAAGAGATTCTCATGCAAAGGTAATCTTAAGAAACACATGAGGATCCACACCGGAGAGAAGCCGTTCTCATGTGATCAATGCGGCAAAACATTTTCATCTTCCAGGGCCCTTGGCAGCCTCTGTTAGCAGCAAATAAGCTGAAAGATTAGAGAAAATAATTGTGAAGGAGATCTCTGCTGAATTTTCATTATCTCATTTTATAGAGCAATACAAAAACCTTGTACCTCCAATTTTCAATTATTTGGAAGCAATGCTGTGGTTGCTCCCCCAAGGAGTCAATATAGGTAATAGTTCCCTCTTTCAAGTTGCAATGCTATACAAAAGATGGGAAAACATATGAGAAAGGTTTGAAGGAGAATTTCAACCCATCTGTGTTGAAAATGATTGAAATTCTTTTAAAATGTGAAGCACTAACAGCTCAAACAACACAAATGAGAATGACACAACAGCAACAATAATGACTAGTGTGATGCTATTTAGCGAATAATAGTCTCTGCATAACCTAACAGCAACCTACAAAGAGGGTCCAGTGGCACTCTCCCAGCAAGTAGGGACCGAAGACGGCACTGGCTCCTTTAAGAATTTTTTTTCTGACAGGAAAAGAAGAAAACATTCATGAACAAACATAAATAAACTTGAAACCTAATGTGTTCAGCAGCACTGAACAATAACCTTAAACATTTACATAACTCTTACTTTTAAGAAATAAGTACTCCTGGCCCTGGAGCTGCCCTCCAAAATCAGGCGCATAGCCTGACTATTAATTGCCTCTGTCCCAGGCTGGCTCTAAGCGAGGGAGAGAAATGTTTTAAGTCATTAAATCATGTTAAATCTATATTTGAATTGTATGTGTGAGTGAGTGAGTGAGTGAGTTTTGTAAAAAGGTATGAGTTACCCTGCTCATGACGTAAAATAAGGCATCCATTACCTGGGGAAGTAATACATAAAAAAATTATATAAAATTATATAATATACATATATATATATATATATATATATATATAAACTGCAATAAATCACAATAGAGTCAAGGTGAAGGGGAAGAGGATAATTTTTTTAAAGAAATAGAAAATTACCTCATCTGGAAGTTCAAATGGGCCTAAAAGGGCCTCCAAACTACCCAGAAAGATTTGGAAAGGCCCAATTGTCCCAAGGACATCTTCACTATGAAGTCCTTGGGACTTCAGTGTTTCTAAGTCGCATGGGTGAAGAAAATAAAAGTCCCAAAATATGTCACCTTACTTAGGCTAACAGGCACAAATGTAATCCAATCAACTATTACATGTAGCATACAAAACTACTTTAAAGTAGTGCTGGCAATTTGGCGAATTAGTTTTTTCCCCACGATTTTTATAATCTTTGGCGACTAAAATTCACATTTATCGACTAGCGACTTTTTTGCCGACTTCTGAATGTGTTGGTTTCACACGTTGTTTTGGTGATAACCATCAAAATACACAGTCTAACACTGTACCGTACATCCGCCTTGGGAATGTGTTGGTTTCACACGTTGTTTTGGTGATAACCATCAAAATACACAGTCTAACAGCGCTCTGTTTCAAGTGCTTGTCTGTGAGTTAGTGATGTCACACTAGGCTGAAACGGGCAACTAGAGCATATGGCAAAAGTTTTAGACACATGTACTATGTTGAGGCAAGTCGGGGCCACATATTATACAATTTATAAATAGCCTAGTTGTGTTGAATGCCATGCCAATGATGTTTTATGTTACAGTAGCGCCAGCACTTCTCATTATTTCACAAATTTTTGGTAGGCTACAGCCTCATCATGGGCCTATTACATAAAAACAATCTTGCAAGTGCTTGTGTTGCCCATGTGTCTAATCGTTCTAAAAACACCAGCTAAAAAAAGTACCGGAATGTGCTCTACCTGGTCAGATGTATGCAAATTATATCATTATGTATGCAGATGATGCCAATGAGTAACATAGATTAGGAAAAAAATAGTTTTGAATAACTTACTGTTCATTTGGCTTGGTTAAGTTTCCCTTTACAGGCAAAGACAAAAGACAAAAATTAAAAACATGTATTTCTGCTGAAGCATTAAATTGGATACTTATGACAACCTATAACTATGATACTTACATCCCTGAGGCAAAACTTAAATGGAGGAAAAGACACTGGCCTCAAACTAATTCTAAGCCAGGGCAGGGTAGCCTGGGATCAGTGCAGACCTGAGACCAGGAGAGATTCACCGTCCTCCCTCAGACCACTTCTGCCCTGAGACCAGAGAAGACAGCTGACTCCCTGTCTAACTATGACTTTTGTCTAACTATATTGCCCTGAGAAGAGAAAAATATGACTTCTGCCCTGAGACCAGGAGGGATTCACCGTCCTGCCCTCAGACCACTTCTGCCCTGAGACCAGAGAAGACAGCTGACTCCCTGTCTAACTATGACTTTTGTCTAACTATATTGCCCTGAGAAGAGAAAAATATGACTTCTGCCCTGAGACCAGGAGAGACTGACTTCTGCCCTGAGACCAGGAGGGATTCACCTGCCCTGGGACAAAATTGTGGGAAACAGTCTCTGCCCTGGGACCAGATGAGACTAAACAGTCATAAAGAAAAGCCAAATTTATAAATTAGACTGACTTCTGCCCTGAGACCAGGAGGGATTCACCTGCCCTGGGACAAAATTGTGGGAAACAGTCTCTGCCCTGGGACCAGATGAGACTAAACAGTCATAAAGAAAAGCCAAATTTATAAATTAGACTGACTTCTGCCCTGAGACCAGGAGGGATTCACCTGCCCTGGGACAAAATTGTGGGAAACAGTCTCTGCCCTGGGACCAGATGAGACTAAACAGTCATAAAGAAAAGCCAAATTTATAAATTAGACTGACTTCTGCCCTGAGACCAGGAGGGATTCACCTGCCCTGGGACAAAATTGTGGGAAACAGTCTCTGCCCTGGGACCAGATGAGACTAAACAGTCATAAAGAAAAGCCAAATTTATAAATTAGACTGACTTCTGCCCTGAGACCAGGAGGGATTCACCTGCCCTGGGACAAAATTGTGGGAAACAGTCTCTGCCCTGGGACCAGATGAGACTAAACAGTCATAAAGAAAAGCCAAATTTATAAATTAGACTGACTTCTGCCCTGAGACCAGGAGGGATTCACCTGCCCTGGGACAAAATTGTGGGAAACAGTCTCTGCCCTGGGACCAGATGAGACTAAACAGTCATAAAGAAAAGCCAAATTTATAAATTAGACTGACTTCTGCCCTGAGACAAAATTGTGGAAAATAATGGTCTCTGCCCTGGGACCATGAGACTAAACAGTCATGAAGAAAAGCCAAATTTATAAATGTAAAAATTTATAAATTTAACTGAGCATATAAAACAAAAAAAGCTCATTGGAAAAAATGAAATGTAATATTGTAGTAGTAAAGGTTTATTTTTAGTTCAGATTAACATTTGAGGGCAGCAATTGTATTCACAATGTCAAAATAAAACCGGCGTAATGTTACTTGAAAGCATTATTGATCCGTTAATAACGGAGAAATGAGAATGTTTCTCACTAGATCTCGCAGCGATGTTATTACTTCTGTGGCGAATTCAAATGCTTTCATTACTGGATCTCTTAGCGCTGTGTAGTAACAGTGTCGCATGATCACGATCGGCTCGCGCTGCTATAAACGGTCCTTCAACCACACAATAACGAGCAGTTTCGTTCCACTTGCATTACGTTTGCCATTTGATGTTGGGCAATGTTGTGGTCGCGCCGGCATCTCTTACATTATGAGCGTGCTCATCTGAAAATAACGAAATTTTGGTCGGCAGGAAAAATGGTCCAATGAACCGTTGGTTTGAATACACATTGTTCCGTTGCACATACAATGCTCCATTTTCGAGAATATTACGTTTTTGTTTTTAAAAAACTTACTTTGAAATGATAACCACCAGTTCCTCTTGCCTGCGCACCACGGAGGGATTTTGACGGTTGAGATTGGAAATGGTGGCCCCGCCTCTGCAATTCTCTCCCCTCTTGCGATTGGTTGTCATATTGAACCAATCACAAACGTTTCTGCCCTCAGGACAACTTTGAGTCAAGAAAATTCCCACCTGCTGAAGGCACACCTGACAGTTCATACGAAGGAGAAGCCGCATTCATGTTCTGTGTGTGGAAAGAGTTTTTCACTGCTGCAATATTTACACACACATCAGAAAACTCACACTGGTGTGAGAGAGTACATGTGCTTTGAGTGTGAGAAGACTTTTACTACAGCGGAAGGTTTAAAACAGCACCAGAGAATTCACACTGGAGAAAAACCTTACAAGTGTTCACACTGTGACAAGAGATTCAGTGTGTCATCATCTCTGAGATCACATGAGAGGATCCACACTGGAGAAAAACCTTACAAGTGTTCACACTGTGACAAGAGATTCAGTGTGTCATCATCTCTGAAACACATGAGAGGATCCACACTGGAGAAAAACCTTACAAGTGTTCACACTGTGACAAGAGATTCAGTGTGTCAACATCTCTGAAATCACATGAGAGGATCCACACTGGAGAAAAACCTTACAAGTGTTCACACTGTGACAAGAGATTCAGTC
>FLSR01000416.1:77795-106294 GCA_900092035.1 Leuciscus waleckii
GTTGGTTTTATGACTGTAAGTCGTTATACACTTTAGAGACGGTCCCTAAATGTGCGAATGTCCAACATCAAGCCATCTGTATGCCAATCTATCACTGGGAAACGCTCAGCACTAAGCTTTCCGCGTTATTCTGAGTCCATCTGCTTGCCTGCGAGTTTGGTCTTTTACATCACTGTAGTCCATTAAGCTACGCTAAGCGTTTTATATGTCCAGCAGGGGAATCCTGAAGTATTGAGGGAAACCCTATAGCCTACTGCATGCAGCACATCGCCACAATATAAAGTTAAGGCAACTAAACAACCAAGAGAAATATATGTCAACCTCAAAAATGTAACATTGGATCTGTATATCCGCATCGGGGAATAACATTATAATCTCGTTCACGGTAGAGAAAGATGCATGTAGGCTACACAGGAAAAGTAACCGTGAAGACACTGAATTTAACATAAAACAGCCGTCATAATAATCACAAATACACTTACATTGCTGTAAATGAGTTTTATGAATGAATGGCTTGCTCTAACTGTTGTTCTGTCTTCGTCAACAACACGCCTTTGCACCCCCTGCTGGTGAGATCGACTAACAGCAGATGGAGAGTATGCTCGGCAATCTACTGCTTTTCCTGCAGTTCCTGGATGTCAATGTTGAATTTACTGTTGAATTTGAACCACTGAATTTGTGGAAGCGAATTTGCAGAGCGAAATAAAATGGACCGAAAATTGCCTGTTGAATATTATAGGTTGTATTTTTAAACAGTTTGAATATTTGGGAAGTGAAATATGAAAGGTGAATATGGATTATTGAAATTTTAATAATGAAAATGTGTTTGAAATGTTTTTAATTGAAATATTCACAGCTTGAATATTCAACCATGTTGAATTTAAGCCCATAAAAATTCAAGCCCTGAAAATACAATGCATTAACATGCAAGCAGGGTTAATGCAATGCCTATTTTTTTCAAGTAGTGCAATTCAACAGGCTTTTTATTTCAAAAACATTTGACATTATTTTACTTCCATACCCTAAGTTCTCCCCATAAAAGCGGGTGCTTGACTATAATACTTGACTGTGGTGTTAGCTGGAGGTGTGTAGTTCCGGCTCAGCGTGTCCTCTTTGTCACACCGACAATGTTGACAGAGGCACAAAGGAGCCTTATCTTAGGATAGGCAAATATTATAAATCCTCTACTCCCTTTTCTGTTAACCATCAGATAGCTTAAATGAAAGAGCCTGGGCACTGAGGTGGCAGGGCTTAGCAAGATACTGTAATTCTCCATTAATCAGGATGCTTTTTTCATTTTAGCCTTTTGCTTCATGATTAATATCACACCCCCTCATTAAAGCGGATTAAATATTGCAGCTCTAAAAACGGACTTTCCTCCAACCAGTGGGAGAGTAAAGGAAAAAGGAGGGAGAGAGGGGCTTTGTAGCCAGTCCTTTTACTTACAATGTCTAATTGTGAGTGTTCACAACCTCCCGGTAAAGGTCAGAGGCTCTGCCCAATTTTCTCTGCCATATATTTACATAAAACAGTTGAAGTACCTAGCTGAATTTGGTGTTCATAACCTTTATAAAAAGCATTCACAATGCAAAGCTCTCTATGTTTTATAATTTGAAAAGTCAACTAATTTTATTGTCTGGATATGAGTAAATAACCGCTGTGTTGTGTTTCTGGGGACATTGGCCTTTGATAATTAGCCATGTATACTGTTGGTTACGTAAATCAAAGTCTAGGATATGAATACGAAGACAGTCAAATCTGGATGACACAGAGCATGAATGAGACAAATGAGATTTCCATTCCCTATTGCTATGCTTTAGTGGGTATCTGGATATCTCCAGCTTCATAACCTCACTTTCATTATTCAGGGATGTGTGGTATTCTGCATACCAGAAAAAAAAAGGAAAAAAAAAACCTGTCTGGCTTTTCTTCTTGTTTATCACTAGTCTCTTTTAGAAACTTTTGGGGTCATGAGAAATTTAGTAGTCTCCTACAGGCAATTTAATATGTACCGAGGTGGTTCCTTTTTCTATTGTGTAACTGACATTTCATGAGTGCTGAGTAGTACTTGTGCTAAAACTTAAAGGCTTGGGTATTTTGTCACCAAGTTATACAGTGGGTACGGAAAGTATTCAGACCCCCTTAAATTTGTCACTCTTTGTTATATTGCAGCCATTTGCTAAAATCATTTAAGTTCTTTTTTTATTTTTTTATTATTGTCACAAAGCACCCCATATTGACAGAAAAACACAGAATTGTTGACATTTTTGCACATTTATTAAAAAAGAAAAACTGAAATATCACATGGTCCTAAGTATTCTACCCTTTGCTGTGACACTCATATATTTAACTCAGGTGCTGTCCATTTCTTCTGATCATCCTTGGGATGGTTCTACACCTTCATTTGAGTCCAGCTGTGTTTGATAATAGTGATTGGACTTGATTAGGAAAGCCACACACCTGTCTATATAAGACCTTACAGCTCACAGTGCATGTCAGAGCAAATGAGAATCATGAGGTCAAAGGAACTGCCTGAAGAGCTCAGAGACAGAATCGTGGCAAGGCACAGATCTGGCCAAGGTTACAAAAAAAATTCTGCTGCACTTAAGGTTCCTAAGAGCACAGTGGCCTCCATAATCCTTAAATGGAAGACGTTTGGGACGACCAGAACCCTTCCTAGAGCTGGCCGTCCGGCCAAACTGAGCTATCGGGGAGAAGAGCCTTGGTGAGAGAGGTAAAGAAGAACCCAAAGATCACTGTGGCTAAGCTCCAGAGATGCAGTCGGGAGATGGGAGAAAGTTGTAGTAACTCAACCATCACTGCAGCCATCCACCAGTCGGGGCTTTATGGCAGAGTGGCCCGACGGAAGCCTCTCCTCAGTGCAAGACACATGAAAGCACACCTGAAGGACTCCAAGATGGTGATAAATAAGATTCTCTGGTCTGATGAGACCAAGATAGAACTTTTTGGCCTTAATTCTAAGCAGTATGTGTGGAGAAAACCAGGCACTGCTCATCACCTGTCCAATACAGTCTCAACAGTGAAGCATGGTGGTGGCAGCATCATGCTGTGGGGGTGTTTTTCAGCTGCAGGGACAGCACGACTGGTTGCAATCGAGGGAAAGATGAATGCGGCCAAGTACAGGGATATCCTGGACGAAAACCTTCTCCAGAGTACTCTGGACCTCAGACTGGGCCGAAGGTTCACCTTCCAACAAGACAATGACCCTAAGCACACAGCTAAAATAACGAAGGAGTGGCATCACAACAACTCCGTGACTGTTCTTGAATGGCCCAGCCAGAGCCCTGACTTAAACCCAATTGAGCAACTCTGGAGAGACCTGAAAATGGCTGTCCACCAACATTTACCATCCAACCTGACAGAACTGGAGAGGATCTGCAAGGAGGAATGGCAGAGGATACCCAAATCCAGGTGTGAAAAACTTGTTGCATCTTTCCCAAAAAGACTCATGGCTGTATTAGATCAAAAGGGTGCTTCTACTAAATACTGAGCAAAGGGTCTGAATACTTAGGACCATGTGATATTTCAGTTTGCAAAAATGTCAACAATTCTGTGTTTTTCTGTCAATATGGGGTGCTGTGTGTACAATAATGAGGAAAAAAAAAGAACTTAAACCAAATATAATTGCAAAATACAACAGAATTGTTGTGCAACTCAAAATGTTAACTGTACTGTTATTAGTCTATGCACATTATATCATTAGTAACATTAAATATAACACAATAAGCCATCATATAGTATATCAGTAGGAGTTTCCTTAAGTCTTTCTAAAAGTTTACTACAGGCCGGTTTACTACAACAGTAGAAAAAAAATCTGAAATGATGGTTTATAGTTTTGGTGTGCCACCCCAAGATTTTAAGTGGCCCCATCTGGCCACCCCTATGAAAAATTTCTGGAGGCGCCACTGATCGTAACAAGTATAATTGGGTACTGCGCCTTGAAGGTGGAGCGCTTTCTGTAAAGGGGGCATACACTGTGCGATTTTCGTCCGATTTTGAGCCGAATTCTGACTCGTGCGACTCTTTTTCGGGTCGGGCCGATTTTCAGCTTTGTCGTGCGTTGTTTGTCCTGCAGTGTTCGTGCAGTGTACAGGGGGAAACGAGAGGCGAAAAACCCCCAGAAAAACAAAGAAACGAAAAAATTAGATCTTTAAGTTCTGTTCAAACTAGCTACAAATTACTGTTGCTTACCTCCAGTTCGTGTTGCAAAATGGTTTAACCCACTTCGTTCAAGCCACCTGCGATGTACACTTTGCCTCTTTTATTAATTTGTTAAACAATGTTTTTTGAAATAAAGCTGTTTTTAATTTTCATTGATGAATTGCAGTGTTCAGACATATTATAGACTGTAAATAATTAATTATATGCCTGTGGTGGGACGTATAGACTTTTGTTTTTAATTAATGCTTGTGGGTAATGTAGTGTCCAATTATATTGGGGAGTGTATAAAAGGGGATTCGGATGCACTGTTTGTGTGTGTGGTCACCGCCTGTGCGTCGTTGTCGGGGACCGCCCATTCCGGTTTGTTGTATCCCTTCTGCTTGAGGTATGTGTTTGGCTAACTAGTTAGCACATAGATTTGTGACTTTATGTAACAGTCATTTGGTTTATAGCATTATGGCCGATGGTGCGTTGCTGGGGGTTGTCGGCGGCGGCTATTCATATTCGAGTGTTAAATGTAGGAAATGTGCCCACAGAACAGTGCCCACACCTACTCACTGCCCGCTCTGCTACACTTTTATCCCAGGGGACGGAACCTTAATGCCACATACCGGCCGTGTTGTGAACGTAAGCCCTGTGCCCGCACACGATCGCTCACACTTACTGATAAACACTGTATCCCCGACGCCGCTCACGCGTCCCGCTTTTCTCGCCACAGAATGTCTCCGTCCAAAGTGATCGAGTCATTGAGTGTAAACCGCCAGCTATCGCTGTCAGCGAGCCGCCGTATTCAGGCATCGAGAGCGCGCGCGCCGCACCGATACCTTGATACAGGTTCTCGACCCCACGCAGTGCGGTGATCGGAACCCAGAGGCCATTCTACCCCTAGCTATACATGCAAAAGCATGGGAAGTGATTCCGGGCATGTCAGAATGGGTGCTGAATACTGTAAGCAGGGCTATTACTACAGTCCGCTCGCCGTCCCCCGTGCTTTCGAGCACGGACCGGGACGAGAGTGAATTTGGAAGTAGCACACCTACTTCATGCAGAAATAGCAAAGCTGCTGTGCAAGGGGGCATTAGAACCGGTACATCCTTCTCTGAGCGAGTCAGGCTTGTACAGCCGTTACTTCCTCGTGCCCAAGAAGGACGGAGCTCTCAGACCTATCTTAGATCTGAGATATTTGAACAAAGCTCTCATGAGGCGACCGTTCAAAATGCTCACGACCAGACAATCTCTCGATCTGAAAGACACATACTTTCTGATCCAGATTATACCCCGTCACAGGCCATTCTTGAGATTCGCCTTCGACGGTCAGGTATATCAGTACACCGTCCTCCCGTTCGGCCTGTCTTTAGCACCCCGCACATTCACGAAGTGCTGAGAAGTCAGGGTATGCGGATTTTGAACTATTTTGACGACTGGCTGATTTTAGTGCTTCTCAGCCATCTGGAAAGCCTGGGTCTCACGGTCTACTGGACCAAGAGCTCATTACTACCCAGTCAGTCAGCCTCTTTTCTAGGTTTAGAACTGGACTCTGTGGCAATGACGGCCCAGCTGTCAACACAGCGCGCGCGCCGTGGTCAACGCCTGGCCGCGTCTTTCCAGAATGGGTAGTGCCGTACCTCTAAAACATTTCAGAGGATGCTGGGCTGTATGGCATCAGCTGCAGAAGTACTTCAGCTGGGTCCATTGCGCATGCGCCCGCTGCAACGCTGGTTGAACGCTCGAGTGCCTCACCGACCTGGGCGTCCGGCGGCATACGAGTCAGAGTAACTCAGAGCTGCGTTTCAGCACTGAGACCCTGGTTAGCGGCCGACTGGTACCAGCGGGGAGTGACAATGGGAGCATCTCGCACCGAAAAGTTATCTCGACGGACGCCTCCAACTTAGGTTGGGGCGATCTTTTCGAGGGCAGACCGGTCTTTGGCCTGTGGTCAGACCAGGAGAAATGCCTCAATATAAACGGTTTGGAGATGATAGCGTCCGAGAACACGCTCAAACATTTCCTCCCACACATACGGGGCCACCATGTTCTAGTCCGTTCGGACAACATGTCCGTGGTGTCCTACGTAAACCACCAGGGCGGTGTCAGATCCAGGAATCTCTGCAACTGACAGAACGCCTTCTCGTGTGGGCTCACCACTCGTTGTGCTCGCTGAGAGCCACGCACGTACCGGGCCACGTGAATGTCGGCCCAGACAGACTGTCCCTGGGAGAATGGTCTCTGCACCCTCAGACAATCCAGTCACTGTGGCGGCTTTTCGGCAGAGCGGAAGTCGACCTCTTTGCGTCATAAGACAACGCTCAGTGCCCGAGATTCGTCTCGAAGAGCGAGGACGCGCTGGCCCAAACCTGGCCCAGCCGCCCGCTGTATGCTTTCCCTCCGATCTCACTGCTAGCACAGGTAATCAAGAAGAACAGGGAAACGCGCCACTCAGTGCTCCTCATAGCCCCGCGATGGGAGAACCAAACCTGGTTCCCAGAACTGGTGAGGCTGTCGCACGTAGCCCCATGGCTGATCCCGGTGAGGAGAGATCTTCTCTCTCAAGCCGGTGGATCAATTTGGCATCCCCATCCAGAGCGCTGGTCTCTGCATGCGCAGATAATCAACGGATAATCGCTGATCTGCCAGAAGGGGTCGTGAACACGATCATGCAGTCTAGAGCTCCTTCTACGAGAAGACTCTACGCGTCTAAATGGTCAGTGTTCTCCAAATGGTGCGCTACTAAGAGCCTGGATCCACGCACGTGTGGGGTTTCGTGGTGCTCTCCTTCCTGCAAGAGCTGTTGGACAAGGGCAGGTCCCCTTCCACGCTCAAAGTGTATGTCGCGGCTATTCCAGCGTTCGCGGAGACGACACGCAGCCGTGGATAGGAAGGAACGAGCTCATCATCCGCTTCCTTAGAGGAGCCAGGAGGGTGAACCCCCCGCGGCCACCTTCGGTTCCTATGTGGGATCTTTCTTTGGTCCTAGAGGCCCTGAAAGCTTTTCCCTTTTGAGCCGTTAGAATCCGTGGATCTGAAATACCTCTCGCTCAAAACCGTTTTTCTGATAGCTCTGTCATCAGTAAAACGTGTGGGGGTTCTACTTGCGCTATCCGTTAGCCCCACATGTCTCGAGTTTGGACCAAATGACTCTAAAGTCATCCTCAAACCGAGACACGGTTACGTCCCCAAGGCGATTGGCACTCCCTTTAGGGCGCAGGTCATCTCCCTATCAGCTCTGCCAGCATCCGATAGCGAGGACAGTGATAACCTCCTATGCCCCGTCAGGACGCTGAGAGGTTACATCACACGCTCCGCCGCCTTCAGGCGTTCTGAGCAGCTCTTTGTTTCATTTGGTGGGCGCACTAAAGGTCTTGCTGCCTCGAAACATAGCCTGTCCAGATGGATAGTGGATGCTATCGCAGCAGCTTATGCATCCAAACACCTGCAGTACCCTATGGGTATAAGAGCCCACTCCACTAGAGGCATGGCCTCATCGTGGGCTTGGTCCAGCGGGTTTCTATTCACGACATTTGTATGGCGGCAGGCTGGGCCCTCTACATTCGTGAGATTTTATAACCTGGAAGTTCCCGCCTTGCAGGCTAAACTGTTATCAGTATGAGTGATACGTACGTTCTGCCCATGTGTTCATGTGCAGACTACTCTCATGTACTGCTAGCTCTTCTGGTGAGCTGCACTAAGGGGTGAGATTCTCTATACACAGACCGGCGGAGCCGCTCTGTATTTTCCCCGTTATGCGCCTGTGCACATGTGCTGGCCCGCGTTGCTGGCCACCTATTTCCACACAGCTGCGCTAAGGGTTGATACTCTCTATACATAGACCGGCGGAGCCGCTCTTTATTCTCCCTATGATGTGCTTAGGTACTGTGCTGGCCCGCGCTGCTGGCGCCTTTCCCCACACGTTATACATAGACCGGCAGAGCCCCTCTGTATTCCTATGAAGTGCTTATGGTCTGTTGGCTGCCGCACTGCGTTGACAATAAATACAAAATTAAGGATAATTTTTGGCTTCAGATCTCGAGAAAAGATTACTTTACCCCTAGCGTAAGCAACTCACGCAATACTCGTTCCCTCTTCTAGAGAGAACCGAGGTTACGTTAGGTAACCGAGTACGTTTTGCAAACTGCCCGTGTGCGTGTGATCGACGACGACGCCGATAATAAATCACCACTGTGGAATATCAGTTACATTGTACTGGAGTCTTTGCTTACACCTTACCACAACCATTCAGGCATGCTACCGCCCCTTAAGTGACAACAAAAAGCGTTACAATATATCCGAAGAGTCTTTAGTTTTAAAAGATTTGGACACATGATGCTGTCCCGAGAATTTTAGGTTTCTTTCGCCTGCCACCTCCAGAATGGCTGCATATGTGCACTGGAAAAATCCTTCCACTCTGTGAGTTTCACGTCTTTGTAAACGAAAGTTTAATGCGTTTTAGGAAGGATTGTTAAGAAACCTAAAATTCTCGGGACAGCAGCATGTGTCCAAATTTCAAACTTAACCGTTCTATTTCATCAGAAACGATCTGTAAACAGGGCTTTAAGTGTAAAATACCGAACTTGTCCTTTAAAGTTAAATAGCCTAAATATATAAAGTTATGAAATGTCACTTTGCCCTCCGCCAAAACGATTTGCCAGAGAACAAATTATAGATTAATGAGACCAAAGATCGCACGTTAGATATGACGAATTATATCTCATGTTTAACCACTAGACTAGAGACATCAGAGCCAGCGGCAAACGTCAGTAGCACTAGCCGAGGTAAGGCTGTTCCAGGCGGGGTACATGAGCGCTGAGCCCCGGTGATCGCCTGGATCTCACAACTCCGAAAACGTCAGATCAAATTTTTAAATAGGCGCTATCTTTATAAATAAACCACATATTTGATCTTTAAACAACTACATTCCGACTGAAAAACTCTTATAACTACATTTCATGACACAATAACAGTAGTATTTTTAAATTTCGCGGCCTTTCTCCTCTGAAAATAAAAATAAATGAAATAGTGACTAGTAGGCTACCTAGCCGAAACGAGTAACGTTTCTTGTCATAAAAGTCGGTTTTAAGAAAATATAGATGAATATTTAGATTTCAGGAAGTTTAATTTATAATATAAAATATAACGTAAGCTAAAACTATAATGTTTCAACTTTCACAGCTAAGTTAACTAGCGACATCGCTAGCTATTTTAGTCTGACTGACTCCGGTGGCCAACTAACCTTACTATTACTAATTATATCATGACCAAATACAACCAGAAACAAATGTTCAGTCTTGCTTGTGAAAGGTAATTCCCCAAGACCTGTTTTCAATTGTGTGGCGATTTGTACAGCCCCAAGCAGCACACGAAGCAGGCATTTTTCTCAATAGGCCTATTCCCGTTATGAGAGGTATGGGAAAGTTTCCCTCAGCAATATGGCGGCGCCGTTGACGTACGATCCAGTGGCCAATAGGGCGTCTATGTATTTATTATGTCTATGGTTTTACCTACCAGCTGCGTTTCCGACTCATCATGACCGGGATATTTTATCGCTGGGACTGCTCCATATTTCCAGGGCTTAAAGTATTCCAGCGGGGGGCCGGATTTCTGGCTTGAGGGCAGGTCCGGCCTCCGACGCAGGCAAAATTTATTTATCAGGCTGCAAATTGACACCGGTCCCCTTCAACCTACCTGTCACTACTATTGCCACCCACTGGAGAACTCGACTGTTATATATTTGTCCCGATTTTCCGCGCATTTGTGGAAAAAAACCTCGCCTTTCCCGCACTTCTTACGGTCCCTGAATGCATCTCACACGCAGCCTCGCTCTAACGTGCTTTCTCGGAAACCAAAAGAATGACTACGCGGATGCTGTAGCTAGTGTTAATGGCTTATTTACAACTTTAAACATCTAAAAGAAGCGGCGATGGGCGCAGGGCAGGTGGAAGCAGGCCTGTTGTTGTGGATTATGCAAAAGAAGTTTTGCAAAATGGACGCTAATGATCGACCAGACGAGTCATCGGATAAAGAGGCGAAGAGCAGCAAGTTCTACGACTGATCCACAGTGAGTGTAGAGTTTATATGCTCATTCTGTGGAGTAAAGTCGGGAGGAACGGGGTCGCTGCGTTGCCCCGTTTATCACCGGCGCTAAGATAAGCACTAAAAGGCTCTGTCGCTCTCATGAATTAATTCGCTGCATCTGTCCATCCCCGGTACCCCGCACAAGAGCACGGTGTCGGACCATCTCCGCTCCGCACGTGCCCCCCTTCTGAAGCCGTGCGCGCAGTGAGACAGGTGTGCACGGGAAAGACACGCGGTGTAAACCTCGTCAATAGAGGATGATGAAGCTGCAATTTGTTGCTGTCCAGTACAATATACAATATGCTAATGAGACTACATGAGAAGTAGGACATATTATTTATTATTGTATCAATATGAACAGTTTAGATGCCCTTCAGACTTGCAGTGTAGAGATGTAGGCCAGGACTATATAAGATTTTATAGAGCTGTGCTTCCAAAACAGTGGACCAAGCCCAAAACATGTAGTTGACAGTTATTTAAAAATTTGGTTTGGCTTATTAAAAGTGGTCAAGAACCAACCTCACCCCCTGCCGCCTCAAGTTGCCACCCCACTCTGGGTAGTGCCACCCCTTTAAAAAATGTCTGGCTGGAGACCACTGTATTGTGCGTTTTAGGTTATCTTTGTCAATAAAATGTATTCAAATCTGAATTACATAACATTGTATTGGCTTTCAATCTCGATGGGAGAGTAGACGAGTTACAGCATATCCACCATATCTTGTGGGGGTTTTGCATTAAGCCATTTGTGGTGCCCTTACCACATTGTGCCTCATATACTGAAATGTTAGACCCAGTGACAGGCTGGCATGAAATGGCTTGCATAATACTAAGGAGGCCATAATATTTTTGACTCATGGCTGAAGTTAAGTTTCTCCAGCTCTCCCAAGGTGGCAAAAAAAATGCATCTCAAAATGCATCAGATTGATGCTTTAAAATATGGAATTTTCTAAATGTTCTTCCCGGGGGATCATGCCCCCGGACCCCCCTAAAGGGGTAATATCCTTCTCACCTTTTTCACCCCTGACCCGGTTTCATGCCTGAAAAACGGGCTTGGTAAAAGTCCTGGTTGAGCCACAGAAAGTTCAGGCTCAGGATTTTTTTTTCACTTTAAGCCCTATTTCAGTTTCAAACGATCTGCGAATCCAGCATCGGGCCTTGTTTATAAAACATTCGTCACCGAAATGCCAGGAACCATAGACTGCCTGGAACAAACACACATGCACAACTCCATTGCTGCCCCGGAAAAACGAGACACCCCTCGCTGCAGCCTGTAGCACGATGATGTAGTTGGATGATCCAATACGTACTGGACGCGCATGCGCGGTGGTGCGTTTTGGTCTGTAGGCTACAAATAAAAAAATTAAATAAAAATAAAAAACCTGAATTGAAGTTAAATATAAATGATCACTTGAGTGACAATTGCGTGATCTGACTGCTGTGATCAGTTTGTATATTAAACTTAAATTCAGGGGGTGTGGTTATTTATTTTTTATTTTTTATGTATGTACATCATGGCATGTAGGTCTAAGTACCGGTACATAAAACTCCGTCGCGATAGAAACAAAGACGCTAAAATGCAATCATACAATGAGCTTCTCTACTACTTATTGTGAAAATGATATTTTTATATTTGCTATTAGTATTATCCATACTATAAAATCCTTATGTTTTTATTCAACTATGTGTGGGCCTAATGAAAAATACGGGACAAATCCTGTCCCTTATTGATTTGATACGGGAGTCGGGACGCATCATCTTACTTGTTAATACGGGACGATTTCGTATTTTAAGGGACCTTATTACAGAGCACTGTGGAAAAATTAGTATAGCCATTAAAGAAGGAACTCTTACCAGGCAAAATATCATTAAGAGTTTGAATGGGTTGGCGCCTTCTTATTTATTAGAACTTTTCTCGTCCGCACTCCTGTCAAAGCACTGAGGTCGCCCAGTCAGATGTTCCAAGATGTTCCGAGATCCAGGTTGAAAAATAAAGGTGACCGAGCCTTCGCAGTGGCTGGTCCTAATCTCTGGAATAGTTTACTGGTTCATATAAGAACAGCTAGGACTGCTGAAATGTTTAAGTCATTGCTTAAGACCCACCTGTATTCTTTAGCTTTTATTTCGAGGTGAGTTTTGCGATTGAGACATTTTCTACTGTGTTTGTTTTCTGTTTATTTGTTTATTTGTGTGGATCTTGTCATTGTTAAGCACTTTGGTCAACTGTGGTTGTTTTTAAATGTGCTATATTTATATAAATAAATTTGAACTTGAACTTGAACTACATCTCATGTTCTCTCAGTGCCAAGTTTCACTTTGAGATCTGAGAATGATCTTGGTGAAGAAGAGTATGCGGTGGGTATTTCAATGGGTATGTGCTCATTTGATCGTCAAGCTTCAGATAAGAGTCTTCTCTGTGAAGTGAATTGCTGATTTAAATTTTTAATCTTTCATACTTCAAGAGAGATCCACAAATAATTGACACTATGTACCAAACAAAAAGGATTTTTCCACTGAACAGACAAATCTGGGGAGCTCTAATGTAGCCTACAGGCACGTTGTCAGAAGTGAAGGTTATTTTCATGGATCTTTTTTATTTGACAATCTTTATATTTTTGTATAATACCATTCAAAAGTTTAGGGTATGATTTTTTAATGTCTTTGAACAAAAGTATTTTTGATAAAAAATACAGAACAAACAGTAATATTGTCAAATATAATTAGAATTTAAAATAACAGTTTTTTATTTATTTATTTGAAAATGCATTTTTTCAGCATCCTTTACTCACCTCAGTGTCACACGATCCTTCAGAAATCATTCTTAATAATAATAATTAATAATTTCTTATTATCAATGTCGAAAACAGCTGTGCTGCTACTTAAAGGAGATGTCTAATTTCATGCATTCTGATATAGCCTATTTACACTATCAAAGATTGGATTCTCATGCTAAAGTAAACAAAAAAACAAAAAAAAAAAAAAAAAAAAAAAACGATTTGGACGTTTGTCTGAATTTTTCAAAAACAAAAAACGAGTTGGACGTTTGTCTGAGTATTTCTTTACCAAATACACTGCTTCAGGATTCGTATAAGTTTCGAATTATTTTTTTTATTTTATTTTTTTTTTTGAGAATATATGACATCATAAAGAGGGGAATTCCTTGTATGGGCACTTCTCCCGGAAGAGTGTGCACACACATCAACCAGAGAGAGCAAGTGCACGTGCCCATCAACGTGCTTTGTTGCTCGAGAAAGATTTGACATTTTGTTTTTAGACCACGAAATCAACAATGTCAGCAAAGAAGTGTGTTTTTGGTTGTGAGGGAAGATAACCTTGTTCAATTCCCAAAGAACCCAGCATTAAGGGAACAGTGGATGTAGTTTGTTTTTCCCAAAAAGTCCTCCTGCAGCCTGTAGCACGATGACGTATTTGGATGATCCAATACGTACTGGATGGGGAAGTTCGGATCATTTTGCTGACTCTCTTGTTCGATCTCGTTCATCAAAATGAATGAATCTTTTTACGAGTCATTTCGTTCATTTAAGGGGCTTTAAATGTTATACTTTTAACTGGTAAATTCCCCGAACACATCCACCTACGCAATCTTGATCATATTCTGAATTAAGAAATCATTATAATGCAGTCAAAAATAATTTACAGGGAACATAAATAATTACTTTACCTTCCGAGTCTTTTGTTCATTTGTCACGTTCATGAACATAATTCGCATGCGCTGGTCTTAAGTGAGATGAATGTGATGCTATAGTTTCTCTCTACATACATGCAAAATAGTTAATTTTACAACATTTTAAATCACATGATTTTAAACCTAAATGTGATGGATTTAATGCGTGTATACAGAACATTTAAAAATAAAGCCATTTATTTTATTCAGGTCATATTTGCTGTTGAGTGAAAGCAAAAATAAGTCAAGTAATTGTCTCTGTAATTTTAATCATAGAGGTAGGCCTACAATAGCCTACAATACGGTCTGTAACAACTTAAAATACCAGTAGGCTACACATTCAAGGGAAAACGCAAAAATATTAACAGCATCAAGAAACTAAATCTTGTCAGAAAAAAAGTCCTTAAACAAGCAATAAAAGCTTAAAATCACTCCTGAAACGGACAGGAAGCCAGTGGAGCGAGGCTAAAACCGGAGTAATGTGCTCACGCTTTTTAGTCCCAGTTAGGAGCCGAGCTGCTGCATTCTGGACTAACTGTAAACGGTGAAGAGATGACTGATCCAGTCCAACATATAAAGAATTACATGTTATATAATTACATGAATTATGTTTAAAATCAGCTGGAACACACCCTGAGCTGAGAGATGTATTAACCAAAGATACAATGCTTGACCCAACAGTGTTGAAAACCTCTTTAAGTAAACGTGCAGGGATACTGTCAAGGGAGCAGTGTGTAGGACGTAGCTGTTTAACCATGTCAGAAAGATCGAGTAATGTAACAGGCTTAAACTGCTGAAAGACAGCTGGGCAGAAAGGGGGAACAGAGGGGTCACTGGTAAACATAGTGGGTGAAAAACTAAGACCAGCAATTTTGTCCATAAAATATTTTAGAAAATGTTCGCATAACATTGTAGATGGCACAATGATGTCTGTCTGAGTAGCGAGGGTTAATAAGAGAGTTAACAACATTAAAAATAACTTGAGGCCTCTGGCTATTACTGGCTACAAGATGAGATAAAAATTTAGTTTTAGCAGATTTTACTGCTCCCTGGTATTGCTGTAATGTGTCCTGCAAAATTTCAAACGAGACATTAAATTTGTCCTTTTTCCACTTTTTCTCTGCTTTTTTGCAGGCCTGTCTGAGAGAGCGGGTAATGCCATTCAGCCAGGGTTTTGAAAGTGCTTTAGAACATTTTTTCCTCAGCTGTGCAACAGAGTCAATATCTCAGTACAAGTATAAGTCAATTAGGAAGATAAGTTCATCTACACTGAGATTACAGTCATCCAGATGATACAAAAATGAGTCTTTAAAAGCAACAGAAAACGCCTCGGTACGACTGTAACCTCGGTTCCCTGAAGAGGGAACGAGCGTTGCGTCGAGATTGACGATATGGGAACGCATTGCGTGATGATGTCTTGAAGCACATGTAAAATCAGTCCAATGGCGTGGCGGAACGTCAGATGCGGGTGACGTACCAGGAAACTATAAAGCCTGCTTGAAAACAGAGCGACAGCTTCGTAAAAGTCTGAAGTAGCCGCTGACAGGCATGAAGGAGATATGGCAAGGTGACGCAACACTCGTTCCCTCTTCAGGGAACCGAGGTTACAGTCGTAACCGAGGCGTTCCCTTTCAAGGGAACTCGCGTTGCGTCGAGATTGACGCTATGGGAACGTCTATACCAACGCCACCATAGCTACCAATGTCTTTCCTGTGTGAAATCATGAAGAGCAGCACTAGGATGACAGAACCTGAGACCCTGGAGTAGAGTCCAGGTCCAGAGAGTAAAATCTGACGAAAGTGTGCGGTGAGGACCAGCCTGCCGCATCACAAACGTCCTGAAGTGAAACTCCTGAAAGAAGGGCCTTAGAGGCCGCCATACTCCTAGTAGAATGGGACCGGACAGCCATAGGAGAAGGCTGTCCGGCTGCTTCATAAGCAAGTGAGATGGCCTCAACCACCCACTTGCTCATCCTTTGCTTAAACACTGGAGATCCCTTGTTAGGGGACCCAAAGCACACAAATAATTGATCACTTTTACGCCACAGGGCAGCTCTGTGGACATAAGCATCTAATGCCCGGACTGGGCAAAGCAAATTATTAGTCTCCTGGTCCGCATTCTGAAAGGGAGGAGGACAGAAGGCCTGCAGTATAATAGGTCTGGCCACATTAGTGGGGACCTTGGGGATATAGCCCGGTCTTGGATGCAGAAAAGCTTTCACCATGCCCGGAGCAAACTCCAAGCATGACGGGGCAACCGACAGTGCTTGGAGATCCCCTATCCTCTTAAGAGAGGAAATGGCCACCGTGAGAGGAGGTGTTGACCGCTCTACTTCGGGGGGGACTACCCTCATGGTCCTGAGCCCTCGAGCGTCAGGATCTTTTCCCCGCAGCCTTCTTAGCGGTAATAACGGTCCTCAGATCCGCTCTACCCTTCGAAGGCTGGGGTCGAGAACGTCCTCCCTGTCCCCGAGATCTTTGCGGGGGAGCACGGGAGGAAACGCTCTGCTTTTGAGATGCCCTATGGGAGTTTGAAGTCTGAGGCTGTTCCCGCACAGCAGCCTCAGGATGTGAGCGACGGGGGAGCAATTTTTGGAACACTGCAGCGTGTTTAGAAGCTTCTTGAAATTTCTCAACTGCAGTGTTGACAGCGTTACCAAATAACCCAGACGTAGCAACTGTTGCATCCATTAAAAAGTTCTTCTCCTTATCTTGAATGTTGCTCAAATTGAGCCACAGATGCCTCTCAGTAGCCACCAGGGCTGCCATGACTGGCCGATAGATTTAGCCGTCTCCTTGGTGGCCCTGAGAGACAAATCCGTGGCTCTACGGAGCTCACATACCACATCCGGGCCAATACCCCCGCCCTCATCGAGAGCCCCCAAAATTCCGCCTGATAAGCCTGCAGTAAAGACATTGTGTGTAAACACGCTGCAGCCTGACCAGACGCGGAATAAGCCTTGCCCACCAGAGAAGATGTAACTCTGAGGGGCTTATTAGGCAATGCCGAAGCTTTTAGGGAAGATGCCGTCGCTGGAGAGAGATAGCTCGCAAGCGTCTCTTCCACCTTCGGCATCTCCCCATAACCATGCTCTTTATAACCAGAGATAGAGGAGTAATTGGATGTTTGTGGATTAAACACTCTATATGATACTGGCTTCACCCACGATCTCGACACCTCAGTGTGGAGATCGGGGAAAAACGGCAGATTTCGGCGTTGTGGTTGTGCACGTGAGGGAAGGAAGCGTTCGTCAAGTTTGCTTTTTGAACGAATGTCCTGTACATCAGATGGCCACTCAATAGATAGTCTTTCAACTGCTCTTGTCACCACTTCCGGCAATTCTTCAAATGCATGAGACTGAGGTGGGGCATCCTCAGACTCAGCCTCAACACTAACAACATCCAGTTCCTCAGAACTGGACAATTGCAGTGTTTGTTCCATCATTGGGGCGGAAGAAACCGCAACGCGTGCTTCCGAACCCTGATGACAGACATCGGGTCTATCAGGTAAGGGCTGAGATAGGGCACAACCCGTCTCAGACCCCGCTGATAGATCCATTTGCGAACCCCAGGACTGAGATCGCCGCTGTGCCTCGGCAGCAGCGGGACCCGAGCCCTGGGGAACGCAAGCTTCCCGGAAGAAACTCAGCCGGGATCGGAGCGAGCGCATGGACAGCGCCTCGCAATGCACACAGCCAGCACCCTCGAGTGCTGACTGGGCATGTAATAACGGTCCTCAGATCCGCTCTACCCTTCGAAGGCTGGGGTTGAGAACGTCCTCCCTGTCCCCGAGATCTTTGCGGGGGAGCACGGGAGGAAACGCCTGCTTTTGAGATGCCCTATGGGAGCTCGAAGTCTGAGGCTGTTCCCGCACAGCAGCCTCAGGATGTGAGCGACGGGGGAGCAATTTTTGGAACGCTGCAGCGTGTTTAGAAGCTTCTGAAATTTCTCAACTGCAGTGTTGACAGCGTTACCAAATAACCCAGACGTAGCAACTGGTGCATCCATTAAAAAGTTCTTCTCCTTATCTTCAATGTTGCTCAAATTGAGCCACAGATGCCTCTCAGTAGCCACCAGGGCTGCCATAGACCGGCCGATAGATTTAGCCGTCTCCTTGGTGGCCCTGAGAGACAAATCCGTGGCTCTACGTAGCTCACATACCACATCCGGGCCAATACCCCCGCCCTCATCGAGATCCCCCAATAATTCCGCCTGATAAGCCTGCAGTAAAGACATTGTGTGTAAACACGCTGCAGCCTGACCAGACGCAGAATAAGCCTTGCCCACCAGAGAAGATGTAACTCTGAGGGGCTTATTAGGCAATGTCGAAGCTTTTAGGGAAGATGCCGTCGCTGGAGAGAGATAGCTCGCAAGCGTCTCTTCCACCTTCGGCATCTCCCCATAACCATGCTCTTTATAACCAGAGATAGAGGAGTAATTGGATGTTTGTGGATTAAACACTCTATATGATACTGGCTTCCCCCACGATCTCGACACCTCAGTGTGGAGATCGGGGAAAAACGGCAGATTTCGGCGTTGTGGTTGTGCACGTGAGGGAAGGAAGCGTTCGTCAAGTTTGCTTTTTGAACGAACGTCCTATACATCAGATGGTCACTCAATAGATAGTCTTTCAACTGCTCTTGTCACCACTTCCAGCAATTCTTCAAATGCATGAGACTGAGGTGGGGCATCCTCAGACTCAGCCTCAACACTAACAACATCCAGTTCCTCAGAACTGGACAATTGCAGTGTTTGTTCCATCATCGGGGCGGAAGAAACCGCAGCGCGTGCTTCCGAACCCTGATGACAGACATCGGGTCTATCAGGTAAGGGCTGAGATAGGGAGAACCCGTCTCAGACCCCGCTGATAGATCCATTTGCGAACCCGAGGACTGAGATCGCCGCTGTGCCTCGGCAGCAGCGGGACCCGAGCCCTGGGGAACGCGAGCTTCCCGGAAGAAATCAGCCGGGATCAGAGCGAGCGCATGGGCAGCGCCTCGCAATGCACACAGCCAGCACCCTCGAGTGGGCATGCTCCTCTCCCAAACAAACAATGCACATAATAAAACGCGGGCAGGGGTGCACACACATTCTGAACTGATCGCTGGACATAATGGTGACAAACAACAATAAATAGACAGAGACAGATTTCACATCAAGCGCTACTGAAGACACAGAAGCTGTTGTTCTCTGGTTTTCAAGCAGGCTTTATAGTTTCCTGGTACGTGACGTCACCCGCATCTGACGTTCCGCCACGCCATTGGACTGATTTTACATGTGCTTCAAGACATCATCACGCAAAGCGTTCCCATAGCGTCAATCTCGACGCAACGCGAGTTCCCTTAAAAAGGGAACTGACATTAGCATATGTCAGCCTAATTTAGAATTTGGGTTGTCCCTCAAATTGTGGTGACATTATAAATAATGACTTGGTGCTTGAAGAAAATGTGCTGAAAACAAACCTGAGAAAGACTCTTGGAAACATCTTTCATTGGTCTCTAAGCACAGAAGAT
Organism: Leuciscus waleckii; assembly: GCA_900092035.1. Taxonomy (NCBI): domain Eukaryota; kingdom Metazoa; phylum Chordata; class Actinopteri; order Cypriniformes; family Leuciscidae; genus Leuciscus; species Leuciscus waleckii. The sequence continues at coordinate 97,241 of FLSR01000416.1, forward strand.
AACACATTCACACAAAAGTTCCACTGGTTTGCACAATTTCCTGATATCTTTGTGTTTCAGAGTCTCGTGCTCCTCTTATCTACAGCTGTCCTCTACTGGAGGTTCTTACAGGGATGTTATTTCTGCAGAGGACTAATAAGATTGAATTGGTGTAAGTTTGCTTCTCGTCGATCTTCTCCATGTGCAGACGGAGGGGGAGAGAGTGGCAGGAGAACACCTGCGAGCGGATTAATGAGGGAGAGACTGCTCTCCGAGCTGCCCATATACTCTCGCTAATTAATCCTGCTGGTCATTAGCACTAACGGTTAGCTTCATTCAAATACCAAGCATTTTATGTTATCTCTATAATGAACTTGCACAGTAAAACTGCCTTGATTAACATATAGGCTGAAATTATGAGGGTAAAGGTTGCTCTTAAATATACAGTTTACCCGAAAACAAAAATTCTGACATTATTTATTTATTAGTTTTCCTGATTTACTCTGCTATTCTACACTTCTTGGGGGGGAAACAAAGCTGCATAAAAATTCAAGTAATTCAGTTAACAAAAAACACAAAAGTGGTCCATATTATAAGTCTTCTAATGCCATATGATAGCTTTGTGTGAGAAAGTGACCAAATTTAAGTCTTTATTCAATTAACTTCACTTCAAGTGAGCCGTTAACTCAAGAACATCTTCAAATGAATCAATGATTCAGTGAGTTGACTTGACAACTGAATCAGAGAAGAAATCATTGCTTTGTGCTTTCCTTTTGAATGAACTGGTTGATATGGTTCACAAATTGGACTGAACGGTTCATCAATGAATTGTTGGACTGATTCATTCATGAATCAGCGTTTACTCAATTATCTAGCTGCTGCAGTTCTCAAATTAACTGTTCACTGTGGGGGAATTTGTCTGTGAACAAATACTTTAAGCTTTGTATAAGCTAACTTTGCTTTTTTTACATTTTCAACTTTCTTTAGTGTGTTATGTTGCTGTTTGAGCATTAACATGTCTGCAAAGATGCAAAGATGGGAGTTATTCCAACGCTATCTCACGACCAATTAGTACGAGTGAGTACGAGGTGGCTAATTCGTACGACCACTGTCTAAACCCCAGTGATGGGTAAGTTTAGGGGCTGGGTCAGGGGTAGGTTATTCGTACGAATTCATACGAATTGGGTAACTATGTACTAAAATACTAAAATATGTACGATTTAGCAAAAATCGTACGAGGTCTGAGGGAAACCTATTCTATTAGACCTCAAAAACAAAATCAAGACTTTGTAAAAGGGCATAATATAGCCTCTTTTGGGGGGTTGAACTATCAAGGGATTTATAAAGGGATTATGGGAGTTATCTGAATGTGAAAAACATGGCTATTTTTGTGATGTGCATGTGTACACATTAGGATTTAAAAAGATCTCACCCTGCTACACACAGACACATACACACTTTCTGTCTTTCCCTATATGGATGCCTTATTGCAAGGCTCATGGCAAATGAGAAGCACTCCACACAGAAGAGCAAGAATGAGAAAGGACGTGTGAGGGAGAAACTGAAGTGGTGAGGGGGGGAGCCGTCACACAGAGCGCTTCCTAAAATCATGTTACTGTGTCATTATCCCACCTCTGCTCTCTTCCCAGCAATCATATTTGGAGAACATCTTTCAGGAGCTCTCAGTGCCACAACAACTGGTAAGCATGGCTAATGGAAATTTAATCAGTGACAAGAGTGGAGAATCAGTCATAATGCATGTCAAACTGAATGCACCCCGATAAGGAATAACAGAGAGATGCAAATAGTGGTTAAGGGAGGCTTCGCTGACAGACTGAAAATGCCCTCATTCTTCCTGCAGCAAGCGCCGATGGCTGTTTCTTGTTTGTGAGTGTTTTATTTAAAGCCTGATTTATGAATGTTTTTTCATTGATTTTAATGCCACAAAAATGAGCACTCCAGCAAAACCATAAGGCACAAGGATGCAAATAGCCCTGTTTATGTTTTTTCATTATAGCAATAAGAGCAAATCTAATTAGGACGTCAAGATTTTAAGCAGTTATTTCTTGGCTCCTTGTTTGTTTGTTTGGTTTTCATTTTTCATACTTTCTCCAGGCAGAACCTTGTAAGATTAAACCAATAAATGGCTTGCAAAACTTGGGGTTAAATTGACTACACATGACAAAACCTATACAAATCCCTCTTATCCCATTTCAACTTCCCCACTGGTAAACAGAGCGCTATCTTGTTCCACCAAAGAACTGCCATGAGCAAGACGGCGTATAAAACCGCAATCTACAAAGGAACAAAACTGGGATGCTCCACCAGCCCACCACGCATCCTCCGTGCTTCAACTTACCCATGAAACGGATTTCTTAAGGCTAGAAGCATGCAAACACTTCATACGAGTTTCAATCAAGCTTGCATGATTGGCATTTAACCCTCTCTGTTCTAATGCTTTGGTCCTGTGAGTCGTGGCCTGTATATCCAATAGGTTTCATTTGGACAATAATTTGCAATATGTTAATCGCATTAAGTTGAGGTTTGCTTGTAACTTATGTCATGATGTAGTACTGCCTGTTAAAATATATGGATATCAGATGTGTTTAAAGTAACTTTCACTATTACTTCAGTTTTGAAAATACTATTAATAGGCCATAAACTCTTTTTTGAGACCCACCCATTTTCAACAGCGAACTGCAAAAAAATCACAGTGTAAATTCGCAATCCAATTCAATTCCCAAACAGTTTTGAATTGCATATTTTGATCAATTTGATTATTTTGAATCTGAATACCTGTTCACAAAGAACAAGTCTGAATTATTCATTTCACGAATCACAAACACACACTGGACAACGTATCACTCAACATATCTCTAAACTTGATGTCATTGGAAAATGTCACTATTTTACGAGGTGACTATTTAGTATGAGTTCATATGATGTGAATCATACAAAGACATACTGTGGCAAGTAGGGCGGGCCGAGAGCCGTGGGAACGGAGTGAGGGTTGTGGCACAAGTGTTAATGAGTGCCACCTGCGCCACACTGGTCTCGAGTCCCATGGAGATCTGGAAGGATAAAAGGACGAGTGACGAGTTGTTGTTTTTGTCGTCAGCAGTCGTCTGTGAGGGGCTGCCGCTTTACTTTACTTTCGTTTTGTTATATTTATTTTGTGAATAAAGTTATGTTGTCTTCCCTGAAAACAAACCTTTGCTACACATACATTTTTAGAAAAGAAGTTAGAATGAAGCTCAACCCCTAAACATAACTATCACTGTGGTATGGCAGGCCATTTTAGCTTAAAGTTTTACAACCGTTACTTGTCGTAATTGCATTTTTACTAGTAAAAAATTTAGTTTGAGATCTTTACAATTCTGTTCTTACTAGTAACAATTACAATTAGAGAGCTCTCTAGTTCTAGCCTGACTATGTCGACTTCGTACTTCCGCTCAATTTCAGTTCGCTTCTGTACTCAGTCTGATATAGCGACCTATCTCCCAGTTTTCCTCCGGCCTCAAAATAGCCGGCCAAATAAACGAACAGAGGGTGGGCTGAAGCCGTGACGTAGACGCTAAGCGCAGAGTTTAAGATTGTAGTTTAGGTTAGGGAAATCGAAAACGACGGGATGCAATTCGCTCTGTTGTGGAGAATATTCCCGGCATTTGCAAACTGAATCCCGAAAAAAAAAAGGGACGGAAAACAGATGCTGATTTAAAATTTCGTAGATTTGCAAACAGGTAAAAGTACTGGACCTATTTGAAACCTAGCATTGTAGTGTTTAACCCACCTCGGTGACACAAGCTCCGTGATGGCAAGTCCATGGCCTTCCTCGGCTTTTTTATGGTCCTTGGAGTTTTAGAGGGTGTATCTCGGTCTCTTTTATCTGTCAAGCTCGAACTGGCACCCTTTTGACAGGTCAGTGTCTCCTTTCTTTTCCAGTCCTTAAATATTGCCATGTCATGCTGTAATCTTGCAATTAAGTTGCAGCATTTCCGACAGACTCAAGATGAACAAAGAACTGTGTTTAACAGAACTAATCCTAAATTTGACAGTTGGCTGCAAATATTTTCTTGTTTCTCTCTACTTTCAAATATTAGTTTAGAGGCCCTGATTGTACCATGGATGCGTAGATTTACTTCACATAATCTGCAAAAGTCGTTCACAGCCATGTTCACTCCGGTATTTCGCTCGATGGTTTTGTTTTCGCATTATACATGTGTTTACAGTGGAAGTTCGATGCGGCTGAGCTGGCGCATAACACACGTCATAACCAAACGTTATGTGATTGGCTTACGGGTAACCAATGATTTTAAACTTCAGACAAGCGCCCCCCCGCGAGAAAGAAAACGCTTTTCAATTATGCCCTTCCAGACTCTGTCTACGAAGCAAAGCAAAGTAGCAGAGTTTGGTATTACCAGGCTACTCTAGTTCATTTATCATTAGTAACAATTATGTTAAAAAGCTCTCTAATTTATTTATTACGATTAAAGGGCTCTCTAACTCAGTTATTACTAGTAACAATAGTGATTAGAGAGCTCTCTGACTAATTTATTAATGGTAACAATTATGATTAGAGACTCTAAATTCATTTTTACTATTCATATGCCTCCACTGACTTCCATTCAGTTTTAAAGAGCTCTACAATTGAATTTTTATTAGTAAAAATTCCAATTAGAGAGTTCTACAATTGAATACTTGCTAGTTACAATTACTATTAGAGAGCTTTCTAAATCAATTATTACTGTAAGAATTTGAAGCTATTTATTCCTTCTGCTCACGTCTTCATCTCACGACTCTCTACTCTTGGTATTTCTGGAACTGCCCTATCCTGGTTCACTTCCTACCTGTCTGACCGTCAGCATTACATCTCTATTCGCCAGCTAATTCCACTACTGCCCCTGTCTCACATGGTGTTCCCCAGGGTTCTGTTCTTGGACCTCTACTCTTCATCATCTACATACTTCCTTTAGGTAACATTATCCGTCATCAGGGGTCAGAGAAACAAGAAGCAAAAGGATATGTTTTAAGGTGAGTTTTGAAATCATTTAATGATGAGAGGTCGTGAATGTGTTGGGGAATAGAATTCCGGAGAGTGGGGGCAGCGATACAAAATGCTCTTCCACCAAACGATGCTTGTGTTATGGTATCAACAACAGACATGTATCAGAAGAACTGGGGAGTAGGTATGGATGAGATCAGAAATGTACAGGTGCGCAAAACCATGGAGTGCTTTGAATGTGATAATTAGTATCTTGTATTGAATATGAAAGCCAGTGGAGTCTGCGTAGAATAGGAGTTTTGTGGGAAGATTTATTTGTATATGTGAGGACGGACCCTAGTTGCGAAGTTCTGAATATATTGGATCTTATTTATTGTTGTGTTGGGTAAGCCATAGAAAAGATAATTATAGCAGTCAAGCTGTGAAGTGATGAAAGTGTGAACCAGGGTCTTAGCATCACTGACATTTAAAAACGGTGTAAACGAATGATATTACTGAGGTGAAAGAAGACAGACTTAGTGAGTGAGGAAGGAAAGAGAGAAGAATCCAAGATTATACCAAGGTTTTTTAACAGTGGTTGAAGGTTGAACCAAGACTCCGCAATAACATTGTCAACACAGAAACGGGATGTAATTTGTGGTGAACCAACAAGTAGTAGATCTTTTATCTGTGTTGAGTTTGAGGAAATTACTGGTCATCCAAGCATTTATATCATCAATACAAGCTGATATAGAGTTGGTGGGGAAATGAACATTGAGTTGAGAACGGATGTGAAGTTGGGTGTCATCTGTGTAGCTATGGAAAATTAAAGCCATGACTTTATGATCTGATTCATGTTATGTACTGTATGTTATGTTATCTATCTCCGTTTATTATGTTACCTATCTCAGTTTATCTGTATTGGGTCTTTGTCAGCTGTCATGTTTATTTGTTATAATATTGTAAAGCGACCTTAAGTTTGCAGAAAGGTGCTATATAAAATAAACATTATTATTATTATTCCGCATGTAAGTTTTAAATATTCTAGCTAAGACAAGAGCTAACTCTAGCTGAGTTTTATCAACTTATTATATACATGGTGACGCATCATGCTTGTCACGTGACACAACGCAGCAATAGCGCTGTATGACAGAGATGTATTGCTTTTTTTCCGGTTTTCCAAACTTGTTAACTGATATTCTGATTCCGATGAATGTGTTTTGATGTTTAAACACCTTTATAATGATCATGTTAGCTGATCTAATGTGCGATGGGCACCACCATGTTAGCTGTTATGTAGGAAGCCATGTTTGTTTATATTTTTCTGTGTAGTAATATGCAGCCATGTGCCTGTGAACACTGTTTGAGTGAACATAAATGACAGCTGCTTAGCAACCTAAAAACAAACATGGCTACACACATCAGATGACCATATTTCATTGATATATTGATATTATTGTGCCCTATAAACTTTTGCCATGGTACTTCTGTAACAATGGAAGTGTCTGTGACATATAACACATCATGTGCCTGTAAACACTGTTTGAGTAGCTTGTTGTGCCACATGTGGGACCGTTCCACTCAAGTGGTAATATCATTTTCACTTGTTACAGTTAGATAGCTCTCTAATTAAATTTTTATTGTCAAAATACAATTACAATGAGTAACTCTGGGAGCATTTTAAAGACAAAAGGAAATTGATAGTCTATCAAGTATATAAATAAAAATATATATATATATATGCCTATAAATAGGCTAATAATTAAAATATAGCCTTAAAATAGCCTAATATATTTTCATTTTGTATATAATGTTCTTGCCCAGTGTTTCCCAATACGTTTTGTCTTATTTACCTTCTCTGCGCTTTCAATAATACTCAAGTACCCCTTCATCGGCATCAAAATAGAAGTGTGTTCCTCTTAAAGGGTGTTATATTTGATATCATTCGCCATTTACATTAATTTTCTTTGAGTAGCCATTATTACAATTATTCACCTTTAAACTTAATGCAGTCGGCACTGTGGGAGATAAAACAAACTAAGGAAGTTGATTCCTATCCCTTTAATGAGACACCTGAGCTTAAATGTCTATTCCAAGCTTTGTCAGTTCTGAGGGCAATCACTTTCTTTAGAAAGACCTAACAACCAGCTTAAGTACTCTCTGGGGTACATGTACCCCTGATTGGGAATCACAGCTTTAGCCCGAAAAAAGAGTGTGCAGACTATGCCTGATCTTCATTATAATTAGATGCTACCCCAACTCATAAGGATGGCAAACTATGCTGTGTACATTATCACACACAAATCATCTGCAGGAAATAGGAAAATGTGGTGTCGAGAAATTGGGAGAAGGGTCTGCACTGTGGCAGAGGAGGAGACCCATTATACCCAATCTGGTATTGGCTCCTCCAAACAAAGCTCTTTGATGCAGGGTATGTTTGAGTTCCTATTTTTTTAATTGAGGCTGTGGCTGACTGTGTGAGTGTTATCTGCAGTTCAGGAAATGATGTGATGTTGGTGGCAGTACACACACATATGGATCCCATACTGAGGTCAGTGGCTGGCCAGCAGACAGTGCACAGTGAATGAATCATAACCTGCTATTGGCAGTATTTTAATTGCATGGCCTTATTTGGTTATTAGAGTGACCTTGTATATTTTTCCTGAATGTGAAAAGCAATGAAGACTTAATTGGTATACCAGTGTGGTTTTATTGAACTTTAAGTGCAATACTATATGATGATGATGGCACCTCTAACAGCTGCTCCAGTTTTGTTGTCGGGGCTAATGGGATCAGCCAATGTCTGGATGTCAGATTAGTCAAAGACAAACGAGCTGTATGTAGGCCTACCTCTACATTGAGACTGTAAGGAGCTGCAAGTTTCTGTTAACATAATCATCAGTGATATCAGTGTATTAATCCACTTTACCAGCTATTTCCAAGCACTTTATTGAAGCCATCCTTTACTATATATATACACCAGGGATGGACAACTTTGGTCATGATGAGGGCCAGCATTTTTTCTCCTTTATACTAAGGGGCCAGATTACTAATCCGCACTCACACATTTTACATCATTTTACTCAATTTCCTCTACTGAGGGAACCAGTGTACAATTAATGCAATGTGTTTTTAAAGAGTTTACTAACTATAAAACTTGTGCAATTATGTTCATTCAAATGGGCAACTTCATTGTCAGTTAACAAGCAAATGTAAACATCCCAACTGCATTGTCTGTAAATTTGCATCAAACTAATTAACAAATGCCCTATTTTTGAATAGTAGCCTATAAGAGAACATTCTCAACCCACACTCAGAGAACAGTTAAAAAGTGCTTATTAAAAAAATAGTTATTAAAAAATAAATGAATATAAGAAGAATTCAGTGCATAAATTGCCATACCAGACCACCCCCAAAACACATTTACCGTTCAGTTCAGACAACATTCTCACTATCAAAAAGTCTTAAAATGAGAAACTGCTGGTGTCCGACTGAATCAATGTCAATCTGAAAGTTTGTACAGCCAACTTGCAGTAGCTGAAAGAGAGTGTCATCTGTCACCTGTTTCTCTCTTTTGATTTGATGTGCTTCATTGTTAAGAAACTACTTTCACAGATAATAAGTGTTAGCTGCCAAACATGCTTAGCATTAACAGTGCAGATTTCTTTGAGGAGGGGAAAACGGGACCAGGTAGCCGTTTCCAAAATTCAAGCCTTCTCTCGTTGCGACATGCCTGAAAAAAGGGGCCTGACTGAAGAGTTGTAGCTGCATCTCTCAAGGCTGCTCATTGACAGCCGCGGTCAGAGGGTCTGCGACGAGGTCTGTGCGAGGCTGCATGACATGAAGGTCCTGGAATTGAATTTTTAATTGCTCTTGTAGACTTTTTGATTTCTTTTCTGTACTTGGCAAAAAACTTCTCGCATTTAGGAACATCTTTCGCATCTCCTCGCTCGTTCATAAGCGCCTAGAGGTCCCTGTACCAGCACAAGCACTAAAACCTACCCTTCATAGTGGACATAGTTAAATGAGAGAACATAGGACTGTGGGAACATAGGGCTGTGGGAACATAGGGCCTGATTTTCAAAATTTTCAGT
>FLSR01000416.1:106322-164069 GCA_900092035.1 Leuciscus waleckii
CTTAGAAATGTGGGAACATAGGGCCGTGGGAACATAGGGCTGTGAGAACATAGGGCTGACCCCGCTGCGGGAAGCGCTTGTGTCTGATTTGATATTGTCTTCCAAAAACACAGGAATTTCGATGCGCAGTGCAAAGAATCTTTCCAGATACTTCCCACGGCTTATCCATCTGATGTCAGTGTGCATCAGTAAATGCCCATAAGCAGCACTGACATAATCAAAAAAGACTTTCGTCACTTCATTCATGAAATGGCTGAAGTCCAGAATCTTCGTACACAGGGCCTCCTGTAACAAAGAAAATTACGGATCACGACACATAACGAAATAAAAAATAAGCCAACTAACCTGATGTAGTGTAGTGGACAGTTAATGCCACTCTTCTGAAGAAGCCCAGCGAATCCAGATTATGTTTATTACATTGCTGATGCTCCATCAGTAACAATAGCGGACGATTTAGCAAAGACTCTGCTCATTACTGCATTCTCAACAGCTTTGAAAATATCCTCTACCTTCGTGGTGCCATGTAATGAAGCCAACTCTAACAACTCCTCTTGAACATCAAAGTCCTCACAAAGATCAGGAGCTGACTGACATCTGTCACACTGTGCTTTCATCCTGTACATATAAGCATGCTGTAAAGTATTTGCAATTGTTAATTGCATGTTTAAGCTTTTCTTGGACTTGACATTGAATGTCAGAAATTTGACGTGTTACTATTCGGCGGGACAAAGATAGAGATTCAATGTTCTTGGCCATTTTCTTGTCTGCAAATGGTTTAGTCATCTCAATCGCATATTGCTTTACAATTTCACCCTCTAATAACGTCTTTTCCGCTTTCACAGGCACAAGTAAAACCGCATAAGATGCCTTTCTTGCACCGTCATGCATTTGGCAAAAAGGTTTTGTTGACAATGTATTTTACCTTATAAGAGCAATTTTGGCATCACTGGTGTATCTTTCATACTCCTCTTTGTGAGCAGCAATGTAATTGCAATTTCAGTTAAAATCCTTCATTACAGATCCAAACAAACCAAACAAATGGGTGTCCCCTTGAACTCTGTAAAAAGATAATCTGTTTCCCATCTTGACTGTAAAACACGATTTTCATTGTCAATTTTTCTTTTCTTTTTGCTCATTTTGGTTCACATAAGTGAGTACATCCTACTAGGCTTTTATTACTATTGTGATTGGCAGGAATGAGTGCCCTCTCCTGATTGGGTTAAGAATTAACATGCTAATCTGAAAGGAATCTTTTTATTTCTCAAATATATTAAAATAAATTACGATCAGTGGGCCGTATTTAAAGATACTGGGGGCTGCCAGTTGTCCATCCCTGATATACACTCACTGGCCACTTTATTAGGTACACCTGTTCAACTGGTGGTTAATGCAAATATCCTATGAATCACATGGCAACAACTCATGGTCAAGACAATCTGCTGAAGTGGATGGGGAAGAAAGGTGATTTAAGAGACTTTGAACATGGCAGACAGGTGATCTACTGGGATTTCCAAGCACAACCATCTATAGGGTATCAAAGAATGGTCTGAAAAAAAGTGATAATATCCAGTAAGTGGCAGTTCTTTGGTGAAAATGCTGTGTTGAGAATGGCCAGACTGGTTCAGCTGATAGAAAGGCAACAGTAACTCAAATAACCACTCGTTACAACAGAGGTTTGTAGAAGAGGATCTCTGAACTCACAACACGTCAAACCTAGCAGATGGGCTACAGCAGCAGAAGACACACCGGGTGCCACTCCTGTCAGTTAAGAACAGGAAACTGAGGCTACAATTCACATGGGCTCACCAAAAGTGGAAAATAGAACATTGGAAAAAATTGAGGCATCATGGAAGTGCAGCCGTAAAATCAGCAGCAAGCTGCTATCATGTCAATATGGACCAAAACCTCTGAGGAATGTTTCCAGCACGTTGTTGAATCAATGCCACAAAGAAGTTCTGAAGGTAAAAATGGATCCAACCTATTGGCAAGGTGTACCTACCTAATAAAGTGTACGTTCAAAAGCTTGCGGCCAGTAGTTTTTTTGTTTTTGTTTTTGTTTTGTTTGTTTCAAGAAATGTATACTTTTTTCAGCAAGAATAAATTAAAATAGAAAACAGTTATTTTAAATTGTTTTTAATATTTGAAACTACATTAAAACTACAGTGAAAACAGCAATACTGTGAAAAATGATTACCCTTTACCATAAGGTACATTAGTTAATGCATTAACTAATATTAACTAACAATTAGCAAAACATTTGTAACAGTATTTATTAATTTTCTTTGTTAATATCAGTTGATAAACAAACATGTTAATTGTTAGTTCATGTTAGCTCAGATCAATTAAATAATAGTAACAACTAAAAACATTTTATTTTTATAATGCATTAAATGTTTAAATTAGCATTAACTAAGATTAATAAATGCTTTAGAAGTATTTTTCTTGATAACTTTCATGATAGTGTTCTTACTCTTACTGACTCAGAAACAAAAGTGTGTATATTAATAATAATAAAAACATCAGAATTTACTTCTTTTTGTTTTTACACTTTCATCACACTGAAAATCAAAAGCTGGCTCAAGCTAAATTTAGGATTACCCAGGCAGCCACTTAAACCTGCTTCGTGATAATGTGTTTGAATATATCCAAAAGAGTTTCAACCCTGCACTCTACACTGAAATGAGCCTCAATTTCAGGTTGATTATGTCTCTTCTCTTGATATATGCAGAATCTTCCCATGTAGTCACCTTATGGCCATTGAGCAGGGATGCCCTCCACATTAGAAGTAATTCACACTTCAACTTCAGTCAAGCACCATCAGCGGCTAAAACCCTGGATTGCTTGTGAATAAAATCATGACAGCTGTGCAAAATGTCGCCTCAGAAACATTAAGCGGTATTCATAATTCTTTCAAACAAGTGCACTGCTTACAGATTCAGAATGTGTTTAACTCAGCTCTGTAAACTGTCAGCGGCTGGATTGCAACAGATCCACGATGTTCAGTTGTGTGTGGAAATGGGACAGCATTAAACAACACAATATTATAAGGTATTTAAAGGGGTAGTTTTTACATTAAGGATTATGGAGTCTGGATCAAACCAAATGTATCCCTCACTGTGACTTAATCTAGGTTTGTTCAATAATGGTAACATGGTATTTTCCAACATAATCTTCTGGCCTTTTGTTTAACCACAGTCTCTGAGGAGAAGGTCATAGGATAAATCTGATAGTTCCTGTGAGGCTCTGATCACTGGCATTTTTTAGCTGATAACTTGAGCCATAAATGCCATTGTGAATCACTCAGGAGAAGCTGGAAAATTTATATTATATTATATTATATTATATTATATTATATTATATTATATTATATTATATTATATTATATTATATTATATTATCCAGCCAAACCTTGACTCTTTGGTTTCCACATCACCAAAGAGCTTATTGCATTAAATTACATGTTGCATAAAAGTGATCTATAGTGAGATAAAGCGACTTGAAGTCTCTAACATGGAGAATACCTATTTAGAATCAAAGCTCTCTTCAGAAGCGACTGTTGATGTTATTTCCCAGGTATAGTTGTTTCAGGGAGTATCACACACTGTCATTAGCACTAATGGAGCTGTCACACTGACTGCAAAAGTGGCCCTGAAGTCAGTAGGCTGTTAATGCATACCTCTAAGGCCTGTCTGACTTTTATTGTCTATTTTGTTGCTGACATACAATTACTTACCGACTTCCCGTCAAGAGATGTGTACATGTTTACAGAATTGCGTCTGTGGTGTCACGATAGCATCAATAATCTATAGTTGCTTTCTTTCCCCCCAAAAAAAGCTACAACAGCTTGTTTTCTTCTCATGCAGTATGTTGGATCTGCCAACCTTTCCTTCAACACACACAGACAAACTGTTTTTTTTCTTTATTTCTTTATATTTCCTACCTTCTGGCTCTAAACTAATTTCATCCTCAATGCAGACCAAATTGATTTATGTCAACAATATGGATGGGGATTCTCCAGTCATAATCTTGCTCTCGTTCTGGGGAAAACTCAAGGTTTCCCTTATTCCAGGAAGTCTTGTAACAGATTTGATTCATAACCTGGCTCATCTGATTTGCCAACATGCACTCATTTATCTCCCTTTATTAATATAAGGGCAGAGATATGGCCAGTTTGACACTGAAATATTTAAATAAGATGAATATCCCAGCAACCCATAGTGACTTGAACATTATTCAGCTAGAAACAATCACTCCCATACGGAAGTCCTGCTGGAATAAGCTAAAATGAATGTTTTTGTTTGTTTGTTTGTTTGTTTTTGTACCAACATATTTTTTTTTGTTCTGAAAAACGTATGTGAAATAATCTTGTTGATCACATGAAACTCTTCATCTATATGTATTGTGCTTTTGCTGTGATTTTGTGTTTGCTTCAAAACTATTATAGGTAGTTTAATAATCAACATACCCCATTAAGTGTAACCAAAAGGTCAAACTTTTTTGTCTTTGGAAATCAATAGTTCAATCAAAAAGGTTCAATAGCTTATTTGCAGCCTTGACTGAAGGTATGGGCCTGTACAAAAATTGAAATATTCAGCGGAGTAAAATGTGTGACAATTAGCCCCCATGAGGTAAATGTGTATGAACATAAATTCTCAAGGCTTTAAATCATTATAAGGATGTAGAGAATTTAATTAGCCAGCATAATAAATATACCTGATAAAATAGGCTCAGTTTCTCAGTCTCAAGACTTGAGACTGATATTTTGAAAGAATTTTTCAATCAAGCCTTCAGGTACATCTGCCATCCGTTTCAGCAACAGTGCAAAAATAAACATAAAAAAAACAAAAAAAAAACATTTTTGTTAATTTATTTCAGGAATGTCCCCAGGGAGATCTGAAAATGACTACATTTCCTCTTTGTTACCAAAGGCTCTGTATATTGGAAAGTCATCCATTTCAATGGCTTTATTTTCCCAGTGTTAACTCAGGCCATCCGTATGCAGGAAAACACTCTGCGAAATAAATGTCACACTTTAATGAAAGATAAAGGCTTAAAGTAGTGAAACAATAAGATCCATCATTGTGACAGATGAGAGACAGAGAGATTAACATTCTTCGCCAAGAGATTACATCACAATGAATGAACCCACAGTGGTGGTTTTTTTTGTGTTTTTTTTCTGCTGCTACAGCACAATAAAAATGTGTATAGGGACCAGTGCATACAGAAAAGAGTTTAGGGCAAGTTCCATCACATAACAGACATTGATTTGTGGTGAGTTCAATACCGTTATCATTTTTCTCTGTTTAATCTCGGTCTGGAGTGGCCGATAGACATCTGAAGCACTTTCAAACAAATCCGAATGTATCCTCTCATCTCTATGGATATTTCCCAAGGTCATCGTTCCTCAGACGCCACCCAGCATTTCCGAAAACACCTGCTGTTGAAAATATTAATGCAGCCACACTATAATAAAAGTACATTCAAATCTGCTGTCCATTCTTATTCAGTATAGTAATGGGTTTGACTTATCTTTGTGAAACCATACCACCTGATCCAATTACTCACTGAAACCCTGCTATCCTTTTTATCCAACCGCATTGTGAAGGACTAAACCCTGTGTTTATAAAAAAAAATTAAAAAAGTATATATTTAAACACCAGTCTGAATGGAAAATCGAGCACGGACGACGGCGACTATACTAATATTCTCACGCATCATCTGGACCATAAATGATACTTATGGGAATAAATTGGATTTCAGCTCTGCTAACACAAATGAGAAATAATTAATTTCCATGCACATATTTTCCACAATTTACATAGTTTGTGCAGACATTACGTCAGATACGCAAGGTCTGTCTATAGCCTTAATTTTAATATAAGCAAAAACAATAAGAAAACATGCAGAGGTGGTATAGCGGGCATAAATCAGTGCACAAGGTGATGATCAAACATACAACACTTCCTGAAATAGACTTTTTATCTCAGCAAGCTTCTGCTGCCCTCAGAGGTAAAGCCTGGCACTTAAATCAGACCATATGTATATTATGTAACTGATGTTATGGTCTTAAAATTCACTTTATCCTGTGACTCTAACCGCTCAAGCCCATATGCTTACTCAGCATGGATGAGTCATTATTCCTCAACCTCCATTATCATGAAAAGAGGATTTGTGGTTGCATTCGTTGCATGTGTGTTTCATCTCAGGCACTACTAGGCACTTTTCACGAAGAGAGCTGAACAAATTACTTGATTTTTCTTTTTTCTTTTTTAAACAAATGGTCAGATAATGGGGTGCTTAACCTTCAGAAAATGATCGTCAACCTCAGGAGATTAAACTAAATATTATATGAGGTGTTTTATTTTCTATTAATTTTAAATGTTTGCCACATAGGCAACACTGTTATCAAAATTTGTGACTACAGTCTAAATACAGTCTTCATCTGGTTACTTGGTTGATCCAAACTGATCTCAAAGATGAAGCCACACAGGTGTGAACAGAAGAACTGATACTTGCAATACTGGCATTATAGAGAGAATCTATCTTCATGTGAAAATATTGTTTTCTAGACTAAATGTTTTAATTAGGCATTTTATGACTATTTAGCATGAACATTGTTGTGTAAAATAATCATAAGACATCTCTCATTCAAGCGGGAAAGTGGATTGAGTAATGGCAGAGAAACATCTGGAGTTATTTCTTATAAATAAAAGCAGAGTTAAATGAGATTTATATTATGGGTTTATGAAATGATTGTAAGTAAACTGACACTGAAATTTATTGTTGTTAATGATAAACAATAACAGTAGTCTGATCATTTGCAGTTAATTAAATGTTGCTATTATTAGTCATTTTATCCTCAATTTAACAAATGTATTGACATTGGCAATATTAGCCTTGATTGTTAATTAGTAAAAAATATACAATTAAATAAATACTATGTAAAATGTATTTCCTTTATAGACACTACATTGATTTGGATATTAATTGTTTAAATACTGTATAAGTAATCGTGATTATTCACAGAAATGTATACGAAGAATTAGTTTAAATTGTTTAAAACTATACTTTTCATGCTAGGTTAATTTTACATAATACACTGTTTTGTCAGTTCAACTTAGAAAATTTACTTTATGGGGTGACATCTACAATTATTTTCCACCTTAATGTAAATAGCTGAAGGAATTTTTACACACAGTATAATTTAGTTCATTAAAAATGAATCAGTTTAGTTAAGCCAACTCAATTTAGTTTACATAGTGCTTACATTAACTTCATTATTAGTTAAATATGTTTTTTTATGTTTGACCAAACTCATTTTTAAAATTAATTTACTGAAACTTAATTTTCAAACAAGTAGTGTCATTCATCATACACACAATGTATAAAATGAACCACTAAAAAAAGACTGGTGTCAGTACTGACATAGAATTTCCAGAAGCGCTACTCTTCAGCACAATGATAATCACAAAATTCAATAACAGAAACAACTCTAAATGTCCAACAAAACTGAACATTAAACATTAACATAAACTACCAACTTATTTTCCTTTACTGATAAATAATACTTAAACAACTTAAATACTTTATAACACTTAATCCCTAAATTGTATCTCCTAAGCAGTCCCTTGCGAAGCATGCTGGGAACTACAGATCCACTGACCAGTTAGTTTAACACAAATTAATTAAGTACAGTTCACTTTTAAATACTGTTTATTAGGTTGATTGAACACAATAAATTAAGTTGTGACCAAACAAAAGTTAAATTATGTTCCTTTAGCACATTTTAGTTAATTAAACAGAACAAGAGGCACAAAAAAAATGTTTTTTGTGTGTGTGTATATTTGTTTTATAATGTCAATTATGATTTTTACTTTGATACAACATTATGTGTATAATAACCTCAAATCACAATTTCACAATGAAGCAAAATATCCTTGCATTCCCTTGTTTTATGTTACATAAACCTGATTAAATTATGTTACAACAACAGAATTTTGTAGGTAGAATCAGTTAGAAATACACATGTTGCCTTTTTACAGTGTTCATAATAGTTTACCAAACATTTGATAGATTTCACAAAAAACTTTTTTTTTTAAAGAAAAACATGGTATTTGTTTTTGTTTTTATAAAGGTCAAAGGATAGCAGTGTATTATATCTGTGGAAAGTGCTATAGCTGCGATTTAGATCTAGAGAAATGTATTAAAAATAGCTGAGACAAAGATCTTGAAAAGATACAACTGTATACAGTTTGTGCATCTTCTTCACTAATGGCGTTCTTCATGTATTCTTGGAGGATAAGCAAATCTGTACTACCCCTACAAATGAACTCTCTCTAAAAATGCCCCTTGAGGAAATAAACATGCTAAACATGATTTAATTTCAGTTGGTGCTATTGTTGTGGCCTATCTTAACTGAAATGATATAGACAGTGCTCTTCACCTTTCAAGACATTGCCCATCTAAAATCTACCTACAGAGAGTCAAGCCCTAAGGCTAACACGCCATCACTAAACAAGCCAAAACTTCATTCCCCCTTTCGGCTGACTCTTGTCCTTTCTTCCATTTTTCACAGCTGTGCCATCTCAACATCACAGAACTTGACATTTGCACAGGTAATATAATGAGACCTGTTCCTGTTTTTGGAAACTAATGCATTTTGAGCTTGGGCTATTTTTCACTTGACATTTACATACATTAATACCTGATTAGCTCTCGTTTTCAATGCCAGCTTGCATTTTGAGCCCGTATGGAAATAGCATTTTATTTTTTGCTATCTTTTACGTTCTTTTTTTTAATTACTCCAGCACTAAATCAAATGCAAAGAGTTTACAGCATGAGTATTTAGAAGGTTGTTGCAGGGGGAGATCAGCTTTGCCGAATTACAGATCAAGCAATCTGAACCCTGATCTCTGTTTATGAGCTAGCAGCGCTTTATGTCTGATGTTTTTTAAGATGGAGGGCTGATAGTGATCAGATTCTTACTCTGTCGTGCTGGCTCTTAAAAACATCAATGCCATATCAGTTATCATATCACCTCATATTTTTAAAAGCAATTTAATTTCATAAGAAGTGCGTCAGCGCTGCATTTTTGTCAGATCTGTGCTAAATTCCTTTATTCTTGTGTCTTGCGAACGATATAATAACGTAATGTTTGCCAAATGGTTTAAGAAAAGCATCTTCTATTGGCATCCTTCAAAGTCAGTTAAATGTCAGGCTCTTCGGTGACATTTCCATTTTTTACACTTCTTCAGTAACATTGTGCAAATATTTTACCTATCTGGATCAATTAGCCTTCAAACCCAAGTACCTACAAGACACAAGTGCACCTTGATTGATAGTTGAATACATTTTCAACAATCTCTCAGGCAACTAATCCTATCAAATGTATTATTTTCCTCCTTGTATGAGCCCAATGCACAGATCTTTTTTAATTAGTCAGTAATTGGTGCTTAATGTGTTGTAGTAAGAGAGCCATTGAATGCAGCACCATGAGGGGACGGCAGCATAGATTCCATTGTGCATGAATGAATAACGCCATTGCTCGGTCAGACTTGTGACAGCCAGTCGGCTTGGGCACGAGAGTTAAAAGCATGTTTGTATGCCAATCGTCTGTACATAAGCCTGGCTTGTACTCAGGTGGAATCTAATTAACCTTTTCTCGATTGCTAAAGTGACTCTCATGACAAAGGCTTTCAGAGGATACTCACAGACAACCGTGTGGCCACTTTTGAACTGCGAAGGTCCTGGTGAAGTATCTGAGGGTTGGGTAACGTATATGAGCCAGTGACTGTTAAATTCTCGCCACTTGGAAACAGTGGTGAGGGAAAATCATTGACTTAAATGCTAATTTACTGCTTCAAATGATTAATTCGCCTCACGAACGGAGCGTAGAGACACTCTGCGGTCATCAGTCATGCTTAGTTCTTTTAGTCAGTCTGAGTTTATCTACACAAACAACTTGTAATGACATTTAATGGAATAGAATAATGCTGGCGTAAGAGGAGTATTCTTGATCCAATTCAACTGATTCACTTCATAAGTATAGATTATTGCTTGTAAATGCTTGCTTTGTGATATCCCCTTATTCATATTCGCAATAACTGGGGCAAATTCTCAAAGCCTACGATAATGATTTGAACATGAGAAGAGGATAATGACGGCCTGTGGCACATGATTTGACTACCTTAGAGTGATTTCCTTTAATAAGAGGCAAATCTGTGCTCCTCACTTCCAATCTGTCTCGAACATAGATGACCTGTCGAATCTCTCAGATTCCGCAGTCTGACAATATAATTTATACCTTGGAACGGTAATTTCTTCGATGCATTTGCGAGTCTGAAACACAAATTAGAAGCAGGCGTGCGATTAACTCCAATCACAAGCACTTGTGCTAGGCCATCTGAAGTAAAAATCCTTCCCTCGGTAATCAAACCAAATAACCTCCTACACGACACAATAGGCACCTCCTTGCTTTCGTTAACCCTAAACAGTGAAGAAATGACAGGTGAAATCGAAATGGGCTAACTAGTCATTAGCATACGCTGAGAGTGAATTTGCAAAGTCTCTCTTGTGTGCTGTTGATTCGCCTGCTCCATCTGCCCGCTTCCGTCTCAGCTGCTTTAATGGCTGTATAAAAGTATGAAAAAGAGCACAGTGACAGTTCCAAAGTAGATCCCCCACCTTCTTCCCCCCTCAGAGCGATTAAAGAGCGAATGTGAGGTGGTGACAGCTCTGGCTTTTGATCATGTTGCCTGTCAGTGGAGTGTTGACTGGTGGGGAGTCTGGCCAGGTAGTAGTCTTATAAAGGGGTAAATCGTGGGCAAGGAGAAAAAAGGACTGTGGCAAATCAATGCTTTCAGTTCGTTGAGAGTGAAGACAATGGGTACTCTCTGAGTTTTGGTTTATGTTTAGCCGGATTTTATTCATTTAGCTAATATTCAGCACATTCTAACATCCGGGTTGAAAGGCAGTGTAATGCAATATATAATGGTATATATTGTTTGTCGCACGGGTTCGGAATACCTAGTAGTTGTGTTCGGTTTCATGAATTGGAAGACATAAATCATACCTAATCCTTTCATAATATGTGACACTAAGCTGAGAAAGTAAATACAAATGAGAGGATGTAGCCAGCATGGGTGGCTGCTGGATTCAGGTACTCATTATAATATCAATGTGAAAGGAAATTCAATGTGGTAATAAAAAGTAGACAGAGAAAAATAATAGGATTCCAGAATGAATAATTGATGTGTGCTACAAAGATACTGTAATGCGTTTGCTTTTACCAAAAAAAAAAAAAAAGGTCTGCACTATGGGCTAAACTGCAAAAAAAGAATGGTAAAACAAATATTTTATGTGACATTGCTATTCATTGTCTTATTATTAATAACTTTTTTGTCCGCATACAATATGTGAGAATAACATACTCTGAGCTATGCGAAGTGTGCATGACATGTAATAAATAATTACACATCTCATTTTTGAATATCAGTGACTGTTCTGATATCAGAAAACAATGCTATGCTAATAATGCAATTCAACTAACCATATGATAATGCTGAGATACTGTACAATAGCAAAATAAATAAAGAAAACATGCTTAATTTCTTTTTGTTGTTGACCAATCAAACTTTACAACAAGGGTCTTCAACCGGGGGTCTTCAGCGGTAGCCTACTGCAGGGGGTCCGCCAATTAATGTTGATCAACAAATATTTTTTTGTTAAACATGGGTAAAAAAACATCACAACGTAAATTTAAATATAAGCACCCTGAAACAAAAGCAAGACCACCCTAAGTTGATACTGTAATAATATAATATTATTGGCGAAACAGATTTGGCAAACTCTCCATTGAATTTTTGAGTTTGCGCTCTGGAGCATAGACATCATATAGATAGGCGCCCTATCGACCGCTACTGCCTACTGGCGCGGTCGGGCCGTGGGGCCGCCATCTTAGACCGGTCACCCGCTCCACTCAGTGTAATCTGTATGGCAGGTGCAATGAGCTGTCAGCGCATTTAATTAATCACACCTCGCTGAATACCGAACTGATTTTCACGCGGGGTTTTTTTCTGCAAAGGTCATTCATGTAGTTATGATACAGGACACATGGTTCGGCGTATTTTAATATTCATAGTAGGCTTAACAGTAATATAATATTCTGATATAAGATATAAAGTGACCAGACGTCCAAAATCAAAATATGTGATGTAGGATATAAGCTATTTTATAAATCACACACTATAAATATGATAAAGAAGCAGAAACAGATAGTTGCAGTAAAGTAAGATATTTTAATAAGTTGAAGAAACGTGTGTGTTTTACATTTACATTGCTTCCTGATATCACGTGCGCAGATGATGTTGTGTGCACTTCTGTATTTGTCTTCATTGTTGTACAGCTTTGATGTTAATATTTTGGTAAAAATTGTTAAGACCCCAGGAAGAATAGCTGCTGCTTAATGGAGTAGCTAATGGGGATCTAAATAATAAACAAAAATAAACAAACAAAAGTAAGTTTCGTGCCTCTAACAAGTGCTTTCGAACTTCTTTCTGATCTGAATGGTATGTGGAAAACACTTGAGCTGAGGGAGGGAGAAAACACTTGGGGGAGACTTCTCCCAGTGTCTAGAACGCAACTGAATGCCTTTTTTCAAGCGTCTCAATACTTGAAAAACCACAGGAAATACTTTATTTACAGAGGGTCTATTCGCACGTCTATTAATATAAACGTTACCTGAGGTAATTTTCCCGGACCTTTTTACAAAAGGTAAAAGTCGCCGTACTCTTTACTGACATTGTCCGTAATGATTACTGAGATGGCACATTCGGACGGGACTAAAATAACCGAGAAGCTCTTGTAATTATTACTTTAACGTTACCCCACCTCTCCATGTCGGGTGAACACCGGCAGTAAACATAGCCTAGCTAACGTTAGCTGGCTACGATTTACAGTACAGTAATATCAAAGATCCTTGCTCCTTCTCAATTATCTGGTAATATTCTATTCACAAAATACAACCAATAGTACGGTAATGTTAAAAGTAATCCCCCGGGCCCTATTTGCGATGGCCCGCCGATTAGAACAGGAAAATGCTCCACAGTGCTCTGGCATCTAACTGCTGCCACGCAACGAAACTAGGAATACGACCGGTTTAAGATGGCGGCCGCATTTCTCAGTGCCCAGCGGCCAATACATAGACAGTAAAAGAAATGGACACAGCGACCCCATTGGATTCAAGGGAGAAAAGTGAAGTCATTAGAAGCACTCACTTCCTGATGGCTGACCGTACTGCGCAGACTCAAACTGAGCTTGACGACGTAGATGTGACGTGAGCAACCGGTCTGTCTTCTAGTAGCTGTGCCAAGAGAAATCTGAATCATTCCCTTCCGAAACTTGCAGAGACGGAGAGTGTGAGTAGGAGGTGTCCATGAGCTAGAAGCAGGAGCAACTTTTGCTAAGTATTCGATTAATTATTTTGTCATTTTGCCTCCACGTCCCCCCGATTGCCCGCGAGCTTCTCCTCCTGTCCATACGGTAATTTTTCTACTGTGCGACAGAGAGTCACATGGTTATGACGCAATCGTTAGCCTATTTTTACAAAAACTGCTTCTATGGGCCACAATGTAAGATACAAGGTAATGGAGCCTTTTATACATTTTCGTGTTTCTTTAGAAATAAATAATGGACAAATGGAGTCTTTAAACGCCTCAGATGTAAAGTTATTCGCTGTCAAAGTGACGCCAAAATGAATGGGAGTCAATGGAATGCTAACAGCAGGTGATGGTCTGCTAATCAATGGCGGCCCCCGGGGAAGCTTCAGTTTTGGCTGAAAGATTACCCCCTTGGGCCAATAGGGCATCTAGTCTCTATATAATATCTATGCTCTGGAGAACGTAAAATGTTCCTGTTTACAGTATGTTTTTACAGCGGTGAAAAATGTAGCCAATCACAGACATGTTTGTTGATCTCTTTAACGTCATGGCCAATCAGAGTTTTTGTTCAAGTGCTGAGTTCTGCTCGCTCTCGCGAATCCTCTCATTAACAAAGAAAGACACGATGTAAGAGATTCATTATCAGTGTAGACAACGTTACTGATTTTAATGGAACGTTGTGAGATCGTGAACTGAGATGAATACGGCTTAATTGTGATTGTAAAGTGAGCGCTGTTTCGTGCTTTCTAGGCTGTATATAGCTACTAATCAATCCATTGAATACAAGTACAGTGTTGGGGAAAGTTACTTTTAAAAGTAATGCATTACAATATTGCATTACTTCCGAAAAAGTAACTAAGTGATTTACATAGTTACTTTTTATGAAAAGTAATGTGTTACGTTATTTTTGCGTTACTTTTTCTTCTGGGCTGGATCTTATCTTTATAAGCTGAACTTATAAAGATATATCCTATGAAAACATTTCAAGGTTTACATACAACGTCAGGTGAGAGACCTTTTGTGCTCTTGCCTTAAAAAAATCCTAATTTCATCTCTTATTATTTTGAAGAAAATGGCCAAACAAAATTATACCTCACACAAAAGCTCAGATGTAAAATGCAGGACTCCTATTCTGACTGCTTTTTCATCCCATTCATTTGGGGTTCTTTTCATTCAATCTGCAGAAATCAGCTAATGTGTCTGGAATTCACCTTTTCTTTCACAGAGGTTGAGAAAACCTCCATATAAAATGGGGAAGAAAAAGTCTCCTGCCATGTCTAAACTAGCTAAAAGCATGTATTTAATGTGTTTAATTTCCTTCTGAAATGAAAGAAAGTGAGAGGTAAAAGACTGTCTCCAAAGGTCACACTTGTTTTAGCAATTTTCAAAGAGATTAAAACTATGTCACTTATTGTACTAAAACTCTATTATATTACGCCATCATTGCAACACCTCATTAATCTCAAGCATTAAGCTCTCTATAAATGCAAGATGTTGTGCTGTTAGAGCATCTTTACCATAGCACAAGGTACTTTACAACTCTCGTCTGAACATGTTCCCCATAACTATCAAGGCATGAAAGAGACAATAAACCTGCACATCACAAGTTGAATGAAGATGATAAAACACCACTGTTTAGTGTGATGGATTTAAAAATTGCATTCTGACACAAGCCCCTTTGTACTCTGGTGGGTAATTAGAAAGTGTGCAGTACAGTCGCGCAATTAAAAAATAAATAAATAAATGAAGGCTAGAAGCTTGGCATGATTCCCCAGGGCATCCATTAAAGGATGTTTTCTTGAATTGAGGTTAGGTGCATTGATCTCTGTCGAGACTGGCGAAGCTGGGAGTTAGCGTTCCTGGCTGCAGCATGACTCATTTCATACATTATTCCAATTAAAGTGCTATGAATCATGGCCTCTTGGGCTGGGAATGCACCAAACTCATCACAATGGCCCCTGTCACTTTCTGGTCTCATATTAGAAAGAAAAGACAGTTGAGTATATTAAAATGAGCAGAAAGAAAAATGCTTTCCCTATTCTTTTTTAAAACATCTTTGTCATCTTATCATATCTCACCCCACAAAAATGTCCTCTTGGATTTTGTACAAGCATCAGCTTTGTCTTGATGGATGGTATACTGTGTAAAACAGACATGTAATTTGTAATGTGTGATGCAACAAGGTTATTTAGCTAGTAATACTATGTGCTATGTGGTGTGTTGCTGTAACAACAGTCGGTTATTAGGTGAAGGACATTCAAGACTGATTCTCAAGCTATTCATGGAGATATCATTCATCTTTTTTCAGTTAATTACAAATTATATAATATGAGGCATTTGTATATATTTGTCTCTAAAACATCTGATTCCCTCTTGGAGGACTCAGCCTGGTTAAAATCAATTGCTTTTATGGCATATTTTCAACACAACGCCAAATATATGCCAATTTCACAGAAAACTGCCTTGGCTAGCATTTATTTACAGCAAATCGGAGCACCTGTCCTCTGGAGATAAGTGCCAATATATTTTTATTTTTTTTATCCTTAAGCATTTGTAAAACATGTCAGACTACATTTTTCTATTTTCTTCTGTGTAGTTAAACAAACTATTTGCCCTTTCACCCTTGTGTTTCTTATCTTTTAGTGAAATATGATGACTGAATATGGACACTTCGCTCTCAGAGAGTTTGTCCATTTTTAAATTCATGATCATTAACCTGAACATATATCCTGGTATGATATCAAGATCAATTTGATAAGAGATCTAATTTAAATGATTAAAGAATGTAAATATGACTGATAAATCCTATTGCAGTGGATATTAAATAAAAAATATAAAAAGATTGACACCAAGCAAGCCTTCATTTACCCAATCGTTATATAATAAATAAAAAGCAAATTGGCTAAAATGAAGACTAACTTAGTGTCAAAAGTTCATATACAGACCCTTTCCAAAAAATTTGAATATCATGGAAAAGTTTATTTATTTCCATAATTCCATTCAAAACGTTAAACTTCCATAGATTATAGATTCAGGGCCCACAACTTAAACGATTTCAAGTATTTAGTTGTTTATTTGTACATCATTTGGGCTTCCAGCTCATAAAACCCACGAAAACAGGATTTCAAAAAATTTGAATATTACATGAAATCACACAGTAATTACACAGTTATACCATGGTCATTGAACCAGGTTTTGGTTCTTTTGGCAGTGTGGGCAGGTGCAAATCCTGCTGGAAAATGAAGGAAGCATGAAGTGCTCTGAAAATGTCCTTGTAGACGGCTGCGTTGACTCTGGATTTAATAAAGCACAGTGGACCAAAGTCCTGTTTTCTGATGAGAGCAAATGTTGCATCTCATTTGGAAACCAAGGTCCCAGAGTCTGGAGGAAGAATGGAGAGGCACACAATCCAAGATGCTTGAAGTCCAGTGTGAAGTTTCCACAGTCTGTGTTGGTTTGAGGAGCCATGTCATCGGCTGGTGTTGCTCCACTGCTGTCCACTCAGCACAGCCGTCTACCAGGACATTTACAGAGCACTTCATGCTTCCTTCATTTTCCAGCAGGATTTGCACCTGCCCACACTGCCAAAATAACCAAAACCTGGTTCAATGACCATGGTATTACTGTGTAATTACTGTGTGATTTCATGTAATATTCCAATTTTTTGAAATCCTGTTTTCGTGGGTTTTATGAGCTGGAAGCCCAAATTATATACAAATAAACAACTAAATACTTGAAATCGTTCAAGTTGTGGGCCCTGAATCTAAATCTATAGAAGTTTAACGTTTTGAATGGAATTATGGAAATAAATAAACTTTTCCATGATATTCAAATTTTTGGGAAAGGGTCGGTATATATATATACAGTGCCCTCCACTAATATTGGCAACCTTGGTAAATATGAACAAAGGCGCTGTGAAAATAAATCTGCATTATTTATCCTTTTGATCTTTCAAAATTCTAACATTTCATTGAAGTAAAACACTTAAACGTGGGGGGAAACTCACATTATGTAATTATTGGCATCTTTTTCCCAAGATAACTGCTCTGAGTCTTCTTTGCCTGATAAGTTTGGAGAACACCTGACAAGAGATCAGAGACAATTTCTCCATACAGAATCTCTCCAGATCCTTCAGATTCCCAGCTCCATGTTGGTGCTTCTTCTCTTCAGTTCTTCATCCCACTCATTTTATATGGGGTTCAGGTGACTGGGATGGTCATGGCAGAAGCTTCATTTTGTGCTCAGTGACACATTTTTTGTGTTGATTTGTTTGTTTTGGATCATTGTCCTGAATGGAAGATCTATCCACGGCCCATTATAAGATTTCTAACAGAAGGCGTCAGGTTTTGATTTTTTATCGGTTGGTATTTGTTAGAATCCATGATGCCATGTATCTGAACAAGATGTCCACCTCCAGCAAAAAAATAGGACCTCATCATTAAAGATCCAGGAGTATATTTAACCGCGGGCATGGGGTAGGATCCGTCTGGTAGCTCATCATAGTTTCATCAGACCATAGAAGCAGGTCGCTTTTGAAGTTCCAGTCCGAGTTTGAGTGATTTTTCTTGAAACCCTACCAAACAACATGTGGTGATGTAGGTACTATTTGATAAAAAAAAAAAAAAAACATTTAGACATTCTGACGCCAAGACTCAACAAATTTGCTGAAATTCATCATCTGTGATCTTTGGAAATTCTTTGGCCTCTGAAACTCTCCTCCTCACTGGACATTAGGACGTTATAGACACATATCCTCTTCCAGGTAGATCTGAACATCTTTAGTTGATGGAATTATTGCCCTGATGGGAATGGGGATTTTCAATGCTTTAGCTATTTTCTTACAGCCACTTTCTATTTTGTGAAGCTCAACAATATTTTGCTGCACATCAGAACTATATTCTTTGGTTTTACAATGAGTAAATGATTAAGGATGTTAAGGGAATTTGGCCTTAACAGGAAGTCAAGGCTGGACAATTTCATGCTCCTCACCCTGGTGTCTTGAAACTTAAATATTAATGGGAATATACTTCAGAGATATTTTACTCATAAGAATTTCTAGTGTTGCCAAGAATTGTGCCGGAGAAAAACATTTATTTCATAATGTGAGTTTTCCCCCACTTTCAAATGTTTTACTTTAATGAAAGGTTGGAATTTTGTGAATTTTGATAATGAAATATCAAAAGGATATATATATATATATATATATATATATATATATATATATATAGAGAGAGAGAGAGAGAGAGAGAGAGAGAGAGAGAGAGAGAATGAATGGTTTGAAAGCTGTCAATTTTGTCTTCCTCTAAGACATGCTAATCAGACAGCCACAGTAGTACGTGCAAAAAAAATCCATGACATTTAAAATGCTAGTTTTGTGCTGAGGTGCTGTAATTTTGCCATCCAGACCACTCTAACACTGATTAAATACACTAACAGTGACCAGAAACCTGAATACCACATTGTAATTCTTTTTATTTAGCCTGGTTAAAGTGTGGGATACATTTTATTTTAATTTAGCATTTCCATTCAGTTATATTTTCCTTTATTCTACGGCATTAAAACCTGGCACATCGTTACTCACAAAAAAATGCAAATGTTTACACCAAGTACATTTACATAGTAATTCAATCTATCCCTCTCTCAAAGTATACTTCGTTGTTGTTGATTTTTTTTACACAGGCATGTAAAACGAATGCGTTTTTACGTATTTACGTAAAATACGTATTTATTACGTATAAATTACGTATTTATTACGTATAAATTACGTATTTACGCATGCGTACAGACGAACACGTAGCCTTTTAATGCGGTGGTTGACACAAAATTTGCTATTTTTTTCCAGAAGTTATGACCGATAAAAATGTGCGTTCACGCCATGTTGTAATTACCATAATTACTTGTAAAAAGCGTTCACGTTGCAGCAGATTCATTTAGGCGTTGATTGTGTTGCCATAGAATGCATAATTCCCAGTCTGAGGACATATACAGCTCTGAATTAAACGTCACCTTGAGACTATGGTCATTACGACATGTCTTGAATGCTAGTATAGGTTTATTTTTGAAGGTCAGTTTTTCTATTGGTACATACCTTGGCTATAAAAACCATATTGAACATTTCCATCATTATTGCCCATGAAAACAGACGGAGTTAATTTAACACAGGTTAACATTTTGTGAAAACATTCCTCAATAGCAGAGAATGTTGTCATACTTAATGGGGTAAGTTGTCACAGTGCTATTAAACTGCCTATAGGCTTTTCAGCTAAACTGAAACAGTAAAACAATCATGAAACAAAATAACTCAAATATCCGAAATATCAAACTAAAGATCTCGTAACCACTATAAATGTGTTAATGAATAAACATGTGTGTTACCAATTTCAATCATTTCAGAATGATTCGAATTTTAAGCCTATAGATGATTCCATTTGTCTTGGGTTAGAAGGGTCACTGTATTTTGCATGCAAAATTGGAGATTCTCCTACAACACATCATCTGAGCAAATCTCAAGGGTATATTTATGCATTCCAAAATGCAAATGGCCTCTGCTAATTTAGTAGAACTGAAGATTATTCGACATGGCTGTAATTTTTTGAGCTCATCTCATCAGATAAAACTCTCTTTTTTTAAGGTAGCAGGGGACAAAATACATTTTGCTAACAAGCTATTTATAAATGCTCTTTGCCGGGTCTCAATGGTGGCAAGTGTTCCTTACAGTTCCTCACATCTATCGATTGTCTGGCTGACGAAGACATCAAGATCAGGGTGTCTGAGGAGGCCATCCTGTTTTCTGTCAGTGTAAGCAGGTCTTTGCATTCTCAGCCAGTGCCATGTGTGTGCAAGTTCCCTAATGATGCCCCGCTCCTGTCACACAAACATTTAAAACAAACCTCTCCGAGCAAAGGAGTGCAACTCAACACAGCTGCTCTTCTCATCTCTGATTGGCCCTTCTGCTGTTACTTGGGGAGAAACTAAATTCATGGCCGAAAGGTGGAGAATAAATGATACAGAGGTGTCAGGAGCACCTGCACTCCAAAAGAACCTTCAAATTGTCCACAGGGATACCAAAGATTTATTTGCCAAGGCATGTTTCACCACGGTTTCTTTTTTCATTCCACTTTTTTATTAATAAGAGGATAACAGCTCCCATATGATGCCTTAGAACTGTTTAACCATTTGAATAATGTCAGTGGCAGAATTTTTGAATTCATCACCCAAACTGCCTTTCTGTTTTAATTATCCACTCAAGGACCTTGCAACCAGGCTATCTAATAAAATTCACAATGGATCTCTAAAGGACGACAATCCATTTTAATCCTACATGTAATTAAGACCAGGGGTTATGGGGTCAGAGCTGTTGTTGACAGGCAGAGAAAAAGCCATTTTAGCACAGCTTCCTATGCAAAGTTTATGTGTCATGCTATCACACACACACACACACACACACACACACACAAATCAGACCAAGAATCAAATCTAATAGTAAATTATCATGTTTTTATATACTATTTCAGACACACAAAATCTGTTAAACAATACAATCATGACACTGCTGTGAGCAATTAGGACATGCTGCTGCTGTATAATATAGTGTACATAAATTACTCGTAGCAGATCTCTACAGGTGGAGCTGGGGAAGGTGGAGGGTTTCTGAAAGCACGCTGCACTGCTAAGGCAAATGCTAACCAGTATTTGAAGGTTGAGCAGCGATCTCATTGGCTACTGATACAGCAGGAACCAATCAGCTGTGCCCTATAGAGAATATGATTGCAAGCATTTGAGTTAAGGACCTATTAGCCTGCGCCGTCCAGAACTTTGTATTTAGTTGAATGTCTTAAGTGGACCATCGAATAAGGTGTAACCATCAATTGTGTAAAAAGAGATCTCAGTGGACGTATTTATTAATATAACTTTAATACTGTTGCAGTGTTAGGCTTTGTTGCTAAGCTGATTGTTTTGTACATTGTAAAGAGTATTTTTGTCTTGGCAGAAGCTTTAGATTTAGGTAAAGTTACAAAATAATTTCAGCCCCAATCCATTGTTCATGTCCACGTATTTATGTATTCAGACTGTTTATTTTGTGATAATTGACTGTATGCTTTAGTTATAACTAAGGGCGTTTAAAGCAGACAAATACAGTAGTTTCTGTGTATAGTAGCCTATTTGTTATTGCCTCCTGTGCTGTGTTG
Organism: Leuciscus waleckii; assembly: GCA_900092035.1. Classification (NCBI taxonomy): domain Eukaryota; kingdom Metazoa; phylum Chordata; class Actinopteri; order Cypriniformes; family Leuciscidae; genus Leuciscus; species Leuciscus waleckii. The sequence goes on from FLSR01000416.1 coordinate 127,948, forward strand.
TGTAGATCAGAGAGAGAGAGCTATGTTGAACAAAAAAATAAGCCGGTACAGTTATGTGTAATTATTTCCATTGATCATCTCTATTTCAAAATTCATCGAAAAGCCATTAGTTAAAAAAAAAAAAAATCTCTCTTCCCATTTCTCTCCATTCTTCAGCACTCCCTTTAAGGAGCCATGGTCTGTATCCTAGCAACAAGGCTCACACTCTCATAGATCTGCAGTGTCTGTGGCAAAGGGTGAGTGCATAGTTACCATCTCATTTCACTGACATGTCACTCGCATGCTTATAAAATACAGCTCGCAAAAAAAACTTATCCTTGCACTCTACTAGTCAAAAATTGTCCAGTTGCTCAAAGATGGTTGGTAATTGGTAAAAAAAAAAAAAATCTCTTTTTCAGATGTTCTTACAAACATTTTTATTTCATAGAATGCATTGTTCTGTTTAAAATAGTATTTTGTAATAACGCTATAAAATATCGTTTTTGTGAGTTAAGGGAACTGAAATAATACATAATAAGTAATCATTATAGGGCGGCTGCCAGATATAATGAATATGAAAATATCGCTCTAGAGAGCATTAATCCTGAAATTGTTTCTCAGAGAAAAATCCCATAACCACAATCAAAATTAATTATGGGATTGATGTATGATTTGTACAAATAAGAAATTCATTCACTCAGTATTATCAAGAGTGGCATAGAAGGTCCTCTGTTGCCGTTTCAATAAGATAAATCATATTGTGAAATAATTCTCTGTGGTTTCCACCAACAAATGAGTTTTCAGACAACCATCACGCAGCACTCGAAGAAAAGCCCATCAGGCCATGCGGCGTACGGCAAACCCTTCCAGGCATGGAGCTGACCCTTCACTGCTGGCTTTTGTGTTCACACTCCTGTCGAACTCACCGGGGAAGAAAGACCATGTCAGTCTGACAGTGCAAATGACACTTCAGTCTCTGTTGATTGCAACAGTGAAAGAACGTTTCAAGGATTAATGATGTCTCCCAGTGAGACAGGAGTAGCCTAGTTTAGAATATGGAGTGGAAAAATCATGGTCAGTCTCATTCATGTTTTGCATTACTAAGACAAAAGTAGTTTAAAAAAATCAGGCTTGGGCTAAAATTTGATAGAAAAAGTTTATAAATTGACTCCTTTTCAATTCATAAGTCAGAAATTGTATTTGCCACGCCTCGCATCATGTGGAATTAAAGGGATAGTTCATCCAAAAATGAACATTCTGTCATCATTTACTCACCCTAATATCGTTTAAAACCCATATGACTTTTCTTCTTCTTTGGAACACAAAAGGATAATTGTACTGGTTGCTCTTATTCCCCATGGGGGCTGAAGCTTTCAAGCCTCCAAAAAGGACTCAAAAGCACCATGAAAGGGTCCATAAGACTCTTGCTCTATATCCCAAGCCTTCTGGAGGCTAAATTTACTGAATTGTAATTCAAATAAATCTTTTACGGCTGCTTCAGTTTGTTTGGCTCTGCAAATTTGAAGAACTGAGGGGTAAATTAAAGCATTCTTCGAAATGATGTGTTTGTCCTTGTGAAAGTTCATTTATGAAAATACTCCATATGTTGTGTGTATATGGTGACCTTTTTCCAACTGAGAAATTAAATGTTTTAAAATTTCGCATATACTGTTTGCTACATCATATCAAAGTTTTGGAATTTAAACAGCATTTTAGGGTGTGTTACACTTGACAGGTTTGGTTCGATTAAAAATCTGGTCTGGTGCGATTGCTCTGTAAGTGCGGTTTGAGTAAGTGTGAACACTGCTGCCCACCGAATAAGCAGACTGAAACAGCAGAAAAGATGGGTCTCTGTCCGCTTTCAAACAAACTCTGTGTAATTCGACTGAAATATGAACGCAACACGGACAAAGACGTCTAAAGAAACCAAAAAGAGGACGTGATGTCACAAGATGCGACCCAAAAGGACCGAATGCTTAAGCATACCTGTTTTTTCTTGTTATAGGAGCTACGTTGCCCATTACAATTCGGTACAGGCGTCAGAAATGGCATCTCCTCGCAGCAGATATTCGTTTGTATGCAGCGGAGGGATTCCTGCTGCTTTTACATTTAAAGCTCTTCAGGAATTCTCATCTGGTCAAAATACCATCATGTACGCACATACAACGAGTGCATTTTGCCCAGAACACAGCATTGGTTTGGATGTTTGGTAAGGTCTTCTTTTTTTTTCTTTTTTTTCCTTTAGGGTTGGTCTTAAGAATTAGAGTGTGAACGCTAAGCGAACCAGGACTAAATGTATTATTTTCTTTTTTTGGTTCGGACCAAAAGAGCCAAAAGAACCAAGAGAACTGAACTACAAGTGTAAACACACCCTTAATCTCAATTCAATTCTTAATGTTATTTTGAATACGGTATATTACTGTAAATATGGTAATCCTACAGCACCATTAGTAGCCTATACATAAAAGTACTGTGGTATTACAGTAGGTACTGCAAGCGATATAAGGTTAGGTTCATTTTAGAAATAGCCCTTTTGTGACATTGTCCTTTATACTTTATTCCTTTTTTTAGAAAAATATAAAACAGGCGTTTTACCAAGGGCGAAACCTATCATTTGTAGCATGTTGCAGTGGCAAAATACCAAAGCAGCAATTGACCTCCTTATTGGATTTGTTCTTTGTTTATGCAAAAGGCTTTGTTTAATCCTGCATATTTTTCTCTTTCATCGTTGTGTTTGCAATGACAGAGGCACCATGTTTTTCTTGAGCACAAACAATTATTTGCGGGTTTCTGGTTTTATGTTTTTCTTACCACACAATCATGACTAATATGGCTAAACTTCAGGACTGACTTCATAGCATTTATATTTAGAGCAGAATTAGCATTTCCAACACTTGTTTTAGCATTAAAGCTTTCAGATGCACTGTGAAAGACAATGTTATTGTAGCAAAGAAACAAATACAATCACTTTAAACTACCTTCTGGCTGTTTTGAATGTAGTGGGTGGTGTTTTCTCCAAGAACTAACTGTTGCTATTTATATATTGTTTGTAAGTGTTGTTTCAGTCATATAATCTTGTCTAAGTTTACATAGACGTTATCATTTAATTGTTTTTATTTCTATTGTCAGTTACAAAATAACCTTGTTATTAACTCAATGTGTCAGTGGTTTCAGGAAGAAAATGGATTTGTGAAGACTGAATCAGTATCCTAGTGTTTGAATTACGCTGTGTGAAGCAGTGTACGACTAGGGCAGGAAACAGCTGCCCTCCCTCTGGCTTCATTGATCTGAAATTTCACCCCTAGATTGAAGAGCAACTTTTATTATTTAGTTTTAATTACCCCTTCAACCCTCACTCTCACAGGTTAGTGTAGAGACATAATCCCCCAGAGGGTCAGCAGCCAACTGGAGCTCCCGGGACCCGCACATACTGACTGTGAAGGACAGCGAAATAGACCTGTCAGGCACGGCTTAAAGCTTGCCAAAAGCTCTGAAAGAAGGAGGAATAGTAGAGAATGAATGTGAACCGGGTGCTTGAGATTATACAGTGCTCATTCCGCGAGTGAACGAAAGCATTTGACAACGGATCAAATTTATCTGATGTATGTAGGTGATGGTACTTCAGCTATGAAGACAACAGTGCCACTTCCTGGCTTTCCATTCCTCCAGGTACCCTTTCAGATACACAGGCTAGTAAATGATCTAATGGAGTACAATTATAACTCTGGAATTATGCACCCATTAGTGGATGAAATGGCTATTTGAATTAATTTATAGGAGAGACGTTGAGATCATTACCGCCTCCTTTTTACACACCGGGGCCAATTTCGCCATTGCTCAAACACCCGCTGCTGCCTTATTTACTCTTTCAGCCTCCTTTCATAGACTCTTATGAGGAATAAAAAGACACAAATAATTCCCGAACATTAGTGACCGAGTACTGCGGTGCCTTGTGATCGTAATTGTAGACATTTCTAAGCAGGACATACACAGGGTGCATCTCTTTCATAAATCAGAGCTTTATTAGATTATGATTTTAAGGAATTTGTTCATTTGAATCGAAGGGTGTGATCCTTGCAATGTACAGCCGTTGTGTTATTAAATTGCACATTTGCTGCTTGTTTTGTAGCAGGCTTTATCCCCATGACAGAAATCTAGGAAAGTATTAAAGGGTGGAGAGAGAAAAATAGCTGCACACAATCCTGGCTGCATCTCCAAGCAGTAATAATTTGGCAATAATAGGCAATTCATTGCTTCATTCTTTGATGTATTTCCGACTTAATAATCTAAAAGCAAGGCTGAACCTCAAAGGATTTTACAGACTGCATAGAAAAGCCAGCTTTTTATGGCTGCCTACTCATATCAGCAAGCTCTCTTTGTTTCCTTCCCTGACAAAAAAGATCATATTGAATTCAATTATAGCCAACCTCTATGGCCAAAGTTGGCTGTTTACTTGTGGCTCAATAATACCGCCGCACAGTCACATTGTCCATCTGATTAAAAATGTCAGCGGAGTCTCATAAGTGACAGATGGACTTAGATATTGCTCCTTGATATTTTTAGTGCAGAAACAGGTGTGTGTTTCCAGGGAGCACTGGGAGATTCGGTCTTGGTCTGTTAGCAATGAGAGGCGCTCGTGAGTGACCGGAGCCTTGCCCCCCTTGTCGAAAACAGGATGGTGTCCGCCGGTCATTTTTGTCAGAGAACAGCCTGATTTGCCAGCCGTGATTGTCGAAAGCTGCTGTCGACACAAGTGTGAGGTGTTATGGAGGCACCAATCAGGCTGAAGATCTGAGCGTGGTGAGGGAACTGCCTGAGCTCATTTTCAAACATCAGGAGAATGAGCAGACAAGAGGGTGTCTTTGACTTTGCCAAACCCCTCAGTGAGGTGAAACGGCTTTGCGACTGAAGTGTTTCTGAAGCCCCCTGAAGACCTTTTCCTCTGTTCCCCCCGGCCTCTCTACTCCCACTTGTCATTCACAGAGTAAACAAACAATCTAGAGCTTATTTATCCTAGACACTGCAGGCCACCAGATACCAAAATCTTACTCTGCCTCCATGCCATTTCATCGGCCTGTAAGGAGTCCCAGATCAATGACAGACACGGATTTCATTGATCCATGTGGTGAAAGTGAATCTTTAAGTCTTCCAAAGATACATCATGAATATTCCAACAGATTTTTAAGCCAAGTAAATTTGAATACATTGCCAACAATAATAATTTTTTGTTTTTAAATCACTGGCTGTCAAATTTTGTTGCAATTTATTACTTATTTAAAAATATATATATATATAAATGTAATTAATATTTTTTTTTTATATATTATTATCATCATTATTATTGTACATACCATTCAAAGTTTTTGAAAGAAATTAATACTTTTATTTATCAAGGATGCATTCAATTGTTCAAAAGGGACAGTAAAGACATTTATAATGTTACAAAACATTTCTATTTCAAATAAAAAGTGTTCTTTTAAACTTTCTATTCTGAAAAAGAAATGTATCCAAAATAAAGCATATTCATGTTCAGCTTTTCCATCACAGGAATAAATTACATTTTAAAATATATCAAACTAGAAAACTGTTTTTTAAATTGTAATGATATTTCACACTATGACTGTTTTGACTGTATTTTTTTATCAGAAAAACAATGCATGACGGCCCTAGTCATCCACATGGTAACCCTTGTAGCCTGAAAAAGAGAATACAATTTCAGATTTATCTGTCAGAAGTGTGAGAGAGCGTGAAGAGTTTGAATTTTAACAGGCCTTTGGTCGTGTTTTAATATAGATGTGCAAGTGTAGTGCACTGTCTACCTTAGGCAAATGTTTCTATTCTAGAAAAGTGTTGTCACAGTATATTCAGAGATGGAATTAAAGGTTTTCATGTAGGAAATTTCTAATCTCATTTAATGTATATAGTATATGATTGTCCTGCATGATTGGTATTATTAAAATTCATGTAAAATGGCTTTTCAGTTATTATGATGATGAATCTTAAAGACATTGTTAGAAAAAAAAAAAACAGGGCAGTGTGTTCAAGAAGGAAGGATAGCAACCATGCATTAGGCAATTACTTGAAATCAATTGGATGTAAATTGAAAAAGAAAAGCTTGTTTCCACACACCGGTTCCTTGTAATTTCCTGTCTGTCTGTCTATCTATTAGTTGATTTGTGGTTCAGCACCTCAGCGCATCACATGTTGTTGTGAAATTCTCCACCATCTGAGTCGACTCCCACCCACAGTCTCGCAGTCTCACTCTTAAATCCTTTCACTAATATTTGTTTTTTGTGATCCCTGCATCCTCTCCCCCCTCAGGCCATTGCCAATCCTCTAGCACTTCATCAAGGATTGATATCAACACTCAATTGGTACTTGGAGAGGTGTGCTTGTAGGATAGTGAAGCAGTGCCTTAAGGACTCCACAGCTGAAAGTATAGAGAAAGCCTGAGGGGGTTTCAGTACATCTGTAAAACATGTTTCTATCTGAGCTTAGAAGATCATCAGGGACAATGATTGGCCAAGATTACACAAAACCTGCTTGTTCTTCATAGGCTGGAATCTTGTAAAACCATAGGTGGGAGTTGTTATTGTATTCTTGTGTAAAATGAAGGGCAAGACGAAAAACAAACATGCAAGCATATATTCAGCTCGCTGTGATATTTCCAGCAGAGCAGCGTCTTGTTTTTCCGAAAGAGAGTGTGCTGTCCTTAATCATAAAGAGAGCTTGCTGACAAAAACAGATGCTATCCAGACAAAAAGATGACCTAGTCATTTCACTGTAGGAATGGGGATGCACTTGTTTTGGGAAATCCGTTTTGAAAATGGGAGCATCAGAAGGGGACGGATAATCTCAGATTATTTCCACATGGATTGCTTGAAGTGCAAGCAGTCAAATCTGCAGATTGAACTGGAGCACAAATAACTTGAATTAATATTCTTGTGAAGGAATACCCCTTGGAACGTGGCCTAGACTCTATCCCTTCCAAAGTGCTTAAGGAAAAATGAGTTCACAAATACTTAGACTTCACTTTCATTGCCCCTCACTTAATTTATTTGCTGCTTTTTGCAGAGTAAGCAAAAAAAAACGATGCCATCCATTTTAAACACAAACAGTTTGGCATCACTGCAATATCACATGAGCAGACATGCTGTTGTACTAAATATCAGACAATCCTGATATTTCAGGGGAAAAAACTAATTGTTACTGATTTTATACAACTATTCAATAAATAGTAAATTAATATTGAGAAACTTACATAGGTGCAGTTACTTTCTCTGTTTTTGCTCTGCAAATGAAAATAGTTTCATTCAAAGCCAAAGCACATTCAAACGCTCTGCATCTCAGAGCGACACACACATCAGTGGTGTTGCTTAAAGAATCATTTGAGTGAATGATTCAAGCACTCACTTATAAACTCTCTGAGTAGGTACTTAGTAAAGTGTCCATTCGATGGACACTTAATAATCTCGCTAGAAGTAGTAGGTCATCCGGGTTCTTTCTTTGCCTACTGCTTTATGAATACTGGGACTCTCCTAATCTTTCACACACTTTTTTTTTCGCCTACTATATAGTAGGGAAGTAGGTATGTTCAGATTCATCCGTTCACTTGTTTAGCTCCAAAATGAATCAGTGTTTTTGAATAAATTGGTCTAAGATTCACTCATAAATACTCGCACTTTCCGCCACCTACTGTAACTTGTAGAAAGAGTGACTGAAAAAATCCCTACCACTAATGCCCAGACTTACAGTTTTTCTTGAATGTGCAAACACAAGCAAGCAGAGTGATAACCGACAAACGAAACTTAATGTACAAGCTATTAAACTGTTTTATTAAATATCATCGCCTTGGAAAGCCAACCTTGGCCAATCAGATGAGACCGGTTCTATAGACTAAATTATTAATTTCTTGACATCAAAGGAGGCAACGGCATCAATGAAAAGCTCCTGTCAAACTAGATGAGTTCGAATCACTTTTGAGCGACACCACAGGAAGCACCGAGGTCTTGTAGCTGACACAATCATTTGAAAACTTGAGCGTGACATCCTCATCAAAGGATAGAGCTCTCAGTATTGGCATGAGAGACTCTTCCGTTTGTTTTATTATGTTTTTATGTCTTGTTATCACAGAAACAGACATGCACCAAGAGCCAACGCCCTGCTCATCCTGAAAAAAAGGCATTTTTTTTGCTCCAAGACAGTATCTCTCAAAGTCACCAGGTATATATGTGGTAGCCCCGATAGCTTTGTTGTTGCTGGGAGTTCTTTACCATGGTGACGGCATGTCAACTGTTCCTCTCTGCACTAAGGCACTTGGGGCAGAGAGCATTCATGAGGTCTTTTTTTTCTCTTATGAAGTGAGCATGACAACAAAAGAGAAATGGTTTGCCATTAGAACAGGGTGAGAAGTGGGTCACTGACCTATTATACTGAGGTTGGTGCACAATCTGGGATGAGTGAACTCATTCTGTTGCACCGAGAGATAGCAACATATTTATATTTTGTCTTAAAAAGCATTAGTGTAATTTACCAGTCTAACAAAAGTCACTGAACAACTTCATAAAATAAAGACCCACATACATTGTAGCTCAACATTCTGCAGTCACAATTATATTGTTTCACAAGAATCTTTTCAACAGAATGACTGGCATGACAGAGCTGAATGTAAATAGTGCATTAAGATTGATGTCATCATCATCAAACCTGCTTAGGATAGAGCGTTTGTGTGTGTCATTCTCAAATTAACTCTCACACATTATCAAATCATATATTAAAGCTTAGTTGGAGATGAAAAGGGGTGGTTCCCCAGTAGAGAGGGGATGATCAATACTGGGTGCATCAATAGTGCCCCCTAGTGAAACCATTTATTATTTAGCTTTTGGATTTGGGCCTGCATCTGTTAAAAGGGAAATTCTATACTCACCCTCTTCTAAACACCTCTTCTTTCATTATTTCTGTGGAACTTAAAACCTGAATTTTTAAAGAATATCTTGGACATTTAGACTCACAAGCTCCAAAATGACCAAAGAATTATCATAAAAGTGGTATCATTCCAATGTTTTGTGTGAAAGACTGAAAATTTGACTGAAATTCATCTAAAAATCCTTAATCTTTTCAATGAGTCACTCAATTCAAACATTTGAGTCATTCATGGATTGAATGATCTGGTTCTCAAGTTCAGCTCGATGATCCAGTTACAATGACTAAGAAATAACTGGAAAATTATCCGTAAATTATTTCAATTTATGTTTGTTCGTCACTCAAAGCTATTATACGACCCAAAGAAATACTTTAAATGTAGAGCATGATTCATATGGACTTATTTTATTGTTCCTTTGAATTATTTTTGAAGCCTATAATCTCCAGCCCCCATAATTGTAATAGAGTAATCAGCAGAGAATAAAGTAAGTCATACAGGTTTGGGATGTTAAAATGTTTTGTATAAATTAATGATTTAATTAAAGATTTTGGTCACACTTTAGTTTAGGGTCCAATTCCCAGTATTAACTATTAACTATGACTTTTGCTTCAATAAACTCATAATTACTGCTTATTAATAGTTCTAGGTAAGGTATTTGTTAAGTTTAGGCATTGGATTAATGGATGTAGAATATGGTCATGCAGAATAAGTTATTATGTGCTTTATAAGTACTAATAAACAGCCAATATCCTAGTAATATGCATGTTAAATAAGCAACTAGTTAATAGTGAGAATTGGACCCTAAACTGACGTGTTACCAAAAGTTTTTTTTTTTTTTTTTTTTTTTTTTTTTTTTTTTTGCAAATTTTTATTTGTATTGCAAACATTGAACTTTAAATGGAGGCTAGAGAGTAAAACCTATACCTATGAGGTTCATTAAGTCAAGATGTTATTGGTATCTGTGGGTTTTGATGATTTCCACCATCACTCGAGCAGTCACTCTAATGAAATGTGGGTGGAAGGGTTCGTCATCAAAAACGACCTTGCGTGCTCATTACATGTTGCACCACAGACTGTGTGACTGAAGGTCTGAAGACGCTTTCTGGCTTAGAAAGAGGAATTAATTTTTCCAGCGGGGGAGTTTTGCACGCAGAAGAAAACCTCAAAGCAAGACACAAAACTGCAACTTCCAACACAGTTGCAGCAACACAGTCTTCATTGATTTTTAAACGAGACAAAAGGCATGTGCTTTCTGCTCTCTGAACTTGCCTTTGAATAAAACACCCATTCTACTAATGACAAGAATTGCTTCTTATGAAAAGAATGTCTTTGAATTTTAAAAGGGTTCCTATTAAGAACTTTACTGTAGAAGATGTTACTGAGGATAATGCATTATACAGTTTTATGCAAAAGTTTCCCTGATCATTTCAGTTTATAATCTGCTGGGCTTTCGAAGCAGCAACTTCATTTGGATATCATTTATACCTTATGGAAACACTAAGATTTCAGTTCTGAAAAAATATTTATTGAATCAACAGAAACAACACAAAGTGAGTCATAACAAAAACAGACAGGTCCAAAAATGTGGGCACCCCAATGGAATTACCACATCAATATTTAGTAGAGCCTCCTTTTGCTGAAATAACAGCCTGTAGTCGCTTCTTATAGCCAATGATAAGTCCCAGAATTCTGGCAGCAGGAATTTTGGACCATTCTTCCTTGCAAAATGTCTCCAGTTCAGTCAGGTTTGATGGTTTCCGAGTGTCAAATCATTCCATAGATTTTCGATGATGTTCAAGTCTGGAGACTGTGACGGCCATTTTAAAACTCTGCATGAATTCCTTGGTAGATTTGGAACAATGCCTTGGATCATTGTCCTACTGAAACAACCAACCCCGGCATAACTTCAACCTTTTGACTGATTCTTGAACATTGTTTTTAAGAATCTGCTGATACTGGGTGGAATCCATCCGACCCTCAACTTTTCCAAGGTTTCCAGTACCTGTGCTGCCACAGAGCCCCATAGCATGATGGACCCTCCACCAAATTTACAGTAGGGAGCAGGTTCTTTTCCTGGAACGCTGTGTTCTTTTTCCACCAAACAAAGCGCTTCTGGTTGTGACCAAATAACTCTATCTTAGTTTCATCTGTCCACAGCACATTATTCCAAATATTTCTGGCTTGTCCATGTGAGCCTTTGCATGCCTCAAACGACTCTGCTTGTTGGCAGTATGCAGAAAAGCCTTTTTCCGCTGTAAGGCGGGTGCCACCTGGGCTACCCCTCGAGAAAACAAAGGCTCTCCTGAGAATTAACATTTGAACTCTCTCTTGCATATGTAACAGCAACATCCGAGACGCACCACAGAGTGCATCTCACACCTCACTTTTACAGTCTCACCATCTCCCCCTGCGTCCCCTCTTCTCCTCCTCACTTAAAGCTCACTTAAAACCTATGCAATGTTAAATGTACAAAAAGTAACTATACATGTTTGGTACAATTTAAAGTGTCTCAGTGCGCCTGGTAAAATGGTCTCATTCTTCCAGCCATAATGAAAAGCTAAAAGAAGTTATAAAATATGAGAAATGTGGTGTGTCCCTTAAAGGTGTTCCCGGGCCCAGATCCTCCATTCAAACTACCTCCTGTATGTAAAACAAGAACCCATTCAATTACAAATTCTGATCTCACAGTTGTGAACCCCTCAGTAGGGGACCAAAATCTAATTATAATGACCATTTGGTAAGCATATTGAATTATCTGGGTTTATAAGGAAAATGGGCAAAAGTTTCAGGGAGTCTGTAGGTAGACTTCCCACACGATCGCTGCGTGTAGTTTTTCGTTGCCAGGTAATATTTCTATAATTCCTAGATTTCCGAATTGTTGTTATTTGATTGACCGATGATTTTATTCTATGAATTGGATTTTGAATTACCTGGTCAATAAATTGTAAACATTTGATTTTATTCTGACTGACTCTGAAATAGTTTTTCCCAAGTATATTAAACTGATTTGTATGTTCCCGCAAGTTTTGGTCAGATTAATGTCGACTAATATTTGGCATCAATTCAAGTGTACTTGGTTTGCAAAGACAAGAAGTGAATTTCCGTTTAGAACAGCAAATGCTGCTTGACCAATCTAAATTTGGGTGTGTCTTACCTCTGTTTTAATTTAATGTTACTTTAGATAAGTGTACGTGGGAAACCAGGGCATGGCCAATTCAAAGCTATTATAGGAGAAGTAATGTTGGTTAAATCTGTAATAGTGGTCATACCTCTACTGAAGTAAAAACGTTAAGTTAACCCTCTACTGCATGAATTTTGATGACACATGATAAAAATTATTTCACATCATTTCCTGGCTCATTTGGGAACATTTTATTGATTGATTGTGTAAACGTGAATGTGACCGATCTCAGGTATATAGCATTGACCTCTGTTTGGTGACCAAAACTGATGAGCTTGTGTACGTGAGACCCGCAGAAGACGTGAGAACCTCTGAGCGACATAGTTTCCTAATCTGGAACGGCTAAAATATACTTAAAGAGTTAAAAAGAATAACCAAACGTTCACTCACTTTTAATGATGCTCAGATTTCATTAAAACCTTTTTCATTTATGGAGTCAGATGAAATAACGCCCAGAAACCTTCCCCGTATTGTTGAGACCGCCATTTGGACAATAAATTTTTCACATTTGATTTTATTTCATACAATTAAATACTGCTACACTAAGAAGTTTTGTCTGAAAAACATCACATTATCCAGCTTTCTCTAGAAACTGAAAGGCATATAACTACGATCTTTTTTTAAAAAGACAGAGCAATTATCATGCAACCTCAGAGGTGTGCCCAACCTTGTGCATAAAACTGTATATTAATACATAATTAATATTTTAGATACCATACTGTGGCGAGCAGGACGAGGCAGAGGGGCGGGAGAGAGCGGCGCGAGGCCGGTGGCGTGATTAAAGATGAGCGACACCTGCACGACGCACCAGTCTCGTATCTCTCACGGAGGAGCGCAAACATAAAAGGAGGAGCGACAACAGTGGAGAGTGAGAGAGGACCAGGCCTGGACTTATGTTGTGTTTTGTTTTATTATACACTGTAAAAAAACACACAAAATTGCTGCGATTATTTATCACAACTTAAAATCCAACATTGTTTCAACTTTAAAAAGTATGTGTTCATGCTTGACTTAAAATATTAAGTTTAGTTAACTTTAGTTAAGTTGGATATTTAAGTTATCTCAACAAATTTTAAGTTGTTATAACTAAATCGCAGCCACATTTTTTACAGTGTATGTGACAGCAGTCGTCCGTGAGAGGCTGCTGTCTTTTACTTTACTTTCGTTTTGTATTTGTTTTATTTTTGGTATTAAAATGTGTGTTAACGTTCCCCGGTTCCCGCCTTCTTCTTCCCACAACATCTAACCTCGTTACACATACAACAGCCTTTTTATTTGCATACTAACATTTTGAAGTTTTTAAGTTATTTGGATGTTGCTGAAAATATCAAACTGTTTTAAAATAAGTTTTTTATTTTTATTTATTTTTTTATGCATTTATGAGCATCATAATCATATTTTGAATCTCCTGCCTGAATCTATTCCTTCCATTTTTGCTTCCAACTGCATTAGAATAATTGATTCTGCTGATGATACTGATGCATTGTACAACATCGTGGCAGCTTTTATGTTAAAGTCCCCGTGAACCGGAAGTTGCAAACGACTTTTCTCCAGTGTTGTGACGTATTTCCCAGTGAAACTGCTCATAGCAGACTAACGGTTTGAGGGGAGTGGTTAAGCGTTTTTCAACCCAAGCCGTCAAGCCTATGTCATCAGAGAGGACCGCCATTCCAGACCGGAAGAAACTTTTCAGACTTTGATTAAAAATTACCACGGCAAACAATTTTTTTCTGTGTCTTAACTTGCACGGATTAATTGTTCACCACAAGACTAGTAATATGCGCTAACAAAGTAAATAGGTTCAATTTTGATTTCATGCCGACTTTAAGTGTGGTTTTCAAAAAGTGTACAAGATGAATAAAGACATGATTCTGGATGGGTGATGACATGTTCTTTACTTCCATGTAACCATGTATGTGTCATCCCTCTTTACCTCGAGCTGCAAATCACAGGAAAAATGACCTTTACATTACAACCTGCCATTTGAAGATTGCCTTCCCCCAACTCATCTGGTGAGGTAACTTACGTTTCAGACGTCCGTGTAAACACAGCTATCTAATTCCTAACAAAGACTGCTCTACACTGCACATGTCGGGACAAACATGTCTGTATACACATGCACTGACAAGCAAGGAGGCACCCACGGGCCGTGCAAGGTGCATGCTGGGATATCAAGTGTTGAATAGATGCATTATCTAAAGATTCTGTCATATATTATTCACAAGAGTCACAGAAGTACCATTTTCGTATTAGTTGATAATTAATTAGTACAGAATTATGCATTTCCTTAAGATGCAAGAACTGTATGATGCTGAATATTGGTGATGCTTGATTCATCGTCTTTTATTGTTCGCTAGTTTTGTTCAATAACGGGTGTGAAATCCGGATAAAGAGGGTACTCGTGTCTACAACTTAATTTGCATCAAAACATGTGCATATATACAGTATCTCTGGCTTTCCATACAACCTCGTAGTGATGGAAAGTCTCATTTATTTTTAAGAATCTGTTCATCCGAAAGGTCATTTCAATGAACTTGTTAAAAAAATCCATTCAGTGATTCTTTAAGCAATTGAGATGAGTCATTGACTCAACTGCCACTCAGAATGATTCACTAACTGGTTCAAATGATTAATTGAATAGATCAGTCTCAAAAGAACAATTTGTTGACAATTTGTGCATCCTTCAATCTTGCCCCTCTCTCTCTCTCTCTCTCTCTCTCTCTCTCTCTCTCTCTCTCTCTCTCTCTCTCTCTCTCTCTCTCTCTCTCTCTCTCTCAAAAATAATGTAATAATCATTCTTCTGACTCAACTTGATTCACCATTCAACCAGTTTAACCATTCAAGATTTGCTCTTGTCTGTTTTGATCCACCAACTAGACCAGCACAAACCAGTGTGGTCCAGCATGGGAATTCATGGCCTCTAGACTTGTCAGAAGGGTATCTGCACTGGTTTAATGCAGTGTCAGTGCATACATACAGTAATGGCATTGATGCTGTTAACCACACAGAAGGCATTGTGTATGTGTCATGTGTCCTTCACGTCCAGGAGCTACAGAGAATGTGTCGAGGGCATAAGATCTCTTAACAACAGCTGTATAAGATGACAAGGAACAGAACACTGATGGCTCTATCGAGCCAGCTGTCCCTCAAAATCTTCCAGCATCAATCACACTGATGCGCTGTTATATATCCTCCGCCGCGGCGTCTTCAGGGGTCAACACGCTCATCTGCACCCGCGGTGCTTTATCCTGCTTAGTAAGGCTAACGTAATGTTTTCACTGTTTAACAGTCTACAAAATTGATGATGTTATCGCTAAGAAGCAATTGGGTATCTCTCTCAGGGAATATTAATTAGATATATGAAGATATTTATCAAAAATTTAAAAAGTGTTTTAATTCTGTGATTTTCTTCAAAGCAATTACCCGACACTATCCAAGTATGATATCGATAAGCATCTTGGTTGTTGAATGTATTAACTCTATGGGTGTCTTGCATTCAAAGCAGGAGTGAAGGATTTATTCTACCAACACAGAGGAACAATTTGCTGCCAGATTCATCCATTACGTTAATATGTTCAAGTGGTCATTTGGTCTTCAGTAGCGATAGCATACAAGGAGGAGACTGGCAGACTGACGCCAGTGCTGGATAACCAGACCGTTGTCTGCCTCCATGCCCCATCCGCAGGGTAAAAGCTGCTGGATAGGGGGAAGGTGGCTTAACTGTCTCCAATTTAACGCCTCATTATGCAAATTGATCATCTCAATTGACCATCACTCTGATAATGGCAGGGCCAGACTGCAGGGGAGTTGAGATATTCCTCCAGAAAACATCAGTTAAATGTCCTGAGAGCTAAAAATAAGATTTGGATGTGAATTGAAGGAGACACTTTAGATGGTTTTCAATGGGGCATGACTATGCAGAGTGGCAATGAAGCTAAGAGTTACCTCAGTGACCTGATGGTCAGACACCCTGAAATGTCAACTGTAATTTGGTTTTAAAGGACAGCTATGACAGAAACTCAGCACATTACTACGGCACTTCTCAGGGGTGAGTTAGATGTTGGCACTCTTAAAACGGTGTTTGGTGTTAACCTGTTGCTGCAAATTAAGATGATGTGCAAATAACGATTATTTGCATGCCATTGCAAGCACCATGTGGATGAGCTGGCTCAGTCAGGGCTTAATTGCATTGATTGGGCTGGCCAGCTCTTCCTAATCTAGGATTATTATGATACATTAACAGCTGTGACTTGTTGTTTACAAGGCATTTATCAAGTGTTGTCAGTATAATGGGACAAATTCCTACCTATCACGTTTATCACTGACTGAATCAGCCCTGTCAGCTCCAGATGACGAACCAATCTGGGAAAAAGGCTAAATGGGAGCCTTCAGACGATGCTACATCACCCTAAAAATATCCATTTTAAATTGGGAAAACAATCAAATTGTTTGTCCTATTTGATTGAAGCGAGACAATGATTTTATGTATGGTTTACATAATTGATGAGGGCGCATGCACTGAACTGACTGTTCAATATATAATGTGCGGTACAGAAAGTATTCAGGTTAATGTGCTCGCTGAACCTTTCATGCCAAAATGGACTGTGGGTTTGTACTTGAAGGGTTCAGGAAAGACATATAATGTTGCCATGTTCCTCATGCAAAATGACAGTGAATTAATTTGAGACGACTATACTGTTGCTAAATGAGTGTCGGTGTAATATTCTTAACAGTGAATCATTTAACTGAACACTCATTAAAACAGACCTGAGGATTTGACAAACATATGTTGCTCTACACGGAGAAAGAGAAGAGAGCGATGGATGAAGAGAGAAGGAGAGAAGGAGGTTGCGATGAGTCAGTATGTTTTCCCCCTAGTTGTCTGAGTGAGGATGCTTCATATTCCACCGTATCGATTTCCGCTTCTTTTTGAAGTGGTTCCCGAAAGTGAATCATTCCAATTACACAAGAACTTGTGTGACAGCTCTGACAGAAACATTTGAATTATGACTGCAGTCGATCCATTGGCCTTGTTTGGGAACGAGGGGTTTGGATATTGCATTTTGCTCAGTCTCGCCGGCACGAGGGCACATGTTGTCATTGGAGATTGCCTTTCAATCTGTAAAATGCTTTATCTGTGCAACACTAGATCTGATTGTACAACAATAGCTTTATACAGGTGGGAGCGTTCTTTTCACATTATATTTTTCTAGCCATCAAGTGGGGATAGATTTTACAGGGGAGGTGTCGTGAAAAAAACCCATCAAAAATATATTTTAATGAAAAGGGGTTGTAGTTTAGCGAAACATATGTTCATCAAAACCCTTTCTTTTCATTATAATAAAAGTAAATTGTGTGTTATGCAGTGTGTTTATTGTGTGTTATAAAAAAGATGTTATGCGAACTGAAGACTTTTTTATTCAGAAGGGCTTTTATGTGCTGATAGTTTTTATTATTTTGTAGTTACTGTCGTTCTCCTGTGTAGCACTTTGAGATTCTTCGGAATGAAAAGTACGTTATAAATAAAATCTATTACTATTATTATTAAATAAGGACTAGGGATGTTAAGCTCCAAAATGACCCAGAAAAACACTATAAAAATAGCACATACTACTTTCCCACAAGTGTTCTGAGGCCATACGAAAGTGATTTACACACCAAAGTGTTGTTGTTTTTTTAGTCCGATCTTTTTAATTGAATCAGTTTTCACAAGACTGGCCTGAATGATTCATTCATGATTCAGACTGTCCGATTCAAATGTTAGATTCAATATTTCAATATAACAGTGAAGGAGAAGAGTGATTGAATAAAGATTTACATACATTTAATAACACTTCTGCATCCTTTTTGAAGCTTGAAGAGAGCTCAAGTCCCTGTTAATTGTAAGTAAATAAAAAAATGACATAAATAAATAATCACAAAAGTTGAATTTTTTAGGTGAACTATTTCTTTGTCCTCATTACGCCCTGTTTTTGAATATGATATCTTAATGAATGGTATCTCACCTTTTTCTTTTCTTTTTTTACTTCACCCTCCCTGAATAATTACTGTTATGACATGGGACAGGCCATTTTCTCACCTCACTAGCATCACTTTAAAGCAGGATGTTATGCGATGTCACTTTACGTTACACTGTACATAACATTATTTTCCGTTCAGCTTTCGAGCATGAGGTCACCTCTGAGAAGAGAAATGAAGACATGATAGCACTCATCTAGATGAGAATATTTATCTAGTGTCGCTGTCCTCCCTCCGACTTATTCAACGTACAAAAATCCATTGCAATGGAGCCCCACTGCGGATGACCTTCTGAATGAGAAGTGCTCCCATGCATTGACAATGAATATGCATTAGAGAGATTACAATGAGGTGACAAGGCAGGAGCTCTCATCCAAATACCAGCACAGCTGGCAGCCAGCTTTCCTGAGCTACTCCTCACCTCTTACATAAGAGCACAGCAAGCTGACAACAACTCACCATCCGTTCATGCAAACCAAAAGATCTCTGTCGCTGTTCTCGCCTGTCTCGCTTTTGATTCGACAAGAGCGGCTGCAAGAACAACTTCCTTGCACAAGGAAGGAAATCATTGTGTTAGTGCGTGGGGAATACAAGCTTCTGTTATTAGCTCATTATGATGAAGTGTCAAAGTAACAACTCTCTTCCTATTAGGAAAAGCTTCCACCATCTGTCAGACCCTGAAATCCCAATCCCAATCTCTTTTGGTTGCCCTTCACTGTCAAAAAAGCACCTGAGTGGAACATCCCAAGGAGACCAAGCACTGGACGGTGACATTTGCAAGCCCAAAAACTCATTTGCACTCATGATCGATTATTGCTGTTAGTTGTTGCATCAATGATTGCTTATAAGTGCGAGGTGAGAGGAGGCATGAGGATGCCGAGAAGTCTTGCAGGACTATTTTGAATAGTAAAAATAAATAAATAAATAAATCCACTCACAGAAGAGTGTTCTTTCTCATGATTCTACTGATAAAGAAATGTATTATTCATAAAGTTCTTGTTTTCTTTTCAATGAGCTCCTGCTGAAATGTGTATTTGTATTTTTATGCACATACACAAACATGGTAGAAGGGAAGGCTAATCTTAATATATTTACATAAGCTTTCTTGGCTGACGCTGTTTTATCGAAGTCAATTTGATAAAAAAGGTGCAAGCTAAAAAGCATAAATGTAAAATAAAATCTGTCATTAAGTCTTTCTCATTTACATCACTCTTCAATATTTAACATTTATAACATTCATCAAAAGACTGTCCATCCAAAAATGTGTTTATGTAAATGGTCACGGCAAAATGTGGGCATCAGATATTTTTAAACACTTCTACTTGAAAAACAATGTGGGCACCCTGACTCATAAGCAATGCACCAGCTGTGCGAGAGACCTCTGAAACAGTGTGAGTTTGGCAGAGAATGGAGGACAGGCTTAGCTTGGTGAGCACCAACAAGGATGGGTCCTATCTAAGTCCCTGCAGGACTGAGAACTCGCAGTGGGAGGAATGTCTCAGCTCCATCTGGCCCAGCAACGTGTGTGCCTTCATGCCGAACCGAACCAAGGTCTGCAAAATGTTGGCACAACGTGTGAGACATTGCATAAGGATAACATTTGAAGGAAAGATTCAGAGATATGTCACCATATGTCTGTGGAAATCTGCATGTTCCTCACATATGGCAATGGCATGTAGGTCTGTGATTTTTACTCTTTTCTGTGATGCATGTGTAAATGTTAGCATGGGAACAAGCCTGTAGTGAGCACAGACATTGCTGCCAAATGTAGCCCTAGAGCAGGCTGTTGTGTGGTGAACACAATCTGCCATCTAGTGGACACATTTAAAGCACAAGTACGAAAGTTAAAACAAATAGATATAAAATATAACCTGAATATTTTATTAACTTATACCTTTGAATTTTGTGGATTGGAAAAATAAAATGTTTTGCATTTGTTGTATCTGGTGAATGCAGGTAAACTGGGCCGATTTTTGTAAAACTTGTCATTTAGATAGCCTGTTTTTTAATCTTTTTGTTAACTTTAAGGTCCAGCTATGATATTTTTTAATTTGAATACAGTTATAACGCGTTATTTGCAAGGTAGCCTATAACAATTAAAACTTTTTGAGATCATGACACATTTATTTTATCATGATCATGAGAGATTTATTAACACATATTATCAAACATACACATTCAACAACATATTTAAAAAACCCAAAAGCAATTCATCAGTAATTCCTCAATAAATGTGTACAATTCAAACAACTGATAGAACGTACGTAGGTAGGTAGGTAGGTAGATACTGTAGATAGATAGATAGATAGATAGATAGATAGATAGATAGATAGATAGATACTAGATAGATAGATAGATAGATAGATAGATAGATAGATAGATAGATAGATAGATAGATAGGCTAACTTTTTCTGGCAGCTAATGATGTCAATCAAGTTTACTGAATACCGAATAATACCATTAACGTGTTCAATTTGCATTTTTTTTTATTTGTTATTATATTTTTATTCTAATTGTATTATTATTTATGAAACCCTCTACAAAAATAAATGGCTAAAATGAAATCATGACAATGATTCATGCAGGGATGTGTAGTGTCTATTTTTGGCAATCAGGAGTAGGCTACATCTGTTTGATCTGTCTCGCGTTGGCTAGTTTAGACAAATAGATCTAAGTTCATAGCATATATGTAATGCGTAGGGTTGTTCTGTTGCATGTGAAGTTTGTGGCTGTGGTTCAAAACCTAGCAAGTCGCCTATGAAGGCAGCGTCCTTTGGTGTCTGGAATCCGCCTGTGTGTGCTATTTTTTACAGTCTATGGTCGTGTCCAAAATTTGCGAAGGGAAGCAGCCAATTAGATTTGAGACGCAACCCATGTGTGTCTTTCGGTGTAGCAGCAAACGAATTCTCGCATAATATACGCTCTTTCACTCTCTGAATCTGAAAAGTGTTGTTTTTGCCTTACGTTTAATGTTGAAACTCGGTAGTGTTGGTGTATTAAACACATATCGATTCTCATACGGTGTTAATTTCTTTGAAGCATTGTGGCGGGGGCAACTGAGAGGACGAACATGTCCGGGAAGAGTTTTCGCGTTAGCGACGGGGACTGGATCTGTCCCGATAAAAAGTAAGACTTGATGCATAGTGGTTTACTAAAAAGCCTAATGATGAATATGTTTGCAGTTATTTAAAGCCAAAACTTGTGCGAAATCAATGTTGGACGAGGGAAGCCCACATGCTACTGTTAGCATAGCTTCTGTTAGCTTTAGCGCGCGTTTGTAGTGTGTGAATGGGCCTGTAAACGCCATTAAAAGCGTAATTTCACAAATTTAAATGGTAAACTCATTTCTTTCCTCTAAAACACTGGTAATCAAATGGTTTTTAAGCGTTGTACACTCAAAATTATTTGGTAAACATTAACAATTAGCTAGTCAGATATGTGCGCAAGTCTGCTTACTAACTGCCATTATATCGTTTTCATTAGAAAATGCAGTGCCATTGGGCTAATTAACTTAAATAAATAAATCTGTGTGCACCACTGGAGCGTCTCACTATTGTTTGAAAGTGTCAGTGAGGTAGCCTGTTCATTGTGTGTATGAATGTTGATTGGTGTTTATAATGTATTCTTGAGACCTAATCAGTTTTATTTTGTAACATCAAAGGTGTGGAAATGTCAACTTTGCTAGAAGAACGAGCTGTAACAGATGTGGCAGGGGTAAGTGAATTATACTACCGTGTGTATAGTCGTTACGTTTTGTATTTAGTAGTGTGTCATACAGGGAGTATCAACACATTGTGTTTTAATGTTCAAAGTTCTTCCTAAAGGGGTAGTTCACCCAAAAATTCTGTCACCCTCATGTTGTTCCACATCCATAAGACTTCTGTTCATCTTCGAAACACAGATTTTTGTTCCTACATTTAAAGTCTATTCAGCCTAAACTCTGACGGTTCAACGAATTCATAAAGAGATTGCAAAAGGAAACCAAATTCAATGTTTATCTGGTTTACTAAAAGTGTTAAAGGAATATTTCACTTAACAATAACAATTCTGTCATCATTTACTCACCCTCAAGTTATTTCAAACCTGTATGAATTTCTTTCTTCTGCTGAACACAAAGGAAGATATTTTGAATAATGTTGATAACCAAACAGTTGATAGGCCCCATTTACTTTTTTTCCTACTATGTAACGTTAAGTCAATGGGGCCCATCAACTGTCTGGTTACTGAAATTCTTCAAAATATCATCTTTTGTGTTCAGCAGAAGGAAGAAATTCATACAGGTTTAAAAAAACATAAGGGTGTGTTAACGATGACAGAATTTTCATTTTTTAAATGAACTATTCCTTTAATAACATTTTTTTTGTCATTTATTTTTCATTTATCTCCTTATAAACATTTTGAATTCTCAGAGTTTGGGGTGAATAGACTTTTTAATGGAGGGACGAATCTCTTTGATTTCATTAAACATGTCTTAATTTGTGTTTCGAAAATGAATGAAAGACTTGATTCGACTTAAGTGAGTAACAGAATTTTCACTTTTGAGTGAACTATCCCTTTAACATGATTAGTCTAAACTAATTAGTCAATGCTCTTTAAACAGAAAAGACAACTGAAGCAAAGATGATGAAAGCAGGGGGGACAGAGATTGGAAAGACCCTCGCTGAGAAAGCAGAGGTCTCTTCAGTGCAAACGACTGGCAGTGCAAAACGTGGGTATTGCTATAAAATTATACTTCCAATGTGTATATTAGATGTGAAAGTAAAGCAAACCATTACTTCCAACTCCTTCATATTTTACTTCTCATTTGAACCACACACTGTTCAATCTGCTTAATGAAGCGAATAAATGTACACAGTGCAATGATCTCTTGTATGTTCACTTGAAAATGTTGAAGTAAAAAATTAGTGAACATGTCACTTTTGTATCCCTCAAAAAAGCTTTTTGTGTAATGCTGCTCTGGTTTTATCCAGTTTTTTTAGTTTATTTTTTTATTGAAGGTGTGCATGGGCATTTATAGTCCTGAAAGGCTGTTGTTCTGCGGACTTAGCCTCAATCAAACTAAATCAAACACTCCTGTGAAATTCAAACCAAATGCTGCCTTCAAGTGCACCTTGGAAACTCGTACTTCCGAGTCGAGCGTCATTCATTAAATTTGGAAAGAACATGGGAATAGCCTAAACAAAATAATTATATTCTGGACAATAAACCCAAATAACTGTATCTGAGTTTAAAAAAATAAAATAAAAATTTTGTCATTTAATTATTCATGGCATCACAACAAAAATGTTGTTACATAAAGCATACTGTGAAAGTTTAGTGATTAACTTTAAACTATTTGCTACAGACTTGCTTTCAGCTCACTGGTCTCTATATATAGATTACAGATGTATATATTTTACGTTATAGATCAGTGTTTCTGCCATATGCTCATAAAAGTCACAAAGTCCCTGTTTACACCTGGTATTAAGATGCATTTTGGTCAATCAGATCACAAATGGACGACTCTAAATAAACACTCACGTGGTCGAATTCGTTCAAACAGGCTCAAAAGACATCCTTCTCTCTGCCTACTGACCTAATGTGTAAACATTAGGGGAAGCGCGCTAACCAGAGGGGATTAAAACTTTAGCCCTATTCGCACTGGATTAGTATTATCTGGGGACCTTGTGTGATTTAGAAATTATTCACCACGTCTGAATTTCGTGTGGCCTGTGATTTTACTCGAATTTACTGACTTATCCCCCCGGATGTGATGTCAATAGGCTATTGCTTGGAAATGTCTTGTCGTTATAGGTCTAGCTTTATGATGTATCATAACAGAATAATGTTCCTCACCGCATGCTGCTATACAGGTCATACATTCATCCACATCCATCTAATCATTCTTTTTGTTTGTGCTCTTCTGATGATTTTCAGCCTTCACTTTCTGCAAATTGTATAGTTGTGGTGTAGGTATAGCGATATGACCCAGCACCCAAAATACTATCAAAACACTCCACCGCAGCCTCCATTCTTCGTGAAAGATGGATAAAAAGGCGCACAGGAAACAAAAACCTTGAAAAAATTATATACGACCCCGCGAAATTACAGACATGGCCGATTCGCACGGGATTAAGATCACAGAAAACCTCCGCAGTTATTACGAATGACTAGAGGTCACCAGGTAATACTAATCCAGTGCGAATAGGGCTTAAGTCGGCTGAAGACCCAAGTTTGGTTTGAAGATGAAAAATGAACCAAGCACAATGTTCTCTCACCATTCCTGATTTCTTACACACACACACTCACAGCGTTCAGCACGGTTTTGTGGCTTTCAGAACAGAAACTAAAGGATCACTACTTGTGATCCGATTGACCAAAACGCATCTTAATACCAGGTGTAAACAGGGCCGAAGTCTTCAGTATTATTTGAAAATCCCTGGCATGTGTGTATGATTTGGCATGGAGCTAAACTCTGCAGGACAGTGGCCCTCCAGGACCAGAAATCGCTGGTTTATATTCCCAAATCTAACCCATATTGGACTATAAGCTATTTGTGAATGGCCAATTCACCAGTTATTAATTTCTAAACTTGTTCCTGTTTGATTAAATCTAGGTGTGGCAATGTAAACTGGGCCAGAAGATCGGAGTGCAACATGTGTAACACTCCTAAATATGCCAAACTGGAGGAAAGGACAGGTATGCTCTGTCTGTTCAAAATAGAAATTTGGCTTATTGTCTGAGTTTTTTGGCCATCATTTTTGGTTAATGCCATATGCTTGATGCACGTCTCTTAACAGGATACGGTGGAGGATTCAACGAAAGAGAGAACTTAGTCTACAATGAGCGAGAGGAGTCTGATGGCGAGTACGATGAGGTCAGTAGGGATTTTTATTTTTCAGTCACAGAGATGAGTAGTTCTTGTTATTAATTAAGAACAGATTTATGTAATTTTTCGTCATTTAATTATTTTGTCTGTCTTCTGGACAGTTTGGGCGCATAAAAAAGAAGTATCGTGGGAAAAGTAAGAAGGACACTGAAAAGAAAGAGGAACCAAAAAAAGAAGAAAAAAAAGATGATGGTGACGATGATGAGGAAGACGAAGATGAAGGAGATCTTTCAAAATACAAACTTGATGTAAGTGATTTATTTTCTGCAGTTCTGTGTTAGTGGTCTTGTACTTTTATTTGCGTTTTGAAACAAATTTGATTAGCTATATTGACCACACTATCAATTTATTTACTTGTAAAAGTACTGCAGTCATACAGATAGGATTTCAATAACAAATTGTAGTAGGCTGCAGTGTGAACACAGATATATGAAACTACTGTCACAGTTTTTGATGTGCTTTTAATTTTTACACTATTAGGATGATGATGATGATGATGAAGAAGAAGAAGATGCAGATTTGTCCAAGTACGATTTGGATGCTAGTGATGAGAAGAAAGGGAGTCCCTCGGGCTCCTCGCGCTCATCTTCTCGCTCGTCCAGTTCAAGTTCCCGGTCTAGGTCCAGGTAAAAGGGTACAGGTCAAGGGTAACTCCAGGCAAATGTCAGTATCAGCTCAAATCTTTATTCAAATCTTATCGTATTAATCTGTTTTAATGTTTAATTTCTTTTTCTTTCCTTTTTGCTTCCTTTTAGTATTTGTAAAAAATATATTTTGTCTTTTTCTACTGCATTTTTTATTCTGACATGAAAGTATAAAACTATCTGACGAAAACAATCATGTAAATTCAATGCTCTACAATTTAAGTAATTCATGCCATTAACACAACTTGAAAAGGGTTTAAAGATTAAACAAAATGTATTTATGCGCAAAAAGACCTTTTATGCAAACCTCTATGATGATAAAGTAGATATTTTGTCTGAAAAATGTCAAAGCTGATCTTTCCTTTATTAAACACTTGTCATTTGATAGTGACTTTCTTGGGTTTTCATCAGAATATCTTTAACTTTCAGAAAAATTGGAAATTTGTGGTGTGTTTTTGTTGATGCCTGTGTTTTGCAGATCCCGGTCCAGGAGCTCATCCAGTTCCCGATCTCGCTCTCGCTCTCGCTCCAGGTCCAAATCCAGGTGAATGAGGTCACATGCACTCTCCAGGAGAGAGAGTGTGTGTGTATGAATAGCCAGTGGCTGTAGTGAACTTAAACAGAAGTCGACTTTTGATCTCTGTTAATAAGATGAGGGAGTTGTGGGGAGCAGTGAAATGTAGCTTCTTTGGGAATTTTTTTGCACAGGATTTTTTGACTTTTTGTTCAATTTATCTGATTACACTGTGACATCTGACAGGCAATTAGAGCTTCAAGTTGTTCTGAAACTCTTGATGGGTTCTGCTTTGTTCTTTTGAAAAGTTCAGCTGGTCAGACCTGCAGCTTTGGTCTTTTTCAGAAGTTGTAGTATTTACTGTAGTATTTAGAGGGCTGTGGATGGATGTTTTCCTCCCATTTCAGTCTCTTTGGTAGTGTTATTATAGTAATCTGTATAGCGATATTTGTTGACCTCATGTGAATGCTTATTTATCCCCTTTGAAAGATCCAGCTCCAGATCAGGAAAGGGTTCTGCTTCCTCAAAGAAGAGGTCTCGTTCCCCTTCATCATCGCCTGAGGGAGGTCAGAAGAGGAGTCGTTCCAGGTCCTCCTCTGGTGGCCGCAAAAAAAGACGCTCACGATCGCACTCGTCTGAAAGGTTTGGTGTAACACATGGTGTCCTGGATACCAGGCGTCCTTCTGCATTATACACAGGGCTCAGTGCTAATACAGTACATGATTAAACGAATGTGCTTTTCTCTGTACAAAACTTTATTCTTTGTTTTGATATCAAGAGCCAAATCACTTAATCAGTCATGGTCCTTCTCCTTGTCTCTTTCTTTCCATCTCTCTTTAGGCGCAGAGACTCATCTGGATCGTCCCACTCTGGCTCAAGCTCAAAACAGAAATGATTAACAAAGAAACAAATCTTTCTAAAACTGCATGTTGTTTTTTCCTACTCCAGTTTTGTTTTGTTTTTTGTGGTATTGCAACTACCCAACTGTTTGAGTTCACATTGATTTCCATGAAAAAAGGGAAAAAAAACTTGCGCACGTTCACATAACCTCTTCTCAAAAAAATTCTGGGGTTTTTTTTTGTTTCGTTTTTTTACATCTAGCCAAATCTTTCAACAGCATAACTCAAGGTGTAAAGTCTATAGCGTAAGTGGATTTACAGAGAAACAAGTCTGTGACTGTATAAATGGCACATATCTCCTGGACATCAAATTATGTAAATTTATATGGCAGAAGTAGTTTTATCCATCCATTGTCAGACATTACTGCAGTCCAAATAACCAGTTTATTAACAAAAAAATTGTTGATTTAAACAAAGATACTCATCAGATGCTGGTTTTGTAGATCTTTTGTGATGTAAAACACTTCGCAAGAAATATTGGTGGTTTAAACATTATTTAATCATGTCAGCAATGCCAGCATCTGAAAGTTAAAAAGTGATTTTCCTCTGAGGCATAACATTGCCTTGTCTAATTGTGTGCATTAAAGGTAAGTATGTTTTTTATACTTGTAGAGATTTATTTTCTTCTGGTAAGACAGATGAAATGCAAAATTTGTTTGTCCTTTTTTTATTTTAATTTGTTTTATTTTGAGATTCATCACTTGTAGAATTAAGAAACGTTTTAAAGTGCACAAACTCAAATTACTTGTATCGTAAATTACTGGTTATGGTTTTTTTTTTTCGTGGTAAAATCAAATTTGGAACTTGTAATCTGAAATATTCAACCATCCCCACCCCTTCTGACATGAATATGAAAATGTTTTACTGTTCATTAACATGATTTGACAGTGTAATCAACATGAATAAACACTTGTTAATCTGAATCTCTTGTTTGCACTGTTTTTGTCTTTCCATGTTCATTGTATTGGGAGATGTGATGAGAATTGTTCTCTCCCCCTTATTTAACTCTCAGAGGCATAGGCTACACGCTGCTACTTGTGGGAAATGTTAGTGATGTTTTTGAAATTAAACATTAAAGTTTTTCGCTTTATGTCCTTGTCTATTTTATAGAATTATTTTATTATGAGTGTATGAATTATTGTTAACGATCAAAATACACCTACACTGCGGTTTGCGCATTATAACGACGAGTTGCTGAGAATCGTTTCTCGTGCGCTAGATGGCACTTGTTGCGTTCAAACGCATCTGTGAGCTGGTGGTGCAGGCAATCATTATCGAATTAAACATTCAACAGTGAGTTTTTATTCCCGTTTAGAGATTTACCTATCACCAAAGTTAATTGTATTTTGTTTTTTAAAAATTGAGCGATCGTTAAACCTAAAACCCCCTTGAGAAATTTCAAAGAAGTTCACCCACTTAAAGTTTGTGTAGGCTAATTCACATTCTCGCTAACGCTAGTTTAACTATATTTGGTCTTTTTTTATTTTTTTTATTCCTTCGATCATACAGAAACGAATGTGTTCCCTCGGCTTTGGTTGAGGGCCAAATTTACTCTTTTCTGACACACACCGTCACCGAACAGCAGAAAAAAATCTTACTGAATTCGCATTTGGAACTGAGCAACACGTGTAGCTTATATAGGCTATAGTATTGTTGAAGTAAATATATTGTTTGTGGAACTTGCACTTCTGTTGTCTTCTTCAGCATATTTTACATTTCCATAAGGGTCCCGCCTCTGTGTTTATAGCGCGCGCTCGGACAGCAGAGCGCACAAAGTGAGACGGACTTCACTGAGCACTCTACCTGTTTCAAAGGGCTATTGTGGCCATGAACACGCTCCCTGAAAAAGGATGACATCCAAATGTCAGCTTCAGATGTCTTGTCACAAAACCTGACTGCTGGAACCATGACGTGGGAGAAGAACGTCTCCAAATCTTCGCAGGACAGAACGGGCAACGGCGCCAGCTGTGGCTCAGTGTCCGTGTTTTTCCCCATCGTTATGATGATCACTGGAATGGTCGGAAACTCTCTCGCTATGCTGCTAGTTCTAGTGCATACAGAAAAAAGGAAAACAAAAGGAAGAAATCCTTTTTGCTTTGCATCGGCTCGTTGGCGTTAACTGATCTTTTCGGCCAACTGCTTACAAGTCCGATTGTCATTTCTGTGTACAGAGCAGATCTGAAATGGAAACGCGTGGACCCATCGGGAACTCTATGCGCCTTCTTCGGGGTGTGCATGACCACTTTTGGCTTGTGTCCTCTCTTTTTAGCCAGTGCCATGGCCATTGAAAGGGCCTTGGCCATCACTGCTCCTCACTGGTACTCACATTACATGAAAACCAGTGTGACCAAGCAGGTTCTGGTCATCATTTGGTGTCTAGTTTTGATCTTTGCCTTGTTGCCCATTGCTGGGGTTGGGCAGTACACTTTGCAGTGGCCAGGCTCTTGGTGCTTCATAAGTACAGGTGACAAGGACATAACGGGAAATACGTTTTTTGCCACGACCTTTGCGGTATTGGGGATATTTTCTTTACTGGTTACTTTGTCTTGTAATGTTATGACCATTCGTGCATTGGTTACACGTTGCAAAACGAAGCCAAACTCGACCCAGTCGTCCAAGCAATGGGAAAGGTTAACAACAGAGACTGTTATTCAGTTGATGGGCATTATGTGTGTCCTGTTGACTTGCTGGTCACCTCTACTGGTATGTATCATATCAGCCTTTGCCAGACACACTTACTGTAGATATCAGATGAAAGCTTGCAGTGTCATTCCTGCTCGAACTTTAATGTACCCTGCAACACAAAGCCTCAATTGATATTGGATAAAACAGAATATATGAATTTCTATGGTCAACTCCATAGGTATTTACTAGTACTGTACATGTTCATGTAAAAAAAATAAATATATATATATATATGATCAATAAGTTATGACAACATGTTTATACAAGATTCAACTAATTTTTAAAGTAAGTTTAATGTAATTTAAGTTGAAATGACTTTAACATCCAAGTTGATTGTACTTAAAAATTTAAGACAGCAAACATATTTTACAATGTTGGAGGGCATACTTGTTACCAGTATGTGTTTTAGCAATCATTTGAGATTAGTTACTGTTTACCCTGTGATTTCTATCCAAAGAGTTGCTGTTATGATGTCAGTTTTTCCCAGTTATGTAATTTCATAACTAGGCCCACACAATATGCAAAATATTTTTTTGTTGAATATGTTATGGCCAGTAGTAACAAATTGCAGATATTTAAATTCAATAAAATTTTGCCCAAATATTTTTTTTTAAATAACACCCAACACTAATTAGCCATTTTAACAAGACATCACAATGTTATTATATGTATTTTGAGATCTAATGAAGATTACATTTAGCACTGTAATTAAAGTGTTTTTAAATATTAATTAAGTGAGCGTTATTTGATACCAAAGGTAATTTAAATGTAAAATTAGGGGAATCAGATTACTGCACAATTAAATATCCAATTTTAGTCAATACATATCCAATATCAACTGATAGCGTTTATTATTTAAAAAATGACAAATATCCATAAAACAGCATTTCCTGGAACTAAGAGTACTGAACATTTATTGGTACCTAAAAAATAGCAAAAATATTGAATGAACAAACCTGCAGAGCATATAGAATTACAGA
Source organism: Leuciscus waleckii (assembly GCA_900092035.1). NCBI lineage: Eukaryota > Metazoa > Chordata > Actinopteri > Cypriniformes > Leuciscidae > Leuciscus > Leuciscus waleckii. The sequence goes on from FLSR01000416.1 coordinate 158,639, forward strand.
AATCTGCTGAGCAGTCTTTGGAAGTCTATAAGCACAAAGAAGTTTTCTTAATTTTTTAATCATTCACATATTATGCCCATTTTGGTGTGTCTCCTCCCATTCTGCAGGTCCTTATGTTGAAGATGATCTCGACCCACACATCCTCCCATCAGTGCAGTTCTGCTGCTATACCTCTCTTACCCCAGGACTTACAGATGGACTGTAATTTCTTTCTCACAGCCATACGTCTGGCCTCGCTCAATCAGTTCTAGATCCGTGGGTTTACTTGCTCCTGAGAGAGATTCTCCTGAGGAAGTTCTGCCAGGTGGCCAGCGCAGTATCCAAGTGCTCTCTGGACGTGCAGAAGGAAACCCAGAGTCCTCTAGATGCCCTAAATAAAAAGGCCATTCAGAATGATAATGTTCACAAACAGTCCCTGAACATGGGAACAGTAACTTGAATGGGGGCCAAGAGGAACAGTGACAGTGAATAGGAATAAAAACAAGGAAAAAAATAAGGGTAATACCCCATGATCAGAAAAATTATGAGGTGGAAACTTTCTGTGGATTGGTGCATTGATGTAGGTTGATGTCATCAGCATTCTACCACGCAAACCCATCACTTTTTTGTGTCACTGTCACAGTCAACACATTTATTTTGTCTCTCAGTGACCTTTGAAGTGAAACAAAATGGCAAGACCTTAAAATAATGACATATGCAGGGTTCCCACTGACATGAAAATATCATGCAAGGAAAAACAAAAAAAGACACAAGTTAAGATGATTTTTTTTTTTTAGTGGTGCATTAACATTTATGTTCAGCTCGTAAAAAATATATATTTTAAATAAAACCAATGGAAAGAAATTGTTAAAAAGATCTGGGGATCCTGCATACAACAGCAATATTGGCAAATTAGGTTTAATTTGCCAGCTCTCATGGAGACTGTTTATTTTAAACTACATTCAGTGCATTACACTTTTATTCACATGCCAAGTGTAAGAAAATTAAAAAAAAGGAATATTTCTTGATGCTAATTTATGATATGTTATGTAACATTTCAGAGGTGCTTAATTTGCAGTAAAATGCTGAATGGTCTCAAATACCTCCTGCTTTGCACATTTTCACTCATTTTTAATGCCTCTTACAACACTCTAAACTTTTAATTCATTTTATTTTGTGCATTTCTCAATGCCAAGCCTGCAGAGCTCTTTTTGAGGTTGATAGCCATGTGGATATGTTTAATTGAATTCCATGCTTGAATTTTTCAGTTGGATTCCTGAGTGAAGTATAATGCGAATGGCTCTAATTCAATAGTGTGCTGAGATGCTTCTGGCCTTAGAACAGCTTCTTTTCAGTGTTAATTTTAATAGCCAGCCCTCATTTTTTGCCTCAAGGTGCTGCATCTTTTATGCGCAATATTCTTGATAACATCCGTTGTGATCATAACCAAAGGCCTTTAAAATTCAAAGGAAAGCAATTTCAACATATGATGCTGAGTCATTCATGGAAATTGCTTTTTATACCAGTCGTAAAGAGGCCATTAAAAGCTTTGTTCTTTCCATATTTTGCATCCTTTAAGTGGTACGTTATGTAACATTTGAGGTAGGTTGACTTTGTGAAAGATATTGAATGAGCAGTTTCATATTACACTTGGCTGATAAGATGGCACGCAGTCATTTTTGTTTATGGAATTTTAATTGAACATGCATACATTATTGACAAGGATGATTGAAGCTGTTCTTCTATGGGCCCTTCAGTTTCACATCTGTAACCATGCATCATACTGAGTGTGACTGAACATCATCTTAGCATATTATATATTTTCATTGTGCAGTTGGTTATTGTTATGGATCATTACTTATGCTAAATAGCAGATTATATTCATGGCACATGCAAATACATTTGTGATGTATTAAACAATATTAGAAGTAAAAAGGCAAATTTTAAGCTTTTATTCAAAGAATAATTACGATCTGTAATTTGTTAATATTGTCAAAAGAATTCTCCCAGTTTTTATAAAGCTCTGCCTTTGTGCCTCAAATTCTTTGAAACCAGCTTAAATCTCCAGAACACTGAAAATGCAGTTATGATTTTACACCCTATATAGATTAAAAGAAAATGAGCGAGATGCCAAAGCAGTATCTGGGGAAAAGGGAGAGGAAATGTTATTGATTTCATAGACGTCTGACCTCTATAAAATACATCGATGTGAAGAGGTGGCATGACCAGAAAATACATTTGGAAGATTGCAAGAAATTATAGTATTCTGTTAAAAAGAGCTTTCGGCAAATCCAAATAATAACCTTGTTGAAAACCCTGATCTCTGATTGTTCTAGACATTTTATGGTATTTGAAGGAGTCAATATTTGTCAATGGGAAATGGAATAATTTTTGTAAATGGATTTAACATGTGACATATGCTCTCAGGCAGTGATTACAGAGTAAAATTAATGAATCTGACATGGGACTTAATTAATAGTGAAATGAACGGGTTCCGGCTGCACTGTCAGACGCGATTAACTTGCCGTCGTGCACTTGGGTAGCTGTTGAATGGGGAAATGGAAAATAGTATGACATAATTATATGCATAAATTAAAAGTCCTAATGCAGGTCTGCGATCAGCTCGCTTGTGCATTGAGCTGATAAACAAGGTCTGGCTTGTGACCATTCAGTGCTTTCTGCGTATGAATGTAACTGTTTCCTAGATTCTTATCATATCCAACATCAAAGCTGTTCAGAACATTGTATTTATGTTGCTAAAGGCATGTAATCAGATTTTCTTTCATATAGAAAGGTTTATTTACATCACCCACTTTATTTATATCACCTACTTAAACCCATTTGGTTTTCTTTCTTTCTAGAGAGCTTTTGCAAAGTAAAAAAAAAAAAAAAAAAAAACAATTATAATAATATGTTCATCAAAGACAGCTAACGTATGTATTCAGAATAAATATATAAATAATGGAACATTTGTGATGCATGATGCTGGGGGGGGGGGGTCATGCCAACCGCTTGTCCTAAACTGAAAACCATTTTGTCATGCCAACCGCTTGTCCTACACTGTAAAACATTTTGTTGGTTTAACTTAAAAAAGTGAGTTACCTGGTTGCCTTAAAATTTTGAGTTCCTTGAAATTAAAAATTTGAGTTAAAACAATAGATATTATTTTAAAACTCAAAATATTATGTTAACTGAACCACATTAATTACCTAAGTTGATTTTACAAAAGAAAAAAGTTGAGATAAAAAATGATGAAAAATAATGTTTTTACAGTGTATGTAAACATGAGAAAAAATACACCTGTAAAGGTACCACATGAGAAAGAAAGTCATGTCATTATTGTATTATCTAATGCAGACACATTTTTAGTGTGATTAAGTGTCAATAGTTCTTGGGGCTACTGTAAGTGGATCTACAGAACACAAGATGAACCATTGATTTATCTGTAATCATAATTCATTGTATATGTGCAGGTAATAAGAGCTGCCAGGTTTGTTTGCATGTGAAGCCACCAGCAAATCATTTTGGCTCATAGCCCACCTGTGAATGTCTAATGCCAGATGCCAAATCACGAATGCCACGAAGTGTGGCAAGTCTGCATTAAAAACAACAGGGTTTCATGAATGTATTACGAGTTTTGCATTTATTTATGTTGTAAGACAATGACAGCTCTGGCTGTGAACCCGGAGTCCCAGAGCTGTACACGCTAAGCTTGTATCAACAGATGGTCGTGGTGCTGCTTGTGTGTTTTTGATAAGAGATGTTTGCATATTCTTGCAACTGTTTGACATGTCTGCTAACTGCTCTGATGTGCTTGCCTTGTAATTGTGCCTCTAAAGTGTATCATTATTTGATTCTGTACTGCCTGTGTTTTCCATTCACCGGGATGGACTGTGTTTCATGCCATTATCATAATTTAATTGGGAAGGGGGTTTGGCATAAACCAAAGTGTTTCTGTAATAGTTAGCACCCCCATCCACATTTTGCACAATAACCATGACTAGGAGTCGTTTGACATGGTTGCAACATTTTCCATCAATTGTGTTGCTGAGGAATTATTTCAATTGACTATTTTGTTCAGGAACTTGTTCAAATCGTTGTATTTTCATAATACATCTAGTATATAACCAGGTGCCAGTTCTTTATTGATACATGAATAATCATTTAGTTTTTATTTGGCTATATGGGAGATGGCTTTGTCATTTCCAATCCATCTATATATTCTAGTTGTCACTGGTGATTGTCGTTTGAACCTTTCTGGATCCGCCATCAAATTGATGTTTAATTATATCAAGTGCTGTGAGAAAAGGCTATAAATCTCCACCTCCAACATCCTCACACGCAATATAGCCTACTAGCCGAGACACCTTCTTTATGTGTACGGATGTGCGTAATGACGCAAAGATTTGCTTGAATTTCCAGCGGAAATCCACCAGTACCACTGGAATTAAAAACAGTATTACAAGCTTACCGTTTTGAATCGAGCTAAGGCAAGCAGATCGTTTTGAACACTGGCTGGTTATATATTTGCTCCAAAAATTATTTTGGATAATTTTTAACCCAAAAAAGTTACGACTGCAGCTTTAAGAAATTTACTTTTGCTGTGGTTAAATAAATGTTCAGTGAAATCTTCCAAAGACTTTTTAATTTGGGCAATTTTTTTCTCTATATAGAGTTGAAATGGCAACTAGTTAAGCTCACCCCTATTATAATTAAACTTGGAGAGCTTCTTTATTGCACAATGCACCTTTCTTAACCCTTTCATGCATAGTGGTCACTACAGTGGACAGCTATTGAAAAAGCATTTTCTTGAATTTGCACGGGTTTTGATGGCATAGTTGCACATCAACCTCTTCAGTGGACCCTGGTGCATCATCCTATACATTGCAACCAAGTGGCAAGCAGTTGTGTTTCAATTTTTCCCCCCTCCAAACCAAGATGGCCAATGGTCAGTCAGAAATGCCAAGTTGCTCCGGAATATCCACCCATTCCTTCTATCTTTGGAGACTCTTGTAGGTAAAAAAAATATTGCAGCATCAAGCAATATCTAATGAGTCCTATCACAGTTACATTTTCCAAGTTTTGATTTTAGATTGGGAGAAAAATCTGATTAATCATCTGTCCACTATAGTGGACCTCATGCATCAATGGCTATATTTCAGCTACAATTCATACTTATACTGTGAATATTGTTTATGAAAATACTTAATCTGCAGTGACTTTTTTTGACTGTAAATAAATGTATTTGTATTATTAGAATGTAATTTTCATTGACATCAAAAAAAAGTTATGTGATTACATAATGTATGTGACTTGTAATGCATTACTTTACTTGTTAGATCAAAAAGTAATCTGATTTCGTAATGCACGTTATTGTAATGTGTTTCTTTACTCTAACATCAAAAAGTAACTGATTACATAATGCATGTTACTTGTAATGCGTTTTTTTACT
>FLSR01000416.1:164126-175317 GCA_900092035.1 Leuciscus waleckii
ATCTGTCCACTATAGTGGACCTCATGCATCAATGGCTATATTTCAGCTACAATTCATATTTATACTGTGAATATTGTTTTTGAAAAAACTTAATCTGCAGTAACTTTTTTTGACTGTAAATAAATGTATTTGTATTATTAGAATGTAATTTTCACTGACATCAAAAAAGTATTGTGATTACATAATGTATGTGACTTATAATGCATTACTTGTTAGATCCAAAAGTAATCTGATTTCGTAACGCACGTTACTTGTAATGCGTTTCTTTACTCGTAATATCAAAAAGTAATCTGATTACGTAATGCACATTACTTGTAATTAATTACTTGTTAGATCAAAAAGTAATCTGATTAGGTAATGCATGTTACTTGTAATACATTACTCGTAACATTAAAAAAAACATCTGATTACGTAATGCATGTTACTTGTAACAAATTACTTGTAACATCAAAAAAGTAATATGAATACAGTACGTTAGCATGTTACTTGTAATGCGTTACCCCCAACACTGCTCATTTCAGATGAGATTGAAAAAAAAAAACGTATCGCTAGGTTTTCTCAGAGGAGGGCTATGCTGGAAATGTGTCCATCTTGAACATAATCAGAATTACCAGCTAATAAGGGTAAATTGACATACTCTAGTAAACTGGAGGGAGCATCTGATGGTTTCCACAGTTGTACCTTGACAGGCTGTAGAAAATTCTGATGGAATCACGTCCTCATGTTCTGATATCAAAGATATCGCATTTATATTTTTTGTATATATTTGATAGTTTTCAGATGATTTGATATAATTTTATTGATTAGTTTGTTAAATACAAATACTTTATCTGTTTGATTATTGTATTATGTTGAATACAGTATCTCTTCAGTTTAAACCATAAAGTCTCAAGTGGACATCTGAAAAAAAAACATATATATATATATATATATATAATTCAAATCTTGTTTTTCATGCCCTAAGAGCAATAAAAACACATAGGACAAAAATCCTGACTGAGGTTATCATAATTCATGCATGAAAGGGTTCAAATTAAGCCTAAAATGTGTCTTATTATCACTAGTAGTAAGGATAGTATGAGCACTGTATAATATCAGTCTTTAAATGCAAGATATGTAAAGTGCACCTAAAGTCTTATGCAATAATTCCACTTTAGCACAATGAAATATACTTAAGTATATCTTAAGTTGGACCTCAGCACTATTCCAGGATAACAAAAGTGCATTAAGTTAAAAATTTGTTGTTAGCAGACTATAAGACTTTATTAATTTAGTATACCAAAAGTACAATTGCAGGGTATTAAATATAAATATGTACATTTATTTTTAGTATACTTGGCATAAAATAAATGTAATTCAAATACATTTTTTTATTTGTCATTAGGGTATAAAAAACTCAAATTGAGTGGCATAACTCATCAGATTTGCATGTCATATATGGGGCCATTAACAGAGAATGTGATTTTGCGTTAAAAAGTGAGATGCCGCACTATAATATCAACTGTGTTCACAGTGCTGATGAATGGGAAAGAAGGCAGGGTTTCGAGATGTGTTTTTAAAAGTTTTCAAAACGCCTCTCTCATGCATGAGACACTGAACAAGCGGTCAAAGAACCAGCCCTTATTCCCTTTGAATTGTTGTATTCATGACAGTTAATTTACCAAAACTGAACCTTCTGTCATCATTACTCACCCTCATGTCTTTCTTGACATTCAGCTAGAAAATGATTTTGGTGTTTCGTGCAAGAAAGAAAGCCATATGGATTTCAAAAGACATGAGGGTAAGTAAATAATGACATATTTTTCATTTTAGGTGGATTTTGCTTTAAATTTACATTACAAATACAACAAGATCTCTTTTATAAAGGTTTACGTGAAATTTATGTTCATATTTAAATCTCTTGCTTGAAGTCTTTGTTGAAACTGGATTGAAGTCCATTTATGGAGACAAAAAAAAACGTAACATTTTGTTCCCAGAGGTTCACAATCAGACAAGACTTGTTGACCACTATTTATGTAACAACGTCTTGCATGTGCTAACATTTTTTGTGTTGTGACTCAAGAGTTCACACATATGTATGTACTATTTATGGTTTGTTCTTTCTGGGTTTTTTCTTCATAGCTGTTTACATTTGCCCTGAGAGCATTTTCCATTAATTACAGAATTGTAATTAGAATCAGCTTTGTTATCAGAATTGTTGTCTTTTGTCTCAGTGTTGAGTTTGCCATTGCTTATCATTAATCTTTTCTCTAATAGCTGAAATATGTGGATGTAATTTAAAAATTCAAAATGTTGAATGCTTTTCAAAAATGTTCACATTATTTGTTATTTTGTATTATTTGTTAACTTGATCCAGAGAGATGCATCTCTACATATCATAGAGACATTATATGATCCTTTTGAAAAGGGAACAAAAAGGGTGACTGCATCACAAGAAAACAGACCAAGAGGCTGTTCGTTCAATCCATTAGTGGCTGTACTGAAGATCTATTTCAATACTGCACAACTGGCTAATGTGCTAATGGTTATCTGGCTGTCGTTCCCTCTGCAGCTGTACCTGTGCCAAGATGTCTGCCAGAAATCAATAAGAAGATTCCTCAATTTGCAAATTAAAGTTTGCCAGCACTCCAGCAGCCATATCACCCTGTAGCCTAAGACTGGTTGCCCACTAAAGCTAAGCAAGGCTGAGCCTGGTTAATATCTGGATTGAGACCTCCTAGGAAAACCAGGTTGCTGCTGGTTGCCCAGTGTAGTGATCGGGACACTATACTGTCAAAGAGCACCGTCCTTCGGATGAGACGTTAAACCGAGGTCCTGACTCTCGGTGGTCATTAAAAACCCCGGCATCCTGGCCAAATTTGCCCCTTGGTCCCTGTCCATCATGGCCTCCTAATCATCCCCATATACTGATTGGCTTCATCACTGTCTCCTCTCCACCAATAAGCTGGTGTGTGGTGGGCGTTCTGGCGCAATATGGCTGCCGTCGCATCATCCAAGTGGATACTTCACATTGGTGGTGGTTGAGGACATAGCCTTTCCATGTAAAGCGCTTTGAGTACCCAGAAAAGCGCTATATAAATGTAACGAATTATTATTATTAATTGTGAAGTATTGAGAGCTGTAATCAGATTTTCAAATAAAACTCATACAATTTTCATTATTGTTTAATCCAAATACATTCACATTTCTTATTGCATGCTTCTTATTGTAATAAAGTATGACAAATTTCTCTTCCCCCTACATTTTTTTTATTTGTAATGATGATTCTGATTGATCTTAGATGTTTCATGTTTCAGTCACGTTTGACCGCGGGAGATTTTGCGAGATTTCTCGTGTTCACAGTCGGGACTCTGTGAATGGAATCTGTCAGTGTGTGCTGTACTGTCCTGGTCATATCGTGGCACTCCACACACTATAGGAACAAAACTGTTTAAATTAGATTTTTTATTTAATCGTCATGTTTGTGGTCTCTCATAAAATCTGATAAGATTTAAAAAATCTTTTAGAGTGGGCCAGCCTTTAGTAGACAACAGAATGTCTAAGGGGACCATCCAAATAAAGTGTAACCTTACATTCTATAAATGATAAGGTAATTACACTTTGTGCCATTTGTTTGTTTGTTTGCTTTTTAGTTTTTGCCTTTTTCAAGTTTTTTTTCTCTTCATATTTCCATTTCAATAAATTTGCAACTGTGGCCTCATAAGTGAAAAGATTGCATATATAATATATTCATTTATATTTAGTCCCATATATTACACTCAATACTTATATAATAAAACTTTATGTAACAAAATTGTTATTTGTGGTTGTTAATGATTTGGTGACACATGGCCTAACACTTTTTGGCTTTCTAAAATATCATGACAAAACATAATAATTTCTAAAGTGCAGGACATCAGCATGTAGTTAGTGAGAGGATGGACCAACTGAATTTACAAAAAGTCAATATTTTCCTTCTTTGGTAGCCTAAGACAACAGCAGCCATCAGTTACCCTCTGCAGAATCATCGATTGTCATGGTAACATCACTGGTCGCTGATTAAAAGTGTAGAGATTCCCTGCTTTTAAGCTAAATGGACTGGAACACTTGAAAATTTTGCAAAGATAGTTACATGTTTGTAAAATATACAGAAAGTGTTCCAATTAACAAAAATCCCAGAGCACTTTCTGGAGATCAATAGATCTATTGTAGAACAGCTGTAAAGTAACATTCAGATATTTTCCTTCTGTTGTCTGTGGTACAAATATTATTTACAGAATGGAGACATGAAGACCACAGGGCTCTGACTCTTCGACCTAAGCTATCAAGATTTCAACATTAGGTGGATTTTCTTTTCTTTTTTTTCAGAACGTTGTCAGACTGTCCAAAACAATCTGTTATATAACAGCAGATCCTGTGAAGCTCTCTGTGGTTACTGAGCAGCTTTTCCACAGCAAAGCTTATTTTTCAAATGGTTTCCCATGGCTACACACAATTTGACACTAAGTAGTCTAAATGTGCTAGCATGGTAGTTAAACACTAATATTTTTCATTTTGCGCTTTTGCGCCATTAAACAGACACGAAAAAGACAAGACAGTTCTTAATTAAACTCAAATTAATTCAATTTAATTAAATATAATTAACTACTATATCCTTAAATGATTCTTGCAGCAGTTGCTTCAATGCCACTAACTCTGTGATAATTACTTTCTCTCTAGATTATAGCATTTTCTACTTTTCAATGTTTTGCTAATAACGCAAATGAATTCAGATGGTAATTGTGGGTACAAGCACAAAATAAGCCATTGCTTTCTAACTACTGTTTTCCCCTTCATAACATCCATTTGACTGATATAACCACAAACTAATCACATTACCATTTGTCTGAATTCATACCATGGCTTGGAATATCATTATTACCCTCTCGCTTGCCTAAATGGTGGTCTGGCTTGCCATTTCAATTTCTATGCAATGCAATAACTGTCTTTTGAAAAGAAAAACAAAAAGAATGTGTTTCATCATGCATTCAAGTATAGTGTGTCTGATTACAAGCTGAAAGATGTGTGCCTGATGTTTGAGCATGAGTAATGAAAGTAATATAAAGCCATTAGACTCATGTGCCATGAAACTCAATGCAACTGAGCTGTAAACAGCCCATGCATCACTTTAATTCAATTGCTCACTGGTGGTTTCTATATCAAAATGCCGCCTATCTCCCAGATTATTATAGTATAAGCATTTAGCTATTGATTGCTATATTACACTTTGGAATACTCAATTCTGATTAGTCAGTCGTGGAATTAGGAGGCGTTGCATTTGTTCTGATGTTGGATATTTCCTAATACATTGTAAAAACAAAATGATTGGATATTATTGGAATACATTATAAAGAAACAAAATATTTCGGTCATTCTATTTCAAAGTTTCACAAAGTTTAACTTGCCATTTCTTTGTAAATATTTGTGGAATTTACTAGCACTTTTTGAGCGAAAATTGTTTTAAAGTAAATCCTACACCATTTTTTTGAGCTGTTCTCCATGACCGCTCACCCGTATAACTGAAAGGGACAGTACTTTCATGTTTCTTGTACCACACCGTGGACAATGGAAGCTTGTTTCTGACATGGAATTTAAAAAAGCCTACAAAAGTTAATTGCAGAAGGTAGAAATTAGATTGGGGGGGGGGGCCATGGGGGGACATGGTGAGGGAAAAAAATATGAGATTGATCATGGTGGGACATGGTGAAGGAAAAAAATATGAGATTGAGGAAAAAATTATCTGTCAGTGTATTTTTGCGTTCTCTCACAAATGTTTTGTGTTCCCCCAAGTAACTTGCTTTCGCTCGCAAAACCTTTGCCTTCCCCAGAGAAACTTTGCGTCCCCATGAAAAACTTTTGCGTTCTGTCAAGATCCATTCCTTCGCTCACTAAGAACAAAATGTTTTGCGAGCAAACGCAAAGTTTATCGGGGGAACGCAAAACATTTCCGAGAAAACAGAAAAGCATAGGTTTATTATTTTTCCTCCCATCTCATATTATATTTTATCACACCACCATGTCCCTTTAGGGTCACCGTACCACTGAGAGTTTATATTTTGCAATTCTGAGAAGAAGAAAAAATAAAGAATTGTGAGATAAAAAATAAAATAAAAAAAATGAATTGAGGAAACATGCTTCCAAATGCACTTGCTCCATGCAAACAACTGACGCAATCTTCCGTCTCAACAAAATCAGGTCCCGCCCTACATTCTTCTCATTTGAGAAGCCTTTTCACTCAGATAAACGTCACAATAATGAAGAAAATACAATCACAATTTCCACTTCATATCAACTTTAATACTGTAATTTTGTTGCAGTGTTCGTATTGTTTCTAGGCAGATTATTTTGAACAATAGATTTTTTTATCTTAACGGAAACTTTAAGATAACCAACAGGCTAATGTTTTATATCCAGCTATTTATTTATTAGGTGAGAAGCCATGTAACAAGCAGGATTGTGTCTATAGTCAGCTGGTCATTCTTGCAGAATAAACCCCAAAAGGATGATCAGAACCTTACGATTAAATTGAATAATTTTACGTTAAATTCCATATCTCAACTGAGTTTAAATTATTTTATAATGTTACACTTTTCTAGCCATTGTTGTCAATAATCCCTTAAAATAGTGCCATTGTCCAAAAATGGGTTTGTTGTTAAATGATAAATGGTTGATAAATGGTATACTTAAACTTTAATAGCTACTGAGCTGCCAACAGTCCACACGTGAATCCTGCTGTTAAAACTGACTCCTCAATTTTAATCATGGGAATAATAAAAACTGAAAAGAGCTTTTAAAACTGTTGTCCTGCATGCATCTTTGATCTTGCATCTATTCAATTTTCCATCACATTGGAAGCGTTGGAGGGCAGCAGACCTTGTAAATCAGATCTTACGGACAGCTCTCTCCTGCGCTTGATGCTTGCAGCTGTGAGGTCGGTCCACGTTTTACACTCTATGTGCACGTGTGTACAATATTTGCCAAGTCTTCATAATTCAGCATTGGGTGTTACTATGCATCCCCAGACATCCTGAGAGCTCATTTGCTAAACCCATGCTTTGTTGGAGGGTTCTCTGGAGGGACTAAAAGCCCTTTAGTTGCCAGTAAGTCTTACATGATTAGAAACTAACACTAATGAGCAAGGGGAAGGACAAATGGAGTGGAATCAATGGCTCATGGGGTCAGAAAGAATTAATACCAGGCTGCTGAGAGGCTGTAAGCAATTAGATGTGGACTACTGAGACACAAGTGCAGCTTTCTTCGGAGCAGTCAGGCAGCAAGGAACACTGGAAGGTGTGATTTAGGACTGGAATAGTGTGAACTCAGCAAACCACTGCTCTTACAACAAACTCTCCCTGGTCTTTCTATTACTTCAGTGCCCAAACAAAAATGAACAAACAAAATGTTAAAAGAAAGACGAAATAATTTTACACTCGTATAATAACTCTTATCTAGTAACTCACAAAGAGAGAAATGGACAGCAATTTTTTTGCTGTTGTGTGTGTGTTACGTTATTACATATTACAGTTTTTTTCAATTGCTTAAGCACAATTTTGAAAACAGGGCCCGGTTTTTCAAAACCCTTCACACAATTAGCACAACACTACACCAAAGTAGCACAACACCTCAGATCATTTGCAAAATGAAAACTTTTTGTCAAAACTATACAATGTCTTATAAAAACCTTATTTTGTTGTCATAACATAAACACAACCATCATATGGTCTGACTCTGTTTGAATCAGTTTAACACTCCTGCGCTCAACCTAAAACACTTTTAGCATTTACACAGAAAGTGTAAAAATAAATTCACCAACACCACATGACACCAATCGTGCAGACTGATGAAAATAATTTATTTTCATGCACTCAAGTCCGTCAATACTGAACAAATATTCATAAAACATTTTCCAGTTTTCATATATTATTACTGAACATACCATTGTACCTCAAGCTTACAGTAATCCTTTAACAAATTACAAATCCAGTTCAGAACCGAAAAAAAAACAAACAAAAAAAAAAAACTAAACATCTCTCCGCCTAGCTGGATCTGGCCACAGGGCTTCGTCAACACCACAGGCTATATTTTCATTTGCAAGGCAACGTGGGAAGAATCTTTTTGAGTGACGAAGCCACCCTTGTATGGATGCTGGTTCAATTTGATCACATGCTTCCTCCATAGCTTGAATGAGGGGCATCTGAACATAGGGCCGGACATCATAAACCTTCCACCGCCATGTTGAGAAGAACTCCTCGATGGGGTTCAGGAAGGGGGAGTATGGTGGTAGGTATTGAACTGTGAATTCTGGGTGATGTTGAATGTTTTGCAAAAAGTGTGAAGTTGACAATGTGCTTACAGTTGTGCAAATTAGGCCGGTGTTTTGCTCCTTGAGTGTAAAGTTTTGCTAATTGTGGGAAAGTTCTAATTTTAGTGTGTAAGCAATTGAAAAAAACTGTAATGTTACTCTAAAGCAGAAATGGGGTTGTTCAGGATAAACATTGTAGCCACTGCTATAGCTGTTGCTACCCACTTGTACTTTACCTCGCTTGGCAGAAAAAAAAAAAATCTACGTTGACAATAATAAATGCCTTTTTGCAGTGGCAACATGTACAAACAGACATCAATGTCTACCTAATGGCTTGGCATCTGTTTTATGATATGATGAAGATCTATAAAGGATGATTACCCACCAGCAGCCTTGCTTCTTAGATTCCCAATTGCAATATGTTATTTAAACATGCAGTACTGAGATGATAAAAACATTTTCCAGGAATGAGAAGGCTTTTGAGCATTAAAACACAATGTCTAAATTGTGACTTGTGAGTGGGTGTGTATGAGAATGATGACCTTCACTAAATGTCAAATACTGATCGGTTTCCTGACCACTAATTGAGTGACACGTCTAAAATGAGTACAACCGAAGAAACTTGATAACAAATTTAACTCTATGTGAATTCCAGGGGAAGCATTTGAGGTTGAGGTTTGAAATTAGTCAGAATGTTCTACCAGTTTTTGCGGTTTGGGGACTGTTCCTCCATTTGCATTCCATTCCTGTCCAGAATATAAATTGTTCGGGTGTATTGAAATATTTCTGGTGGTCTGTTTTTATCCCATCAAATTCACCATGGATTCTGTTTATGACATTCCAGCTAAAAATACCTGTCTATTTCACTTTATTTATGTATATACTGTAAAATCATTGCAGTTTCTTTGAGTGACAAACTAAGGGAGTTTGTTAACGATGCGCTTTAGTCTCCTGATCTCAGCAAAAGAGTCAATGTCAGTTTACTACTTTGAAATAAACGCTTAAAATACAAATTAGTCGAAAATAATTTCAGTTCTTACTATCAGTCTTGAGAGAATGAGCATATATTAGTAGCCTTTAGTAGTAAAGCCTTTAGTCATAAAAAAACAACAGACATTGTGTCGCCACAGAAGTAATACAACAAAACAAAAAGACTTTTGCCTCTGTTTTGAACTTTTTTTAATCTTGTTTGATTTGTATGTGGCACTCTGTTTCAGGAAATTTATATTAGTACTGACTACTAAGGTTTTTTGGACAATTGTGTGTCTGCTCTAAGCAATTAGCTAATGAAATGATCAATCTCAGTTTCAGCCAAATGCTTGACCTAACATCCTAAGGTAATAAAGATCTTTCTGCAAATTTGAGTGCTGGAAGTTTTTCTTAAGAACAGGATCATTAGTCATCAACTATAGGCTCATTTATGAAATCACTGTAAATTTATTCAAAACAAATTCTCACAAAAAAAAGTATCTGATGAAACGGATAAAAATGTATCTTTGAGATAAACAAAACAGATATGTTTTGCCTGAAAAGATCATTTTTTAATGGAAAGTCCCACTCTTGGCCTCTGAATACAAACTCCTCAGAATTCATTCTTAACAACAAATGGCTGCTCAGTTAAAGTTGCAATCTCTCTGTCAAGCTTATTATTACACTGATTGTTTCTTGTTGCTTGCGGTTCTTGAGCATAGTTATCAAGTCCGCAGGAGGCAGCACTAATCTCAGTCAATTAAACCTCATTAAGCTTTATTAGGGGCCAGTAAGAAAGAAAGAGGCATTCATGCTCATTTTTGTTATAGTGAATAACTTTAGCTCATTTTGTCTAATAAATTGTTTACTATAAAATATATGATTTCTACCTCTATTAGCCTACATTAGTATCCTCTTTGGCATAGGACAACTCCAGAATACTCATTAACAAGAATCTGAGGATGATCAGTATTTATGTTACTGATATTTAACCTTGTTTATTAAAGCTATTATGGCAGAGCAATAATGTCATACAGGAAGTTGTTCATCTAATGCTGTTTCCACCATGTTTACGCCTCAAGTCAGAAAATACCTCAGTTTTCTTTTTTGGATTAACAGTATTTGTTTTATTAGTTATGCATAATAGACGTAAAATGTCTCAAAATTTATTACATAATATAAGCAGAAGTGGCTCGGTAACTTGTCATCTAAAAGTAGATCAAGTACATTATGATTATTTAGGACAACGGTACAGTTTACAATGAGTTTATTTTTGTAATTTAACACACATTACATTATGTGTACGCAGTTGGCATCATTACCTATTGCTTTGTTTTGTCGGTTTTTATAATCCTTGCGTAATTAACCTCTACATTACCCCTTACATTTAAAGACAATTTGGGACTAGTTAAACTCATTACCCCCTCTAGAGAGTTGGAGCTATTTTATTCTTTTACTACAGAGACTTAATAATGTCATAGCAATTAGAGGATTGTTCATGCATCTTAATGTTTTCAGAACAAAAAAAATAAATCATCCTTTTCCCAGATTCATTTTATGCTTCAGTCCCATGATTCTTCAACTAGTTCAAAATTCTGCTGCAAGATTCCTTCTTAATAGCCATAAAAGCGCCCATATTCTGAGGACCCTTCATTGGCTGCCTATTACAGTTTTTTTGGATTGCTTACACACTAAAATTAAAAGTAGTAAACTATTAGCAAAACCTTACACTCAAGAAGCAAAACATCAGCCCATATTTGCACAACTATAAGCACATTGTCAACCTCACACTTGTTGCAAAACTCTGACATGGAATTTCATGGGGAGGAGGAGGAGGAGGAGGAGGAGGAGGAGGACGAGGACGAGGACGAGGACGAGGAGGAGGAGGAGGAGGAGGAGGAG
>FLSR01000416.1:176174-225954 GCA_900092035.1 Leuciscus waleckii
GTTTGACCTAAAAATATCAAAATTGAAACTCTGCGGAAAAAAAGACACCTACATCTTGGATGCCCTTGAGGTAAGCTAAAACATACCAAAATTTCATTTCAAAGTGAACTATCCCTTTAACTGTGATTTAGCTGTGTTGTTAGTTTACCTTTTTCCTTCTTTTTGAACCTCTGTACAGCACTTTGGTCAGTCGTGTGGCTGTTGTATAAGTGCTATAAACTGAACTTGAACTTGATTCTCATAACACACTTTCCTTCCACGAATGCAAATTTTCACCTTTATTTAATTGATCCCTAATACAAACCAGATGTTTATTAATATAAATGTCTTCAGTGTAGAGAGTTTGCTGTGTTGTCCCACAGGGCTTTTTTATAGATGAGAGCTTTATAAGTGATTTAATACCATCCTATTTCCAAAATGCATCTTGAAGTCCAGTACTATAGATTGTAAGAACCTCACTTTATATTTATATAAGATATATTTTGCTTCTCTTCCTCGGTGTCATTTGAAATGCCCCATTTTGCATAATTTTAAATATGGTGCATGCAACCCACTCTGTCTTCCCAAATTACACTTCTCTGTCCCTTGGGTTCATAAAGTCTCTTTCACAGAGAAAGAAAGCTCAAGGCTCCAATATAGCCAATCTGTACATGTAAAGCAATCACTCACCAGTTAAATCAAGCAGATGCACCAACCTGGTGAGCAATTCACAGAGTAATGAACTGTAAAGCCCATTTTGTCTGAGACGCTTTCCGGACATGTGACCGCAGTGAGATACACACTGGTCTCCGGTGTCACATTTGCTCTCGGGTTTATCCACAGTAGAGCCTGCAAAATGTTTCACTAATCTATTCTCCCTCACTAGTCATACAAACTAGCCAAATAGCTGTCGCGCAGGACCGTGACCAAAACACCATCCAGAGACATTAAACTCATGCCCTCACAGACCTTTATCCGACAAGCAGCATTCACCTGACCTTCACTGGTGCCTGTTGTATTTTTAGCAAACATAATCTGGAAGGCTTGTGACTATTGTTCATCAAATGCATTGTCAAAATTGCTACCTCAGAAAAACACAGATGTGTGCCTGTCTGCTGTCCTGAATATTGATGTCAATGCAGTGTTTCATAAAAAAACGTCTTTTCAAATAAACCAGAGGATTTAGAAGCAACTAAACAATGTTAATGCATGTCAAGTGTACTGTAATAACTAGGATTTCATTTTTTTTCTTTTTTTTTACGAGTTAAGAGTATGTTATACGACATGTCACGTTCAGTCCTCTGTTTATGCAGGTAAGAGTGTCTGTTGTTTGCTGAGATGAGGAGGTGTTTCCTATACAACTCCACTGCACCTCCAGAGGCCAGTTTATCAACACCTGGCAAATGTCTGGGCATTGTCAAAACAATCGAAAATGCTATATAATTTTAACTGCATGTTAAATTTCATAATAACCACACTTTACCATGCCAAGAAAACAGTAAGGATTTAAAGGTACTATATGATTAATGTTGTAATTAAAAATGCTGTTTTTATGTGTAAAGACACACACATAAAAAACGTCTTAAACTTTATAAGGCTCTACATTTGGATAGACCCACTTTCAGATGTCAGGTCTAATAGGTCAGGACTAATCATGGCAGATGGACTTTCTCAAAGTGTCTATTTATGTCATTGAGGTAATATTCTTTATTTAACAGATCCGCTGCAGGTCTCCAACGAGATAGGTTCAAAACAAACAACTGCTGAAAGAGTAAATGAAAAAAGTAGGGGGGGAAAATAAACACTGAATGAAAGAAACAGCAGGGATTTTGTTGTTTGAACAATATTGTTTGAATGGGTTGTATTATTTACATCTATAAAATACAAATGCATCTTTTCGGCACCACAAACAATATTTTGTGCCTATTTTTGGTTAAAATAATTTAATTTATTTGTTTGTTGACTTGTTCGTTCCTCCATTAGTGCTACATATAACCAGATGTTCCTCAGTTGCTATGGTTACTTTGCTGCAAAATTATCTTGCTCTGAAGGATGACTGTGTGCTTTGAAAGTAGAAATAAAAATAAAATAAAAACCTTAATGTTAACCTATGGAATACCTGTATACTACTGTTGATATATGTACTGATGTTCTTGCAATCTCCATAAAAAATACTATGAAAAGACATCAAAGGCACCACATAAAGTGTATGTAGAAAACCGGTAAATAAATTATTAATAGTTAATTTAACCATGTGTAACAGTGATTCATGTCAGTCTGTCTGAATGATAAATGTAAGTGCAGTACTAGAGCGGCCCTGCAATACTGAGTTGCAATGGCATTCAAACAAAGATGTGAAATAGAATCTAATGTTGACAATAAAGCACAATGATAGTTCTACAATACAATGTTGGTCCATACAATGAAGACTATTTTAATATTTTACTCCCACTGGTACAAAACACTTGGCATCTTGTTTGAGGACAACTAGAACATCATAGTTCCCTCTAAAATCAACCAACATCCACCTCAAGATACCAAATATCCAATTTGCAAAAGATAATCAAGACAGTCTATTATTTTACCACTTACATGTACATTGATTTTTTTAAGCAATATTACATATATAATATAATACCTGTCCACAGCATTATGTATCGATGTATCATGTGGTAACCAGAGTAACCTGCACCAAGCTTTCTTTAGGTCACGGCAAAAGCAGAACAATGAACCAGACGTAGCTATTTAATTAAGCTGTCAGATCTGTTCAAAGTAACTTTAAGGTCCATATGTGAATTTCAACTCGATTGAAAAGATCCATGAAACTAATCAGCTGGACATGATTCTATATTCTGTTCATATCTTTCGATCAATACCACCAAGTTTACCATCACTTTCAGATTACTTTCACATCCTTTTTAAATCTAGCTGCCAACGATAACTCTCAAAGCCATTTTATTTTTGAAAAGGTTTTGATTCTAATGGTTTGTGGACCTGAAACGATCAATAATTGCTCTGACATTTTTCAAATGTAATAGTACAATATGTCACAAGTTTGAACTCAACAAAGCACTGAGATCAAAGATTCAACTAAAATCATTTATTGGTTATGCCCCCGTAAAACTAATAGGATGATGCATGATGCAATACAGATCAGAAAAAAAGCAATAGGCCTACACATCTCTTCAGATGTCAAATACACTATCGTAAATGAAGTCCATTGAATAGAACCTTGGAAGGTAAATAAATCCAAATGAGTCAGCACTTTGATGTCTAGACTCGTCATATGCAACTGGATGACCGGAGCATTACCAGGAAAGACTTATTGGATTGATGGCATAGGTCCTCCAGTGTCTGAATGAAAGGACTTCTTGGAAATCTAAGGGCTTGTCCACACTGAGGGGCCTTTCACACAGAACGCGTTTTTCCATTACAATGCGCTACTTTTCCATTATTTTTCTATCTAAACGCGCACTATAAGGACATGTATAGCCTAACCGTTGCGCTCGCATCTTGCGTCTTTTGCATGGTCACGGTTTAACAGCAAAAAACTTTCTGTGTGAACTAGCCCTTTTGGCTTTGGCCTTCCGTCCACACTGAGATAGCGTTTTGTCCAGCGAAAACTGAGCTTTTTGAAAACTCTTTCCCAAGTGGCTAAATTGGAAAACGCTGTTTTTGCATTGTAGAGTGGACTGTAAAAAACGGAGGTAACTGTAAACGATGACGCATGTTTAGTCATGTGGCACAAATTGAACCAATAGATATGTATGTTGATACCTCTATTGTGCCTATTCACTTTCACACTGTTGATTAAGATATGTTACTTTTTACACTCTTCATATCGCAGTCCTGCAAAGATGACAGAAAATATACTCGTAATTGCTGTCATGCGGCCAAATATGAGAGCAGTTGCGTTTTAGACCAAACATATAATGTGAGTGAGTGCGACCTGGACGCATCAGTGAATGGTGAGATATTTTGCTAAATAAAATGATCCTGCCAGAAGAATAGCATGAGAACTTTATTATGTCTGTTCCGTTTGTATAATCTCAGTAAGCTTGTATGAGGTTTTACGAATGCACAGTAAGCTGAATTTTTTAGCGCTTTGCGATGATTCGGTGTGGATGAGAAAACACCGGTTCAAATGTATACGGATTAATGTATGTAGCCTAACTTGCATCCAATCTTGGTATCACTACAATAAAGGTGGACCTCTGTCATTTTCATCTAAGAGCTGAGCATCAGCTGCATACTGATTAAGCAGAATGGATGAACTGGCAGTGGTTTTGTTACTGTCACGATAAATATCACTTAAAAATACCATATGGTTTGTTAATTACTGATAATATAGACCAGTTGTTTGTCACGTACAAAATCTAATTATACTTCGTCTCTAGCTCTAGAGACAGCTGGAGCTGATGTTACCTGGAGCTCGGGGCCCTGCGTAAATAAATTAGAGCTTGAGGAGACCTTCAGGATCTACCATCCATGGCCTCCACTGCAACAGGAACCATCATAGAATAATTTATATAAATGTTCTAGCAGGATGAGCCGGGAATACACCAGATAGCTGGAAAAATTTTGAACTTGAGTGCAGCAGAGATTTTATTCAGCTGGCTAATAGGATAAATATTCACATTTCTAACAATACGAAAGTGTCCAGAAGTTACACTGTCAGCAATATTAGTCATAGCACCATTTAAAATATATTTTTTTTTATGTTTTTGTGCTTCATTTTTTACAAAACAATTTGCAGATCATCATAAAACTAATTAGGAGACATAACGCCTTGTGTCAGAAAAGGTCAATGTACGTATAATGGGCAGAAAATATAATGCTGGTATAACTGAATCAAACATAATCACAATGAAACAAACAGTAGTCCAATATGATGAAGGATTGCAGTGAGCTGCTAGTGCTGTACGCTATCGAGCTGTTTAGATCCAGTCTGCTGATTCATAAATAATTCAGAAGGATATTCAGCACAAATTAATCTATTGAGATCTAGATAAAGAGACATATGCTCGATTCGAAACACAACCACAGTACTAAGGGACAAAAGGGTCTCTTAGTAGAATATGATGTACTCTAATGTAGCTCACTCCCTTAGAGAAATCATCTAGAAAATAACTATATGACAGCTTGATTATCTGTGTTTATTTTTAGCTCAAACAGTCGTTTACAGTGTTTATATAACTTATATAATGATATTTTGTTTGTATATATTATGTATAATTTTTGGGAAATGTTGTGAAACAATTATGGAAAAAAAAAAAGAGTAAAAATGTGCAGTTATTTAACGCCTTCACTGTTACCAAATTTGGAAGGCCAAAACTTTCTGTGACTGAATATTCTGGCTCTGCTAACACACACTGTCATCTATTTATATCCCAAAGAGTTGCTGATTCATAGGGCGATATCTAGACAATAAGTATTTTGTAAGCTGCATTTGTCTCATTCAGATTCTCTTAAAGGCTTGTCAAAGCCCTGATGTCTAAAGAAATTATTAGTATTCACAGCCAGTTTTATTAGAGGCAATAGTAGTGGGCTTGTCAAACTCAAACAGAAGCAATTTCATCTTCATCTTAGATGCTGGTCTATAATGTTCCTAATTATATAATGAAAAATTCAGTTTTGAGGTTTAAGAGTTTGATAAGGATCTTGTCAAGGGTTCATTTATAGATACTTGACAAGTTATTTGACAAGTTAACTCCCTTCTAATTAACAGATATGGCCCCTTAAGTCCAGTGAAAACAACTGTTAAAGTTACAGTTCACTGAAAAAAAAAAAAAAATCACATATTGTGACATACATCTGAGTGAAACAGATTATCAAAAAAGATAAAAGTGATCAATTTATTCTATCCATCAATTAGTAGAAAAGAGGATTTATTTTTGGATTATTGGTAGCAACTTGAATACTGAACCAAGCTGTTGTATGAACTAGACAGTTTGAGAATGCCTTTTAATCTAGGCCATGTGAAATACGCTTGTCCATCCTAAACACTTTGTGAACATAACAATAATACACTAAAGCTTGAGTCTGTAGAGCATTAATTGAATGGATTTTCTGGATCACTACTAGGCCATCATCCAAAAAGCTGACTGCCAATCTCAATGTCAGTTTTTAGATCACAGAGTAAAAAGTCACAGAGTAATGCCATTAGCTTTTAGTCGATTATACTTACTGTGTCCTGTCTGAAAAGATACAGCAGAATTGCTGTATATCAACTGCAGCAATCTCCAAAACCTTATAAAAGGCAATCCTGGTAAAGGCTATGTTAATTTAAAGGGTTAGTTCACCCAAAAATGAACAGATTTAATTCAGGCTTTTGTGGTGGGCTGTCAGGGTCATCAGGGCCTCTGCTGGCCCTGTCAAAATCAAAACTATAGATTTTTTATAATTAAATTAAATGAATGTGTGTCTGAACCTGTCTAAACTCAATTAATGTCTATTTCAGTATGTTCCGAATACGATTATATTTCCAGAAAGAATATGGTTATTTTTTGTTAGGCTGAGAGCTGGATGGATTTTCCATATGTCATCTAAATGCAGCTCCGTTGACCAGCGCTAGTAGTATATAGCTAGCCTTCCGTTGAAGCTGCCATCATAACAATTTTTGGAAAAAGAACATTACAATGTCCAGAAATCAATTTCAATAGTACATTGGGTCATTTTGGGTACATTTGTCATTTTATAAGATTTACAAACTTCAAATGGTCTAGTGGTAGAACTTTTGCCTAACGTGTCAGAGGTTACAGGTTCTAATCCACACTCGTATAGTTATTTATTTATTTATTTTCATCAAAACCGAATATGTTCATCAGCGGTTGTATATCAAGCAGGGACACATCTGTTTGCATTTTGTTTTGTGATTTAACCGGAACGAATAGAGAGTCTCCGCACTCGGCAGCTTGATTCAAAAACAACACATTTATGTGCTAGAACGCCTCTTATTTAACAAACGAACGATATTAATGCCCTACTAGTTAACTGGGATGTTTTATTTATTTGTATTAGTTACATATGTGCCGTGAGATGTTTCAAAAAGGGGTGGGGACAATATCAACCCTGGCAAGAAGTGGTGGGGACATGTTCCACCCGCAAATTACGCCTATGCACTGTAGCTGTTATAATGCACAGTGGTGTGCGCTGTGGTTGAAGATCAACTGTCTAGTTGGTGTTACACAGTAGTGGATACAGTGATGATTGTATTTTGTATCATGTATTTGTTCAATCATTTTCAGTTGCTGGCTGCAGTTCACTTAACAGCCACTGGTTTCACTAATAACAAGGCTTTCTGAATTCTCTAAAACTCAGTCTGATGTAATTTCAAATCTGTGTGACTTTCACTGAGGGTGAAAATCATGGCTTTTATCATAGCTTTTTTCTTTATATTGAAAGTGAATTTTGTATGAGGCTGTCAAGTTCCAAAATTAGATAAAAGCAACACAAAAGTTTCATAAA
This sequence comes from Leuciscus waleckii, assembly GCA_900092035.1. Lineage (NCBI taxonomy): Eukaryota > Metazoa > Chordata > Actinopteri > Cypriniformes > Leuciscidae > Leuciscus > Leuciscus waleckii. Next base: position 183,621 of record FLSR01000416.1, read on the forward strand.
ACTACAGTCCAATTTGACTCGTATGTCCTCTGAAGTCATACAATTCCTTTGCATGAGAAACAGACAAAAATAAAATATGCTACCATTAAAGGCATCATGTCAGGTTTGATGTCAGTGACAGTGACAAATCTGACATGATGCATCCCCTGCAATAGTTATTGAATTACTGAATTACTGTCACGTTTTGAGTTTTGTTTCTTGTTCTTGTCATTGTCATGATTCTGTGTCTTGTCATGTGATTCCCTGTTTGTCATGTGATCCTGCCATGTGTCTTGTCATTGGATAATCTGTTCATGTCAAGCCTGCCAAGCCAGAGACTGTTCACTCCAGGTCAGCCGTGCCTGTGTCTTCGGACAAGATGGCCACTGCGCTTGAGTCAGCTCTGGATGATACAGCTCAGATGATAGTGGCCACAGCTATTTTGTGTGTGTGTGGGCAGCACACACATCGGCTCCAGCCCACGAGCCTTCGCCCAAGATGGCCGCCGTTCCAGAATATCGTCTCAAGAAGATTTTGGGGAGGGGCAGTAAGTACCTGATTAAGGCCTCAGAGCTGTGCCGCCCTGGCCACCTGAACCGCCCTGGCCCATTGCTATGCCGGCACCACCCTGGATTCCTGCACTGCCGGCTCCGCCCTGGTCCCCTGCACTTCTGGCTCCGTACTGGCTGCCCACGGCCCAAGACCGCTTCCACTCCACCACCCTCCTGAACTATTGTTTTTGTTTTGTTGGGCATCGGGAGCCGCCCATAGGCTATGTCACTTTTGAGTTTTGTTTCTTGTTCTTCTCCTTGTCATGTTTCTGTGTCTTGTCATGTGATTCCCTGTTTGTCATGGTATCCTGCCATGTGTCTTGTCATTGGTTAATTGTCTGATCCTTGATCACAGGTGTTCCTTGTCTTGTAATTAGTCTGCCATCATGTTTGCCCTGTCTTTGTCGAGTATTGAATGTTTCCTGTCGATGTTCTTGTTGTGAGTTTCCAGTTTCATGCCTCGTCATGCCTTTGTTTTATGTTTGATCACATTTTGTTAATAAATTGCATTTGGGTTCTCACTTCAACTTGCCTCCAGTGGACTAAATCATTATAATTACCACATGGCCTCAAGACTGAGCTATTAAGTGATAACTTTTTATTCCTCACTCTGCAGTGGAAAGCTGAATGAATGTTCATCATTAATATTTATGTGTTCACTTAAAGAGAAAATTATATGCAATATTCTCATGCAATGTCCTCTGGGAAAAGGTATTCACCCATTTTTCCTATATCAATCAGCACTCTAATTTATAGTGAAAAATGATAAAAATACATAGTAGTCAATAAATGAGCGTTAAACTGCTGATGTGTGGCTACCGCCTCTTAAAAAGGGATAAAAGGCTGTATATAAGGAAGAACTTATGTACACATTAATCTGTTCATGCTCATGGGGGCATGTTCAATTTATGAATACATGTGTCTGCATGTAGAATGCATCCTAAATCCTTGTTTTATGTACCATCATGTAGCAATCCATAATTAAATAAAGGATACTGGAAGCGTAAATAACATCACTGTAATTCTAAATGTATCCAACATGTAAAGCTGGGAAAATAACTTCATAGAGAGACCCTCTACCTTTGGGATCGCTGAGGTGAGGCTATACTTCTGATCAGCTCCAGGAATTATTACACAATGAAAGCAACTGAATTGGCATTTGTGTAAATTATTAGTCTTTTTTTTTTTTTGCACACCACAGTACCCAGCTCTTCAAAGCTTGAGGTTGTTTCCATGGCAAAGTAGTTCCTCACATGTTCTCCAAAAAATTGGAAATGTGCTTCAAAACTGGAACACTTGGGAAATTCAGATTAGAATCCAGCGCAGATGCAATATGATTAAAATCCTTTCAAAATATGTGAGAATTATTGTGAAATGTGCATGCTTTGTTTGTTGTGTAAAAATTTCTTATTTTCTATTATCACTCTAAAGTGCACTCCATGGCATCATTTCTCTCAGCTTTGGTCTGTTGAGGAAAACACTATAAACACAATCTCAGAAATTGATTTTGCATCGAGAAGTATAGAGACCTTGATCCCTGGAGTAACTGCTGGTCAGCTTCATCCTGATCCTGATGCTGTGGGAAACAATGTAGTTGATAAATGAGAATGTAAAGTGTCAGATGGTGTCTCGATTGGTTTTGCCATTTGACTCTCTCAGGAGTCATTATGATACTGCTGAAAACAATGAAGCCTAAGGTTAACGTATAAACGATTGAGTATGCATTATCTTTGTCTGCCTAAGATACAGACTCATAAAATTCATCCTTGTCTAAATCAATGGTTTATGTTTGGGGAGGAGCAGTTTGTTTGACCAATAGCAGACAGAGTGTTAGGAATACCCGTTTTCCAATCGGTGACAGTAGTGCAGAAATCACACAGGTATTGTTTGAAAGGCGAATAAAGGACAAGTTCTAACTCTGTGTGCAGCAGAGCATTTATTATAGTTTATGTTGCCTGCATTATGAGTTGTAAATCTATACATTTTCTCCCCTCTTTCCACTAAGATAAGAGACCCATACTATAGTGTTTTGTAAACACATCATATTTTCAGCTATACTGCAGTTGTTCTGACCTCTGCAGAGGGGAAATAGGCTGCGAATAAACACAGCAGAGAGCTAAGAATTAGAGTATAGTCAATTAAATCTGTGTTTTATAAGGGCTTTAAATAACTGTCTGTGTTGCCAGAATACTGCTCTAAAAGCAGTTTCAGAATTGATTGGGTTGTGCGTTTAGTGCTTTGCATAATTATAAAGTGGTCTGTGTTCTTAAGTAGAGCTAATAATAAATATCAGATTGCTCATTAAACTGACAATATGGCAATACATAAAGCAGTATAAATGAATGTTGCAGTAATTTACAGGACTTTAGGTATGTTACAATTCACTTTCAAGATGTAAACCTGCATGTCAAAAAATAGATCTGGGAGTCATTTCTCATCCTTCCTTTTTCACAACGATCAAAGCAGGCGGACACAACTCCTCGCCATAATCATAATCTATTTATTAAGCATCTGGATTGGAGGACCATATTCGCTTAGTACCACTAAAACAATTTTAAACACATATACAGTAATTTCACACACAAAAAAATGTATTTTTCTAGACTTTAACTTGGGCAACAGTTTTTCCAAACATAAACACAACTAAAAATGAATGATTTGGCAATGATTTGATGATTGATCACATGATTTGTCCATTTTCATGTGTCGTATAGGGGAGGCCAGGAGTAACATATCATGTGCCTAACCTGTGGAGGTACTGTCTAAATGACTGAAGACCCTATAACTCGGGCTGGACGGTTCTTTGCATGTTGCTGAGTCAAAGTCTATAAGAGCTGCCATTGTTTGGTGCTGTGGTGCAGCTTTTTTGATTTATGACCGTGCACTGAAAGTGCTGCTTATGGCTTTCCCAGGATACTGAGTCTTGGGGAAAACCTATTAACTCATTTTAGAGCTATATCTACAATAATTGTATCACTGAATCTTGTACACAGAGAGACAGAAATTGTACCCTCTGATCCACAAATATATTATACACAAGTAAATGATACTGTACACTTCCTTAGAGGGGTCATATTATGAAAATTGGATTTCCCTTAATCGATCTTTTTAAAAGAATTTAATGGTTTAATGAACTGAAACTTTCTCAAAACCTCCTATAAGTGAGAATTCCCAGAAAACACACTAATACCAACTCAACGTAACTAAACAAAAAGAAGGCTATGTGTTGCAGAATTTTGGTCACATTTTGTATTAGGTGTCTTTAACTACTATGTGTGGAAGTAAAATAATGACAATGTTTTTGAACATTTTTATGGGCTGAAATTCAACATGGTTGTATATTTAAGCAGTGAATATTTCAATTCAAGACATTTCCCGGGTATGAAATGTTGAATTTTCAGTCGAATTTGAACCACTGAATTTGTAGAAGCGAATTTGTAAATCAAAATACAATGGACCGAAAATGGCCTGTCGAATATTATTGGTTGTATTTTTAAACAGAATGAATATTTTGGAAGTGAAATCTGAAAGGTGAATATGGATTATTGAATTTTTAAAAATGAAAACGTGTGTGAAATGTTTTGGATTGAAATATTCACAGCTTAAATATACAACCATGTTGAAAAAGCGAGCAGGGTTAATGCAATCCATATTTTTAAGTAGTGCAGTTCAATAGGCTTTTTTGTTTCAAAACATTTGTCATTATTTTACTTCCATAACTATGTACATTAAACATTAAAAAATAGTTAGGTACTTGTTGTATTGCAAACACTTTTCCTGCTATTGAGGTGGAATACTGGTAAAGTTAGGGAGTGGTTTGGTGATATGGTGAGGTTTAAGGACTGGTTAAAGTGTAAGGGAAAGTTCAACAGATAGATGTAATTGGAAATAACATGCAGGTATTTTTACAACACAATGTATAATTTGATTGTGTATATGTAAAGGCCTGTGATTTCAAGAAGACTTGAGAGGGTCTTCTTGAGGGTTTGATTTGACATTTAATTAATGAATTATCCCATTCCTGAAACACGCATGAGTTTGTGAAAGACATCCTTGGATAACTGAGTGTTAAGATAATGACTAGAGTGGTTTTGAAATCGCATCTAGCAGGGAAAGAGGATAATATCCTATTAGGGCTTTCAAAGAGAGGCTTCTCTCAGATAGAGGTCAGAGTTCTGGCTCAAATTCTGCTTTGTGCTGCACTGGATGTTTTGGTCATGCTATTTTCAGAAAACTTTGTTTTTCAGAAAACATGTTTTTCTTGCTTTTGCACACATATATATCATTATACAGTATCAGCATTTTATACGTTTATTTTAGCCTGTGTCAGAAACACAGAGAGAATGTATATATAAAAAATGTATAATGTTCAACAATTAATTATTTATATATTTTTTCAGATTATATATATATAATCACTTTCTTTGTAACACATGCTGTAAGACAACTCCAATTCCATTGAGGTGAATTATAACTCAATTTTGGTCTTGTAAAAATGTCTCCTGATTTATGAATCATAGCCTGCCTTTTTGATTTATTTAGGAACTCCATGTTCCAAGAAGCCCTATCTAGAAGTTATGTTCTCTGATTCATCTGAAAGTCAGTGTCACCTTGTACATGAGCAGACAATAGACCAGGGCCCGTATAAAGACCTAGAGGCTCCATAAATTCCCAACTAAACAAATTTCAACAGGAGGGATCAAGTAAATTAATAAGACATTTCACAACTAGGCTAATTACAGTTTTTCTGAATTGCTAAAACACTAAACTCCATTCTCTGAACCAAATTCTCAATAGCCTATACCAATTTGTGGAATAAATCAATCACTATTTCTGAAAAAACTTTAAACAAGTTCAGGCAGTTAGACACTGTTTGCAGTGTCGGAAAACATTAAACACAAGAGGCAAAAGTTAAACACAACTACAACACAGTTGTCATCATTTATACATCCAACATCATTTCTAATGATGTGATCAAACCAATTATGAGCCAGTTCAGAATGCATAGGTGGCATAGGTGACACAGGTGCAATTCATTGTAATACGAACAATTGATGGAACAATCTGAGAGGGACAGGAGGAAGATGTGTAAGAGGAGAAAGAGGATGAGGACAACCCTTACAAAAAGAAGTATACTTCAAGTTAATTTTATGAAGTATACTTAAAGGTATAGCGGAGGATGTTTTACTTCCTGGTGGGTAACCTATACTATTGGTCCTCCTAATTGTCAATCATTCTGGTGAATCAATCAAACTTTTCAAAAAGTGGAGTCTTATCTAAAATTTGGAAAGATCCTCCGCTATACCTTTAAGTAATGTTCAAGTATATTTTTAAGAATATTTATGTAGTAAGTATACTAATATCAATGTATACTTGTAGTAAACTTGTAAGTGTACTGTTTCAATACTGCTCGGGACTAAATTGGCCCACTTTTAGTATATAAAATTATACGTTTAAGTGTACTATAAGTGTAAGAGTAGTAAACTTTAAGTACACAACGGTTTCTCATTTGTAATGCATCTGTACTACAAGTAAACTTATAAGTAGTAGTTTACTATTTTAATACAAGTAGCCTACATTTTTTAGTTTATGAAAGTACACACTGAAGTGTACTCAGTAAACTACTAGTTTAGTAGTTTATACTACAAGTATACTTGTAAGTTTTCTTTAAGTGAACATAACATTATACTTATAGTTTACTATTATTATTTTTGCACTTGCAGTATACTACTATGTTCAAATGAAGATCTTTTTTATACTTGAAAAATACCTTTAACTGTAGGCTACTTTAATTTTAAAAACATTTTATTAGCTTCATGCATCCTTTTTTATCAACACTTGAATGTCGGCAAGTTTCATAAAGAAAGGCAACATTTTAAACAAAAAAAGTTGAGAAAATCACATTTTTGTCAAAGACTACACCTTGATCATATTCAGAACGAGGATCAAAACACAGATGGAGGAGATCGAGTCCAACGCTTCACAGTCGTTTACTCTTCATGGGTTACGCTTCATTTAATTTGGTAATTTTAAGCAGTTTTGATTTACACGCTGTTTAATGTTTGATGATCACGTTATTTTACATTTGATTGAGCAATCTTCTATCACTTGTTTCAGCTTCTTCTTCTCCTGTATTTTGATCCGGAGTTCTGTACTAGAAGATGTCATAGCGCCCCCTACCGTATAACAGTGAAAACATGGATAGCTGGAAAATTCAGTCAATGGTGGGGAAAGAGTAAAGTAGAATTAAAGTAAATTCCTATGTGCACTACCAGTGGACTAGCCTACACAAAAATTCAGATAACCAGAATTAGAAACATATCTGTATTATATCAATATTCTAATCAATATTTTCAAACAATTAAGTTTCATAAGACTGTATATGAAAAACTACTCGATCAAAAGAGTTAACACAACTACAAGCCAAGTATACTTTGAATACTTAATTATACTTAAGTATATCTCGATCAAAAGATTGAGTACAAGTACAGGCCAAATATACTTGGACTTTTCACTCAGTATAAGTCAAGTACACTTAAGTGTAATTTTAAGTATATTTCTGAGAAGTACATAAAGTATATTTTTGAGAAGTATATGAAATGTAGACTGAAAGTATACTTTCTTATTTTTAGTTTAAAAGAAGTAATAGAACACTTGAATAAACTTCTTTTTCGTAAGGGAAGCAAGGACAGTGTTGTCAAGGCTGGATGTGTAAGATTGGAAGGTTATTCCCTTTGTCTGGCAAGAGACAACATTGCCTGTGATGTGGATAAAGTCCTCAGGCCAGAGCCAGAAGGAAGACATGATGTTGAAGCAGAATGAATCTCTCATTGACCTTGATTTTGCAGTTGCACCACATACAGATTTGAGTGTACCACAACTTGCTTTTCATTTAGTTTTATTTGAACTTTTTGGCTTTTGCAGTTGGACGGCAGTGCTGAATATACATTATATACATATAATATACATTCAGTAGCCTACTATTCAATATACAGTATAATACTATACTTGCAGTGCATACAACAATATATTCACCTTACTCAGATGCAATTACTAAACATTTTTATACAATATCGTTTTTTTTTAAACGTTCTGGATGCTGTGTTCTCCATTTTTTTAAGTAGTGTCTAATTAATGTTCTGTAGTGCTTATTTTATTGACTCATTGTTGCATTGAGTACAGGTGAAATGGTTTTAAAGCAATTGTTTGACTTTGCCAGAAGAGTCAATGGTTTTGTGAGTTTAGTTTGAAAATTTGGATTTGTGTTTAATGTTGTGAGAAAATGGGTGAAGGTTTCAAGAAATGTCTTAGCTTTTGTGAAAAACTGTAATAGAAACTACTAACGTATAGTTACTATGCACTGAGAATATCAAAGTATATATATTGTTTATATTGCCATAATAATTATTGTAAGACTTTGCCTGTCATGTAGAAATGTGATGTCATATTTTTGTTATTAATAATTTTGTAACAATACTTTAATACAGAAGAAAATGTCTTGTTTTTACTTCTTAAAAGAGTATAATGCGATGCAGAAAGGACGAAAATAACAAAATGTGTCCTTTTCATGCCTGAAACTCAAAGCCTGAGTGTTATCACACTATGACAAAGTTCAGCTTTTGGTGTACAAGAAAGTGTCCATCTCTGTGCAATGACGCATTAGACAATGCCGTCCCTCACACAGCAAAATAAAGTAATTCAGCATTGTGTTCCACTGAATAACAAGTAATCTTCATTCTAGTGTGCGTCAGAGTAAAACACTAGAAGTGAATCTTGTCCCTGTCAGAACTGAATGTTACCTTGGTGAACCTCCTGTCTCTGACTCAGAAGATACTTCTGTACCCTGTGATGCATGCGACCGATCATTGCACTCATTACAGAGCTAACCTGGAGTGCCAAAATTATTTAATTATTTTAACAGACATAATTGAGAAATTAAAAAGAAAGTTATATGCACTGAAGCAGTTACACTGTCAGAGTTACACTTCAAGGTTACACTTCCTGTCTCTTCATTGCAAGGAATAAAAAAGGTTTCCATGGTTAAAATTTCCATGGTTACTCTGTATGGTTTCGTAAGACATCAGATTTAATTAAGTAGAGATAACCCAGTTTGCATCCCTTTACATTTAGAAGTATTTGAATGTGCAGCAGAGGAATAATTTCCAATCAGCAAAGATAACAACCAAAAAGCCAAAACAATTACCTTGATTGTCTTTCTGAAAGATTGATCCACGAAAGTCTATTATGCCAGTGGCACCACATTAAACTGACGATGAGAGGTTCCATGTACACAACTGGACTTTATCGATTGTGAAGCTCTGAGCTGTTTTGGTTTTGTCCATTGGAAATGTAGTTTAGCATGATTTGTCAGACATGCTCGTGAACACTATTACGATTGGAGCACTAAAGTTTGATTAAAGGAGAAAATAGCATTGACAAGGATGAAAACAGCACTCAAAAAAAATTTAAAATAAGCAAGCCCCTGGTTTGTATGATCTCTTTTACGTTACAAATGGCTTTGGGTAAAATCCAAGATAAAAAGTTTTTTTAAGAGGTGGTTATAATGAACAAAGCTGCACTGTGTAATGGATTACGAAGACAGAATCAAGGGAAAGAGAATAAATACTCATACAGTGTGTTAAAATGTGCAACAACAAACATGAACCTAATACAAATATTAACATAATACCTTTTGTCCCACATAACCATAATTACAATCATTGGTCATTTAAACTTTTTGAGGATGTCTAATCTCTAAAGCCAACTGCTTTCTGAAACCAAATGGATGGCTCAAAGTTTAACAGAGTAATTTTCCACTTGATCTATCTGAATGACCTTACATGGCCAGAGCTGCAAATGAACTGGCACATCTTCACAAAGACACTCTGAGGAACGAAACGTGTCATCATCCAGTAATTACACCTATAACATTTCTAATATGATGCATAGTACTGGCCAAAGTCACTTTTCATTATTTTGTACCTGCGCCTATGCGATGGGAAGAGATTGTTATTACCCATTTAAGTGAAATATGAAAACTATTGAAAGGAACGTTGTAAATCAAAATATAAAAACAGCACAGTAAATCTCGGGGGATGAAATGGCTATTCATTATCACAACATTTAGTCAGTTCTGTAATAGCATGACTCATAAAGTAAAGCCTTCATTTGATAAAATTGTTCAAAGGTAAGCTTTTAAGCAGGTAGATGTAGAGTGTGTAAATACAATTTCAGATTCCACTTTTTATACAGGTACGTTGCATTGATAAAGTATTTGAATGTTTACCAACCAGTGGCACAGCATGTAAAATTGTGGTCATAGGGAAATCAAATAATGTGCAGTACCGATCTATTCATCCATATTGTGAAAAATAAAAAAGCAGGGTAGGGACTTTTTTCGATCAGATCAATTGGAAGAAGGCAGATCTAATGTGAGCTTATGGTTAATTGCAAGAAAGGGGAAGACTGAGTTATGACATTTTGATAAAAAAAAATTACCAGGTCAAAAATTTTACATGTGGATGATGGATGAATGGTTCACAAAATCAATAAGATGCATTTAGAAAATAGATGAAAATAGGGTGAATTTCTATTTCATGCCGACTTAAAGACAGTAGGCAGTTTAAAATGGACTAAAACAAAATATATGACAGTATACGCTGATTTCACGCAGCCGTTATTTTGAAATCGAAAGCGAGGCTCCGGTGGGAAGAAAAGCGGAAGTGTCGCCTTTAATCACAGGATAGTCGTGAATGCGATGGCGTATTGTTGTGTTTAATGATGTTGTGTCAATTCAAAAAATTTACAAACATTTCTTTCATACTTTAGACTATATACAGTGAAATTCATTTATAAATAAAATATTTTTTTTATATATAATTCAGAATGTAAAAAAAGAAGCAGGAATGAACTATATACATATCCTATATTGGATATTAACATCCAATAGTGTAAATCGCGGCAGCAGCTTCAGGTTGGTAATCCAAGGCATTGTTTTTTATCTTTACTTCCAGGGTTCTTCCCACCGGAGCCTCACTTTCGATTTCAAAATGGCGGCTGCGTGAAATCAGCGTATTAAGAATCAGAATCAGAATCAGAAAGAGCTTTATTGCCAAGTGTGCTTGCACCCACAAGGAATTTTTCTTGGTACTGAAGCTTCCAGTGCACATATACAAATACAAATACAAGCCGGGGTGGGAGGGGTCTGTGATGATGTTCCCTGCCCGTTTCTTCACTCTGGCATTGTACAAGTCCTGAAGGTTGGGGAGGTGTACACCAATGATCCTTTCAGCTGTCCTAACAGTCCGTTGTAGTCTTCTTATATCTGATTTGCTGGCTGACCCAAACCAGACAGTGATGGAAGTGCTTAAAACAGACTCAATGACGGCTGAGTAGAACTGGATCAGCAGCTCCTGTGGCAGATTGAACTTCTTCAGCTGGCGAAGGAAGTACAGTCTCTGCTGGGCCTTTTTCACAATGGAGTCAATGTGATTTGCCCACTTCAGGTCCTCAGAGATGGTAGAGCTCAGGAACCTGAATGACTCCACTGCTTCCACAGTGCTGTTCATGATGGTGAGAGGGGGGAGTGCTGGGGATTTTCTCCTGAAATCCACAATCATCTCCACTGTTTTGAGCGTGTTCAGCTCGAGGTTGTTATAGCTGCACCAGACAGCCAGCTGTTCAACCCCCAGTCTGTAAGCAGACTCGTCACCATTTTGGATGAGACCGATGACGGTGGTGTCGTCTGCAAATTTCAGGAGCTTGACAGAGGGGTCTTTAGAAGTGCAGTCATTAGTGTACAGGGAGAAGAGCAGTGGGAGAGAACGCACCCTTGGGGGGTGCCAGTGCTGATGGTGAGGGTCCTGGATGTGAGCTTCCCCAGTCTCACTCGCTGCTGATGCATGCATAAACTGATGATGCATATGTAAACTTTTGAACTGTTCATTTGTGTAAAATCAGATCTTATTTTCACTTGTGGACTGCAAGCAATTTTGCGTTTAAAAGACGTCAGAAAGCCGTCCAAACACAGCCCAGACGTCTAGGCTAAAACAAGCCAAAATTTGGGCTGTCAGTGAATATGTAATAGAGTCTAAACCATCGCCTAAGAATAGACTAGTCATCAATTAGACAACAAAGAAATGAAATGAGTGAAGAAATTAACCGAACCTTGTAATCACTGTTTCCTTTGCTTACATGAAGCAATATCATACATCTCGCAAGTTATTTTGGCAAAAACGACATATAACGAAATTCAAGGTTATTTTGGCCAGAAGTGTGTTACTCGCAGCCGGGCTATATCGGGTCTATAGTTAACCTAGATGGTGAAATGACAGCTATTGCTGGCTGGGGCTGTTCAGGACAGTATATGACCACAAACGATTGTTACTAGCATAGTGCAAACAGTGGCAGCTAACACTAGTCCATTTAGACTAACATACAATGTTGTCTGCTTAAACAGTTCACCTGCTGGTCATAGTTCTGAAATTACATATACGAAACTGTGGGAATAGCTAATTATATAATCTAAGGTCAGGAGAAGAATTAGGAGGATTCGCTGTCACCACCAACCTACTGTGAAAATGCTGCAAAGTAGCATCATCTTTGAGATAGGCTAATGTGTGCAAATCAATCTTCTCTTTTGGCTATGTGAAAACTGGAGAGCAGAGCATGAAAGGAGCCTGGTAAGATCAAACATGAATCTGGATGAAGGAAAAAACATTGTCACACAAGAGGTGCAACTTCAGCTTTCCTCATGTTACAATTTATTCTATTACTAGCCTGTAGCACGTACACATACTGCTCCCAAACTGTACCAGCATATTAAACAATAGGCTACTTATTTATAATTTAAAAAAACATTCTAGAATGAACTTTACACCTCTGAGCCCTGACCCTTTAAGAGATTAGGGATGACATTTTGTATGCGCTATGTCTATCTTAAATGGACAGTATTATGTAGAGTTATGACTCTGAGCACAACCTTTGTCACTGAATACCTGGGTTAATGGTGTTGTGCTTCCTGTGTGTACATTTTGCTATATAGACCTTTGAGTCAGCAAATAACATAATTGAAGTGCTTCTTTCATTTGATACAGAATACTGTATATGCCTTGTGGCAAGATGGTGGAAAACAAGCATTGAAATATAGTGACAAACAACAAAGCCTTAACTGACTCCCACTGATGTCATTTATCAGTAAAACTGGAAAAATAAAAAGCTAAATTGGCTGTCAAGAATTGAAAAATATTTGCCATTCTGATTAAATATTTTTCACATAATATATTTTCTTCATTATTCAGTTTCTTTCAGCACCCAGAAAAAAAAAAAAATCTTCAATTGCTCAGGAAATTAAGAGACAACAAATTAGCCTTGTCAGGACTAGTAATGTAAGCATCACGTCAAGCCCATTGTAGAAATAAATTTAAGCCTGATAAATACTGCAGAGAAATGATTACTTCTCAGTTTAAGCTGTCCTTGCAGCATCATTGATGTATTTGTTAGATTGGCTCATTCGATATGTCTTTTAATATTCATCTTCCAATTACATGTGTGGAGCTTGTTGACTTCAAAGTGATTGCTTATGGAGTACAACCATCAAAGACGTTCAGGAACAAGAAAAAACAGACAGGGAGAGACTACAAATGGCTTTTAATGGGTCTGGCAACACAGACAACGATCATATGTGATCCCTTTAGGATTAAAAACACTTAGGCATCTAGTCAATATTTAAAATACTAAACTGATCAATGAAAGACATGAGGCGGCTTTGCATTTTTGATGCAGGAAATAAAGACTGATTGTGTGCTTGTGCATTACTTGAGAACTCAAGAGGGTTTCTGTTTTGCTTAGCCCCACTACCTCATCAAACTATAATTACAAAAATTAGAAAGACAAAAGCAGCAAATCTCCAGTACTTTGAATGAAAAGATGGCAATTAATGTTTTTCAAGCATAACTGTCAAGCATAAAGTAATTGATCTTGTCCGTCCACATGTGGCATCACTGTTGTCCCTGATTGATCTTGATCAGACTCTTACTTTTTTGGATGCTGTTTAAAAAACAAAACAGGTTGCATGACATTAGACTTAATGAATATTGAACAGAAAAATATCTAGGTTTTAAAAGGAAATTGAAATTAGTATTTGGTTTAATACTGGGGTTTATACATGTACACTACTATTTCAAAGTTTTGGTTTGGAAAGGTTTTTGTTTCTGAAGAAGTTTCCAATGCTCAGCAATGCTGCATTTATTTGACCAAAAGTACAGTAAAAACAATAGGCTAATATTTTTATAATTGACAGAACTTAACCATTTAAAACAACTTATCTATTTTTATATTTTAAAATGTATTTTATTCATGTGTTAGCAAAGCTAAAATATTATAGTCTTCAGTGTCACAAGATCTTCCGATATCATTCTAATGTGCTTAGGAAAAACATTTCTATCATTATTATCCATGTTGATTATTTGATGAATAGAAAGTTCAAAAGAACAGAATTTATTTGAAATAGAAATCTTTTGTTTGTGAAAACCTGTTTGTGGTTTGTCCCTCCTGACTGACTGTTGGAAAATTCTCACCACTGCTGACCGGGAACAACCCACAAGCCTTTCAGAGATACTCTGACCCAGTCACCTTGCCATAACAATTTGGCCCTTGTCAAAGTCACTCAGATTCCTGCCTATTTCTATTGCATCCAACACGTTGATTACAAGAACTGATTGTTTGCTTACCATCTAATCTACCAAGACCTTAACATGTGTCTTTGTTAGGAGATGTTCTTAACATGTGTCTAATGTTTTGGCTCATATATATATGCACTGATCATCAGGCACAACAATGAAACCATCTGCCTAATATCTTGTAAGTTCCCCCTTATGCAAAGGTAAACGACACACATGCACCTGACCATCCACTTGATCTAAAAGATGATTCATCAGAGGCAACTTTCCATTGCTCCATTGCAATCATCTTTCATTGCGCCATTGCAAGCATCTTTCATTGCGCATTGCAAGCATCTTTCATTGCGCCATTGCAAGCATCTTTCATTGCCCCATTGCAAACATCTTTCATTGCCCCATTGCAACCATCTTTCATTGCCCCATTGCAACCATCTTTCATTGCTCCATGGTCCAGATCTGACGCTCATGTGCCCATTGTAGGCACTTTTGGTGGTGGACAGGGGTGCATGACCATGCAGCAAACTGTAATGGACTGTGTTTCCTTATAATTCCTATCATGGGCAGCATTACGTTTTTCAACAAATTGAGCTAAAGTAGCTCTTCTGTGTGATCGGACCAGACGGGCTACCCTTCACTCCCCACATGCATCAATGAGCCTTGGGCACGCTTGACCCTGACGCCGGTTCACTGTTTGTGCTTCCTTGGACCACTTTTGGTACAGTAGGTACTACTACTAACCACTGTATACCAGGAACACACCAAAGTCATGCCGTTTGGAAATGCTCTGACCCAGTTGTCAAGCCATCATTATTTGGCCCTTGTCAAAGTCACTCAGATCTTTTTGCTTGCCCATTTTTCCTGCTTCCAACAGATGAAATTCAAGAACTGACTGTTCACTTTCTGACTAATAATGATATAATCCAGGGGTGCCCAATCCTGCTCCTGGAGATCTAACTAATTGCAGAGTCCAAGATTCAACGCAACTCTAAATTGTAATTATCAATTGTTCCTGAAGATCTTAATTAGCTGGTTCAGATGTGTTTGATCAGGGTTGGAGCTGAACTTGGTTTGTCCTGAGTTCACTAGCTAGCTGATACGGAGAGCCTCACAGTCTCTGCCAAGTGGTTGAAACAGCAACAGGCCACAAGGGCAGCAATTTAAGGCTCCTTGCAGACAGTGGTTCAATAAATGCAGTGAATATTAGCATATTTAGTCTTTTTTTTTTTTTTACCTCACAAAATGGCAGATAATTAACCTACAGTTTTCAGATAGAATGGAGGAGACTGAAGATCTATAACTCTCAGAGGAAAACTGTGTGCCAGGACCTAATGGAATTCACCAGAACAGTCATCAAATCAAAACACACCGCAAAGCTCCTATTGTATAAGCTCAGTGGGATTTTGGATATCAATTTGGATAAAAGTCATGATTTACTTTCCATTCTCTTAAGATGTGCTGCAAAGCACATCTAAAGGGATCAGATATGGAACTGCAGGGCTGGCATTAAATTTCTGAAAGAAGAAAAGACCTTCACAATAATGGGGTGCATGGTGTACCAGTGTACAAATCTATCAACCTATACTGCTGCACCTTTGCTCTCTAATAAGCATCCGCTCACACATCTGCAACGCTGCGATATATCACGCTTAAAGACTGCATCCAACAAGAGCGAACAGGCTTCCTGAGAGACTGCACTCATAGCTTTCTCCTCACAAATATACGTTTCTATGGGAATAATTCTCAGACTCTGACCTGAGCTGATTTGTCTTTATTTTCAGGAGCCTTCTTTTTCTGTGCACTTTAGAGAGAGGGGAAATGGCCTGTGCTCTCAGAGATGGCTCACTGGACTTTATAGGCTGAAATGATCTCAGTGTTGACACACGCTTAAAAAAAGCCATATTTCAGGGAATAAAATCAATTTACATAAGGGTGTGCCATTAAACGCATTAAAGAACCTTTGGTTAGAAAATGAAGCTCTACAAATAGAAATGCACATGATTACATATAATGCCTTTAATCAGTATCATATACACATAATGCACTGGCCATCTGTAGATCTATTTGGGACCAGTAAGACTGAAAGTGTTTATTTAGACTGTATTTTTCATTTTATTTTTTATACATTTTTCATTTAAATATTATGAAAGAATGATCCTATGCTCACCAAGGCTGCATTTATTTGATGAATGATACTGTAATAGTTTGAGATTTAACCATTTAAATTAACTGCTTTCTATTTAATATATTTTAATGTGTAATTTAGGACTTTGATGGTAAAGGTGAATTTTCAGCATCATTACTCCAGTCTTCAAATAATACTCACTTTTATTGCATACCATTTTTGTGGATACGGTTTATTATTAATGAATCATTTTGCAACAGGATAGGCTATTTTTAAACAACCTAAAAATAACGTATGGCTCCAGAATGTTCCCTAATGGTTATTTTTAGGTTATCATTTTGCAACAGGATAGGCTATTTTTAAACAACCTAAAAATAACTTATGGCTAAGAACGTTCCCTAATGGTTATGTTTAGGTTATTATTTTGCAACAGGGTAGTTATAGACTATTTTCAAACAACCTAAAAATAACAATACAGAACGTTCCCTACTGGCTATTTTTAGGTTATTATTTAATAATCATGCTAATAATCAATAACATTCCAGTTAAAACGTGCATAGTGACACGTTTTGGCTGATGAAGCAGACAGACGAAGCTTTATTTCAAAATATAACGAAGCTTTAATGTACACAGGCAGGTGAACAGGACGCAACAGCATGTACACAAACAATAACCGCGCTTTCGCGAAATTTAAAAACTAACGGTTATTTCGTTTTACTGGCTGACTGACTAACTTTCGTTTATCGATCTCTTTATTGAATGGTTAGGCTACTTATTATAACTTATAGATGTGAAGGTAAATATCATTTCGGATAGATTTGGCACCCTTATAGAAGAGAACATTATGTTAATCGAGAAGTTTTTGTTTACGGACCAAAAGAAGCATCTCCCGACAAACTACAATTGAGTGGTAAGAAATAATTGTAGGCTACTAATATCCTACTTTAAGTCAAATAATTGTTTTAATTTTGTTCATTCAACCATTTATTATGTTGAAGTCATACACGTTATAGGTGCTGAAGAAATGTAAAACCCCGTGAAATATTGGCTATAGTAGTCTATACATAGGCGCATATTAATGGACAAATGTAATATCTTTACATTTATTTAATCTTCCATGGTTATGTGCTCGCCTGCTCGGATTATTTTGTATTAATTAAACAGATAATAAAAACAAGATTTGTTTAATACTGATTTTAGGCGTTCAGACAAATTAAAAAACTAACGTTGCTCTTCCCTATGATGTTTGATGTCCTCTCCTCTGATAAAGGTCGGTGTCCTAGCTGTCATAGCTGGGGGCGTGGCGTGGCGTGGCGTGGGGGAAAACAATCCTTTTTTTCCCAAACTGGAAAAGCATGGTCACTACTCGATCCGTACCGGTGTTGTGCCAAATTATTACCCTCGTTAAAGCAGTATACCTGATTGCCTAATTCACCGGAAACACGTTGAATCACTGTTCTTCACTATAATGGTTGATCTGTTTGGTTTGTTTTTATTTATTAAACAATAATTAAAACAAGATATGGTTTTTATAATACTGACTATAAGGCGTCCGTAGATCGACCATCCATACCGCTTTTATGCCTATATACATGGGTTGAAGGTGTGCTGAATGATTATGCGGGTTAATGATATCGGAAGAGGTTAGGGGAACATTCGAGGAATGTTACAATAACGTTAGAAGAACGTTAATCTAATGTTAGAATAAGGTTCTACACACCAAAAACAACAATGGCAAGTGCACATTGATGCTTTTTACCCCCGATCTGTCTATTTTGAGTGTTATATATAAACAACTGCATCAAAATAAACCTTTTTCAGTTGTTTTTGCCTTTACTGGAAGTATTACCATCACTATCATCCCTGAAAGTTATGAAGTGAAATGATATCAAATAGGCCTGTATTATTATTATGTAGCCTAGTATCCAGGTATGAGGCTTCTTTGCTTAATATTTTAAAACTAAGATTAAGGGAATATGAACATAATGAATTTGAATAATAATAAACAATAATGTTGCTTAGTGTGCCCTACTGTAACATCTCAGTCAAAAAAAACCAAAAAAAAAAAAAACCCTACCAGGGTAGTTCTGAGATATTGAGCATCAAAGTTTTTACATCCCAGCTGGCAATGGAGAGATGGAACCTTTTTATTTTATTAATAACTACTAATAAAATATTGTTTTACAAAAATAACACCACACAGGCATTAATAAACACCTAATGGATCAGATTATGTCAAAAACTCA
This sequence comes from Leuciscus waleckii, assembly GCA_900092035.1. NCBI lineage: Eukaryota > Metazoa > Chordata > Actinopteri > Cypriniformes > Leuciscidae > Leuciscus > Leuciscus waleckii. The sequence continues at coordinate 202,198 of FLSR01000416.1, forward strand.
ATTTGACCAAAAGTGGAGATAGAACCTTATAATTCTAAGCTCACGATATGCAAAACATCAGAAACTAGAGCGATGATATGGCTATCAGCTCTCACCATGACAAACATGATTCCCAACATGGAGAGCGTTGGTTCATTGTTGGGATTCCCTTAAAGGTGATAGAGATGATGGAGAAATGCTGCAGGCTCATAAAGAAATTTACATTTATTTTTAAGTCTCTTAAAAGTGTGAAATATGTAAATATGTTCAGAACTGAGCACACATGACTACACTTGTCTGTTTGGTCACACTTTATATTAGGTGCCTTTAACTTTACTTTACTTAACTGAAAAAATAAATAATTATTTGATACAATGTATTTATTGTGTTCATGTTGTACTGCAAAACACTTGTGCTGCTATTGGGATACGGGTAAGGTTAAGGACAGGTTTGGTGGTATGGTTAGGGTTAAGGGGTAAAGGAAGGGTTAACAGTAGCTGCGTTTACATGGACCCTTATAATCGGATTGACGGCTCAATCGGACTGAAAAACCTTCATGTAAACCCCTTAGTCGATCCGATTGGAATTTCGATGAAAGGGGTGGTTTGTTTTGTAATCCGATCGAGAGAACATGTAAACACTTGATCGGATTGAAAACTGAAACTGAATGGACTGCGCATATGCAATGACGTTGAAATAGCGTAATGACGTATGACGCGCGGAACGAGCTGTTCTTCCTGTTGAATAAAGTGTCATACAAATGAGTGTCCCGTCATTATAAACTTCTCCTTTCACTGTGAAGTGGAGCAGGACAACGTCCCACCAGTCCTTGTTTCGGATTCTATTCCACAGACGACTGGTTTGGGCATTTTACTGCGTGATGATAAGCAGCACGGCAAAATGGTTCATATGCTCATTCTCCAAATCAGGACCAGAGACGGATACATATTAAGTCTGCTGTTTTAAACCAATAAAGAACCAATGTAACAGAATTATGCGCGAACAGCGGGAAACTCTGTATATTTGTGCAGTGTGCACATGTCAAAAAATATTTTTCAGATTTTAAGCTTGTGACATATAAACGCGCACATCAACCCGATTACTTTATTTATCGTTCATGTAAACACCGTGTTCGGATTCATCAATCGGATTGATTTCATTCCGATTGAAACATAAGGTGTCCATGTAAACTTAGCTAGTGTAATTATAGTCATAGTTACAGAAATTAATACAGCTGTAATTACATGCAGGATTCTTTTGAAATATAGTTTTTACAATGTAAAAACTGCATGCATTTTGTGGAGGAACATTGTTTTGGTTGTGCTTCTGCTGTGCGTGACTGCGGATTAATATGAATAAATAATGCTTTACAATGAACTTTGTTAGAGAGCTACATATTGGAATTTATCTGTTCAATAAAATACCATACTCACCTGTTGAATAATAAAACACCATGTCTGCGTCGCTTTTAAAACATTTCAAATCCCTCAGTTTGCGAGAACAAGCATTTCAGCCGCCAAAATAAAAAGTATATGAAATGGGGCAACCTTGTGTAATACCCCGGTACCGGGCTGGTACCCGGCGTATGAAGCAGGCCCAACTGAAGTCCTGTCAGCCCAGCATCCTCTGAAACTTCTTGAGGTGGGGTTGAGAACCCAACCTTGAAGGATGCCGCGAGCAGTTGAATCATTAAGGCTCATTCGGGCATGAGGGTGGCCCACATTTGGGCTGAATCGAGAACTGCACCCATGAACGAGGTTCGCTGGCTGGAAGACAGTGAGCTCTTGGCAATATTGAACCGCAAATATTTAACAAACTTTAATCATGTAAATTAAACAAACAACAAAACGAAAGTAAAGGCGGCAGCCCCTCACGGACGACTGCCACACAACATAAACAAAACTTAACATAAAAGTCCAGGCCTTGTCCTCTCTCGTCCTTCACTGTCGTCGCTCCTCCTTTTATGCTTCCGAAGCTCCTCCGTGAGAGATTCGAGACCGGTGCGGCACGCAGGTGACGCTCATTATCAGTCACGCCACCGGCCTCGCGTTGTTCTCTCACAGCTCTCGGCCTCGTCCTGCTTGCCACAGGGGGGCTATCTTGATATGAAAGTAGGCGTCTTTCAGATCAACTGAGAAAAAACTATTCCCTGGGCGCACTTGCGAGAGGATTTGTTTCAATGTTAATATCTTGAATGGCCGTTTCATATGGGATCAGTTCAGATGTCTGAGGTTGAGGATGGGCCTGCGGCCCCATCCTTCTTTGGAACTTAACTTACTGTCGGTCGGAGGAACTGTTTCTACAGCCCCTTTCACCAGAAAATTCATCACTTCGGTGCGGAGGACGTGAGCCACGTTGTTCCGCGCCTGCATGCTCCGGGGGTAGCCTGCCTTGCACCGAGTCCAGTGCCAAATGGTTGAAGTATTACAGGCTGCGTCTCACGCTGAGGCTTGAGAACAGCACCTGTTACAGCATTGAGATGAAATGGGTAGCATTTGGTCAGGCGTGGCTTGACTTCCGGCTTCGCTTTCGGCGCCTGGGTCGATGCTGAGCTCGTGCTCTCGCAGCACAAAAATAACGACAAACACAAAAACACAAAAATAACGACTATATTCCACTATTCATTTCCTTCTCTCTGGGCCTCGAGTTTTTTCACGTAGTGTAATAGCGTAGCACTTCTGTGTTGTGCACTAATATGGCAAGCCAACAGGCTCAGAAATACGTCATAGATTAATCGCGTTTAAAGCCAAACGCCGTCAAATACGGCGTTTTAAACCGTATTGGGCCGTAAAATACGCCGTTGTAATTACAAACGCCGTAAAAGACGCGCAAAATACGTCAATGACGCCGTATTTGACGGCGTTTTAGTGTGCATGGAAAGCGCCACTTTTTACGCCGTTCATCTCGCCATTGACGCCGTAAAAAACGCCGTTTTGGTTGCACAGAGCGTGCGCTATTTACTGCGTTTTGCTTATAGTATAATGAAACACGCCCACTGATTTCCACAGCCAGTAAGTTTGAACCGTTCTCTCCCAATCAATGATGAACTGAGTCAGACCAGACGAATTCAAACCAAAAGACAGCGGGATGTCCGCCCGCCCGCCGAAGACAATTTTTGTGGCGGCAAGCAGAAATCATCTCTCTGCTTGCAGTGCGTCAATCCCGCTTTTCGTCAAAGTAAGTGTATAGACCCTTTTACAGTTGTTAAACACACACGCACGCAGGCACGCACCAGATTATACGTCATCAATAGCGGTTCATTTCCGCGATTTGGACGATTGTGTTCATATCAGCAGCGAACCGTACCCGAGTTCACATGAACCGTACCCCAGACCACCTTTTTAAGCGGACTCGAGTACGGTTCGCGGGTGCGCACCCGAGTTCGGAAAACAGCGTTCACATCATCCAAACGAACCGAACTCTGACGTCATTCGAACCCGGGTGCGCACCAAAAGTGCTAGTGTGAAAGCGCCCTTAGTCACAGCCTTAGATTAAATCAACTAAAGATAAAAAGAAGACATTAAATCTATGAAGATCTCAGCAGAGGAGGATCTTTCTTCTGCTGAACAGAAAGGAAGATATTTAGAAGAATGTCAGTAACCAGACAGTTTCTGGACTCTTTGACTTCCCTAGTAGGAAAAAAATATACTATGGAAGTCAATGAGACCAGAAACTGACTCTGGTCACTGATATTCTTCTAAATATCTTTCTTTCTGTTCAGCAGAAGAAAGAAATTCTAAAGGATTGAAACAACATGAGGGTGAGTAAATGATGACCGAATTTTCATTTTAAAGTGGAGTATCCCTTTAAAGGGATAGTTCACCCTAAGATGAAAATAAAGTTATCATTTACTCACCCTGGTGTTGTTCTAATGCCGTATGCCCTTCTTTCTTTTATGGACCACAAAAGGAATAAAAAATTAAAAATGTCCCGCTCGTGCTCATCCATATGATGGCAGTGAATAGCAGCCAGCATCAAGCTTTTTAAAAAAAAGGCTATATGGATGAGCAAGAGCAGGGCATTATTTTTTAATTTTCCTTTTGTGGTCCACAAAGGAAACAAGGTTTTTTGGGTGAACTATCCCTTTGAAGCCTGTCAATCAAATTAGAGTGCAACCCTCAGGCTGGATAACACAACCTCTGCCAGAAGTGTTCTGCGTGTGTTCAGTGATTACAGTAATGTTTATCGTAAACTGTTGCTAAGACCCAGAATCTGCCCTATACCTAAATGATTTACGGTCATGAGCCACAATGGTCACAATAAGTCATTTCAGATTATTACAGATATGCACATGCTTTTCTCCATGGTTCAAAGAAAAGGTGGGTTTAAGGTGGGATGACATAAACACTTATATGCTGAATGTGACCTTTCCATAGAATAAACAAATCCTAAACAAAACAAGCAAACACAATGCAGTTCAAGCAGTGGCATTCACACTGCAGCTGCATTTTTATTGGACTATAATTCTCTGGAGAAGACGTGTAGGTTGAAGTGTGGGCTACAATGGCTGAATCTTTCACTTCAGTTGAAGATCATAAAAGCATTTGATGATCAATGAAACTGATAAAAAAAAAAGTGAAATTGCAAATAGAAACAATTATCAAAACAAAAGATTTGAAATTATACAGTTCTTCTTATATATTTTGTAATATAGCCTGTTATCATTACTGTTAGATATATACCTATTTTTATATATACACCATTGAAATGTTTAGGGTCACTAATTTTTTTTTTTTTTTTTTTTTTACAAGAAATGACCTTTTATTAAAAAAGGAACAAGAAATGTCGCAGTCGAAGTGACGTCAAAATGAATGGGAGTCAATGGGATGCTAACAGCAGGTGAAGTTCTGCTACAAGATGGTGGCACGCGGCCGGCTTCAACTTCCGGTCGACTTCCTTCCCGCTTGGTAAGAGCTCAGTTGGCCCTCTCACCCGTTCCTGAAAAAAGATACTATGACCACAGCTCCTGATCATCCAAAGACGCAACTGGTAGGACAGAATGTGATTGAATGTGTTTGAATGTGTTGAGTTCAGGCTTCTATATGACTTTTGCTTGGTTGTAACGTGCAATTTAAATTAAATAGTGAAGACTTTATTATGGAACTTGCTGAAGTAACGTTACTCTAAGCATGTGTATTGTTTAAATTATATAAGTTTAATTATGGGATTGGTATTTTAATTATTGACTATTAGAGATCCTAGGTTAATCTGAATGACTTTGTTTGGTTTGGTTTGAGGATTCAGTAACATTTATTTATTATTACTTTGAGAAAGTGGTATTGAGATTTATTTGTAACTAATTCATGTTTTTGGTTTGTGTATCTTAAAGGTTATCAACCTATTCTGTTCCATCCCAAATCTATCAAACCATCTTTAAGAAAATAAAAAATCATAAAGTGAACAGATTTGAGTTGTCCTTTGCGTTCATCGGAGATAAAGCAGTTTTCAAGTTTGGGCAGAGCTGTGGTCAGTCAGAAAACACACAGAACTTGACAGGTATGCTTTTTGATAAATGGTGTTATGGTTTTGAAATTTTAGTTCAAAAGTCTTGTTATAGTGTTTAAGCAATCAAGAAAAACTGTAATCTTATATCTAATAGACCTAATATTTTGCTTACATTTTTCAACAACAACAAAAAAACTCCACACAAATTTCCATGTTCTACACAGTTTCTCATATGTATGGATAATGTACACCTGGGGGGTATACAATTTACTTTAGTTCTACAAACATCCTTTAAAAGACAGAAAGGGTGAAATTATGCATTTGAACACTTTGAAGTAATTCACAGTTTAATTGTGTAAAAAAAAATTATAAATAAAGAAGTACACCGGAGCATGAAGAAAACAATATGGAATGACAAAACTATTCAATTCATAATTTTTATACTGTATAATACAATATACATATATAAATGGATAAGGATTTTTAATCCTAAAGACAAAAAATAAGCTCAGATAGGATAAAGTTTCTGTACTGTATTTGTAAAAAGTATAGCCTATATTAAATATAGACTAAATTATATAAACATAACAAATGAAATAGCAATAAACTCCAGATATTTTACAATTTTAGATTAAGCAAAATCCAACATAATGGGGATTTAAGGACCTCCCTATGAGTTTTTTATAATAAACTTTCTGATGTCCTTGTTGGTCATAAAAAACCTCCAGTATAACTTCAGTGTCTGTGTCTGTGGCCATCACTTCATGTATCTTGTCTCTGCTGGAAAACATATTCAGGGAATAAGACAAGCAAATGGAGTAAAATATACTGATTATCATGTCTGTGGACAACAGTGTTCACATGCTTTCACATCAACCAGAATCCCATCTCAATATCACTCAAAACACCTTCATGTAAATAGTATAAGATGCACGAGGTGCAACACAATGTAGACATTTTAAGCACTTCCGTACCTGTGCCAAGACTCATGACAGCACAAAACCACAGAGAAGATGACTGCTGAAAATGATATCCCAAACAAAAATCCTATTATCATTCTAATGTCCACTTGCATTTGGATAGCTTCTTTCCCTTGAATTTAAGAACACAAATTGTTATAATCTTGAATTTCTTACATGTGTCTATATATAAGTGAATTATGTTTGTAAGTCTGTGGCATGGTTATCAACATTTCAAATGGAATCTGGTTCTACTTACAAATGACATTGATAGTGATGGATTGAATGGAAGTTGTCAATCCAGGAACATTGGCTAATTGGCTAAATCATAATCGCCCTGAAATAAACATACAGTGTCTAAAGTGCATAAAATGCTGAGTATTACCTGAAGTTGTATTGGTGGAATTAAGCAGATCGTCCTTGCCAAGCAAGTTTCCACCTCCGGGAGTGAAGGACTCGTTTATTTTCGATTCATTTGTGTCACCTAGCATGTGATAAATGTTTGATGTTATAATTAATAAAGACATATATTCAGACTTTAGGGTTGTCCCCTGCAAACACGCAATGAACTTTCCAAGATGTGTCACAATTCAGTATTACAACAGTTGCTGCCATGTTGTCAATTTCGTAATTTTCTATGTTGTAAGTCTGTGACATTGTTAGGTTACCAACATTTCATGTGGAATCTGGTTCTACTTACGAATGACATTGATAGTGATGGATGCATTCAAAGTCTCCCTATATAGTCATCTCACAGACGTATATCCCAGCATGCTCCTTTCTCACATTGTTAATCATGAGATTTTCTGCAGACGTGTAGTTCCTGATTTTATCTGCAGTTCCACTGAACCTCCATACAGGATCAGAGGACGGTGGGTGACTCTCAACAGTGCAGTTCAGGCGGAGAGTGTCACCTTCCATCACTGTGTCATCGCCAAGAATTCGAAGAGTCTGTACATCTGAAAAAGAGCAACAGCATTAGTTTTGACACCATATAGACACAGTATGCAAGAAATAAATAATTTTAGTTCTACTCATTGATCAATGGTAGAAGATGATAGATCTGAGCAGTGCTACGCTCTTCTAAACTGAATTTCTGAATTTTTGTTTTTAGCAATTGTCAAAGAAACATGCCTTTTCAAGAAATTTGGTTAAATATGTATACTTGTACTCACACGTGACTTCTAGAGTCCTACTGGCACTGATGGTTTTGTTTCCATAGCTCACGTCACATCCTACAGTGGCATTGTGCATTTTGGAGGTTGGAGTCAAGGGCAAAGTTGAGTTGTAAAGGCCGGGGGTGTTCAGTGTGATGTCATCCTTGAGCTTGATGATATTTTCTCCTCTTGTCTTGATCCACCATGTTATTTCAGGTGGAGTTTCCGGGCAAGGAAAAGGAGCTGAACATGTCAGATTGGCTTCCACTCCTTCACTGAGAGAAGGAATACCCATTTTAGGCTCGTCTGCAAAGACAGGTACACAACATAATGTAGACATTGCAGATTTCCACAGTGTAAATAATTGAGTCATTCTTTGAGGACAGATTCAGATCAAATGCATATTTTACTAAGATGAAAAGAAAAAGCAGTGTGATTAGCATAGCACAGCCATGTGTTTAAGTTTCTTAAAGAGATCGTGTCCAACATAGTTCCTCTGCTGAGATTATGAAATCATAGCATCAGAAAGTGTGAAACAACTCTGAAACAACTGAGAACTGAAAGAGAACATCAGACTAGAGAAAAAGGCAGGACCTTTTAATCTTGCCAACACAAGCAAGCATTACCTTGAATGATCATTTTAACTGTGTGTTTATATGTGCTTTTCTGTGTTAGCTTCCCCTCCACTCTGAATGCATATTCATTTTCATCTTCCGTTTTTATATCTTTCATGATGATGCTGCAGTTGTTTTTGGTCAGATCAGGTTCAAGCATCTTAATCCGCTCTGTTTCAGTTTCCTTCTCTTCCAGTTTGTTTGCTTGTTGTGTACTCACTTTCCCCATGAAAATACTACCATCAGTTTTGCATTGACCATTTTTATTGCACACTAGCCACTGAACGTTTTCAATAGGTTTTGCTGCTTCTGGATAGGTGAAGGTACATGAAATCAGAGCGCATAATCCTGGAACTGCAGTAATTTCTGACGGATTGAAGGTGATGCTCCAGCGCTTATTTCCATTGCCTTGAATAACAGAAGAAAGTAATGAAATGCCTGGACACAGGACATCTCGTATCTTAAAATAATAGTTGCCTGTTCATGCTCAATACATGTGCATGTATGAAGCTACATAAACTTCACATGTACATAGTGTGTATGATGTACATTTTACATATAGAAGTGATGGTTGAGGAGTGTGAAGTTTTATTGAAAAAAACATTTTTTTTCAAATTTAGTACAAATATGTAAACTTAAATGTAACTGTAAAACATGTAATACGTACCTGTACACAAAATATTGAATACTAACATAGAGAGGATTGTACAGCTTGTAATGATCTGCATTTTAAACATGCATTCCACAGATCTGCACACACAAAAAGAAACATTGCTTGAGCATTAATATAAATGCTATGCATTCAAATTTCCAATATATTATTCAATATTTGTATGTGGCAGTGCATATATAAAATATGTGTCATGCCAGTAAAGAAAACTGCATATGAAATTAAAATTGACCTTACCGCTTCAAGTCAAACCGTTCACAGTGTTCTCAGAAGTTTTAGTTGTAAAACTGAAGAAGCAGCACATGAGTGTACAAGCTGCATCCTTCCTCAAGTGGAGCACTTCTCATGAACTGACTTGCACATATAAGGGATTGTTGTGCATGACAAGCATAAATATGGAAATAATTAGCATAATTCAGTAAAACACATACATTAACCGTACTTTGATTCTGTCAGGTATGAGGGTGATGGAAGGAGCAAGGACTCAATTACAAGAAAAATTGGGCTTTATTAATAATAAAAAATAAAACAAAAAGCAAAAAAAAACTACCCCGAGGGGGAAAAACAAGACTGACTAGACCACAGGAGGAACATAGAAGGGTAGACATATGACTACAAGGTGAGACTAAAGTAAGCTCTGACTACAAACTGCATTAGACTATCAAACAAACAATGTAGCACAGAGAGTATATAATGACCTGGCAAACCATGAGGGCAAAGGAACACATATAAAGGGAGCTGAGAACAAGAGGAATAGGTGAACACACTCAGACAAATGAGGACTCAACTAGACAAGAGGCCGTGGTGGGAAACAAGGAGACAGGAACAGAGGAGCACATGGCAAACACAAACAAAGACAAAGCCATATGTTCAAGCACAACACAAACATAGAGATCTGAAACAAAGACAACACAGTCAAAGCTGCCATGCAGGGCAGAACCCTGACAGATTCAAATGTATCTATAGCCAAATAATTTGTTTTTAGATTTGGAAGAGATAAAGGCAATTAAGTTTTGGTCTAATGGAAATGGGAAAATATATATATATTTTACTATAAGGCTTCCAGTAAAGCCAAGTGACCACATTTATTAAGTTAATTCACAATATTCACATGTTCTTTCTACAGTTTTTCTCGATTGCTTAAACACATTTCTTAAAACTATTCCTTGTATTCTCAAAACAGTAAACACAAATCCATAACGTATATAATAAGCTCTACACTCAAAACCATTCACTCTTGCTGAAAAAAACTAACTTTGCCCTCAGACATCACACACAAGCCCTCACAAACACACACTACAACATTGTCTTACACACTGGTGCAATAAATTCAAAACAGCATTTCCAAAACTGGTAAGTTATGTTCTGTGGTTCCCCCCCTCACAAACCTTTTCACAAGATGAACACAAAAGACAACCAATGGATACATTGGCAATTTTTTTTATTCCTTAATGTACGGCTCAACGCACAGCAACTGAAGAAAACACATGCAAATAGAAAAAAACACCCGCAAATTAAGAAAACATCTTCATCAGTTTCACAACACACGTGTGCTCCAAATAACACAACCAAGTACAGAAACGCGCTGCAAATAACACAGACCACAACGGAAATGCCCTGCTCCCTTTGAAGGGCAGACTGTAGAGCTCTTGAAGTGGGACTTTGGAGTGAGCAGGGCACTAGTGTGCCATTATGTAATGAATTGATTATTGATTGATTATGTAATAAATATAATGCTGTTAACATAACGGTTGCAAATATATTATTTTTTACAAAAAAGCGTTTAAAATATGCATTATATATCTGTGTGTGAGTGTCTCAACTTTAAAACTTTGTACCCTACATTACCTAACATTTCTTATGAAACTTTTCTTTATGAAAATGTAAACATAACATGAAAAAATGTATTCAGTGTAACTGATGAATAGATTAATATATTTCCCTCATGTTCTTTTTCTCTATCTTTTTTATTTATTTTAGTTTTTATCTCATTGTTATTTTCTCATTTGTATTCTGATGACACTGAACATATTGTTACAGTAATACATTTTGTGTATACAAGTTGTATGTCATAAAAATGTAATCTCTGTATGTTTTGCAACAACAACAAAAAACAAAAAAGTTAAAATAAAGTATGTCATTATGTCCTGAAAAGTAGAATATGAGACAGATAATCTGTGAAAAAATCAAGCTCCTCTGGCTCCTCCCAGTGGTCCTATTGCCATTTGCAGAAATACACCGCTCCCGGTAAGAAACAACCAATCAGAGCCAGGAGGAGTGTCTTAGCAGTGTCAATCAAGCTCGTGTACGCGCTGATCATCACCCCCCTCTCTTGCACAGCGCGTATCGTCATTCAAAATCACAAGATTGCCAGTGTGCCGCAGCTCGTAATGAGGGACAAACAACCAAAACTGCCAATTTCTCGAGTGGCACCTGCTCATACAACAAAGACAGGTAAACGGAAAAAGACCGATGACGATAAACAAGCCTGTCGGAGCCCATTGACTCAGTGTCAAAACTCTAGCCGCATAACATACAGATAAAATGTCACACACTGTGCAAAGCAACAATTGAAACCTGCTTATTCACTGGCTTGTCATGTTGCTGAAATAATGTACTAGCAAACCTAATTTAGCATTACATATCGCTAGAATAATTACTTACATACTGTAACGTTAGTTACCGTTATATTATCTTACTACTAGCTATTTATAACTTATAGAAAGAGTGCAATGTTATAAAGTTACATTACATGTATTGCAAAATACGTAATGATTTGAGGACCAAGTTTGTAGTCAAAGTATGGGCAGGTCATAGTCAATGTAAAGCATATTGTTGATGTTTCGTCCCTACCAGTGAATGTGCCATAACTGAAATCCGCCGTCATCGATGGCCCTGCTTACTGTTTTCTAAAAACTCCCTACTGCAGCTTTCATTTGTGGGTGTTTTTTTTCTATATGCATGTTTTTTTGTTTGTTTTTTTTTGCATGGGTTTTTTTCTATTTGCATGTGTTTTCTTCAGTTGCAGCGCATTGAGCTCTCCCGGCCAGAAATACTCTGCCCCAGCATACCGTCTTTGGTCTGGGTCAGGCCAGAGAATCTTGTCAGCATCACAGGCTATGTTGGCCCTAGCCAGGCAGTGGGGGGTAAAATCCACTTGTATGCCTGTTCCCCGCTGGCACGCATCAACTGAAATATTTGGCAGGCTTCTTCCATTTCATTGTCTTTGTGTAGAAACATAGAACTGATTACTGTCTCTGTAACACATCCTTTTTACAAAATGGAAGCATTCAGAAAACTCCATCTCTATGTGAGGCAATTTGACACATTTCTTTTTATTACAGTAGTATAGTGCAACAGCTACAGTACATGTATGTGTTATAACAGCACAGTGTACTGCACTCAAAAGACAGTAGAGAGCAGTCTGAAGTACATCTACTTGTTTTTCTCCCTGAAGGTTCTTATGATCGGCACTGCTTTTCTCTTTGGCCTTGCCCTTCACCTTCCTTATCCTCTTCCTTCACCTCCTCCTCCTCCTCCTCCTCCTCTTCCTCTTCCTCTTCCTCTTCCTCCTCCTCTTCCTCCTCCTCCTCCTCCTCTTCCTCCTCTTCCTGCTCTTTCTCCTCTTCCTCCTCATCCTCTTCCTCCTCCTTTTCGTCCTCCTCCTCCTCTTCCTCCTCCTCCTTCTCTTCCTCCTCCTCTTTCTCCTCCTCCTCCTCTTCCTCATCCTCTTCCTCCTCCTCTTCCTTTTTCTCCTCTTCCTCCACCTCCTCTTCCTCCTCCTCCTCCTCCTCCTCCTCCTCCTCCTCCTCTTCCTCCTCTTCCTCTTCATGTAGCTTCACTTTATCTGTCTATTGAAGGATCTGATTGGTGTGTGATCAATTTTGACTCTTAGTGTTTCCACCTGGGTAATTGTGTGCTAACTGAGCTGAAGCTGTGCTGACTTGAGTGAACAATATTGAATGCTAGTGCTTTCTAAATGACATCATGGTGTAGGCAATGAGAAATGAAGGGATTTGTGTGTAGAGTTTTGCAGTGACAGTTCAACAAATCTGACTTATGTGTCAAAACAGGGAATAGTGTTTATAGTTTAGGGAAATGGGTATTGTTGTGTCAATTCATGGTTTCAAGTTGTACTGAGCACTCCAGCCTAGATTCACCCAGGACACTCCGAGCACTCCCAAACTGCAGGGGGCAACCATGCAACCCGGAGTTGGTGGAACCAACTTTTCGGAAGTGTTCTTGGGACCATATTTGCCTGCACACCCACAGGAAGGGCATGGCATTGAAATGTTTGGTAAGAGCTCTAGTGATGGCAAAATGAGGCTTCCTGAACCACTGAGACCTCGCAGCCCATTGCTTCAGCCAAAGGTTCATTACTCGAAGCTTCATTCAGCATTGCTCACTAGTGACACCTAGCTACTGTGCAAAGAAATAGCAGACAAATTAATTCATTCTGAACCAGTGTCATATCAAGGAACCAGCCTCGAATCGCGGCTTCATCTGGCACGCCCATTTTTTCTCGACACAAGTTAGTCTATGCTTTTCTGCTACACTCAGAAATGCAATATATTTAATAGAAACAATACTATAAAAAGTATTTATAGTTCTCACCAATATTGGCATTTAATATTACCAAAGGTATCGTCAATATGCTCATCTTCTGATAAAGAAAAATTAAACATAAAACAATGATTTATTTATTTATGTATATTGGTTTGAAATAGTTAAAGTATTTATTCTATTTTTCACAAGTACCCTACATGTCATTTCACCACAGTAAATATTTCGAGCAATTGATAAGATTTTGTCCTCCTGAAACATTTATCATGTCCTTTAATCTGTATGTCCATCAAAAAGAGAATGTGTGTTTTGTTGTTTAGTTATGGAATTTTAAGGCAAACATCTTATAAAAGTTCAAGATACATTTAAACTATTCGTGTTTTGTGCAGTCGTATGTGCACTGCACTATAATGTACTGCACATCACAATACAATAGCATATAATAAAACACAATAAAACAAAATGCAATGCAATGCAAAAAAAATCTATACAGCTTTTTCACCCAATGCATTTCTAAGGCACAGAGTTGGTAAAAATATTGCATTATGTCTTTATAGAGCACACTTATGCTCATTTCCCCTGGAGCATCATGACTGTCAGTACAACATTGTAGTTGCTCTTTGTTCTTTTCGATGGGCTTTGTGTGTGTGCCTACATCATCCATTCCCTCACCTGAATAGCCACAGGTCACTGACGGAAAAACAGAGCAGGCACAAGCGCCGCCACTGTTTGTTCCATGCAAATTTGTCATGTAGGAAAGAGGTTGGTGGATTACGTCAGTCAAATCATGAAGTTCAAGGTATAAAAGTGATAGTGAAGCACACTATAGCAATATTCCTACTTTGCCTTGCAGTTTAAGAGTGACACTGAGAGACTGAAGAATGAATATCTCTGCTCTGTGGGTGAGTACATCTAGAAATACTATGTGCAAAATATGACAAAGAAACTATTCAGGATCAGAATATGTTTATATATGTATATGTATATGTATGTATATGTATATATATATATATATATATATATATATATATATATATATATATATATATATATATATATATATATATATATATATATATGTATATGTATATGTGTGTGTGTGTGTGTGTGTTATTTGGTGTATATGAGTGTCCACTAACTTGTGCTTGTGTTGAAAACAGGTGTTTGTTTTTGCTGTCATGTCAGCTTATGTTTATGCTGATAATCGCTGTTCCGACTGCAATCATCCATGCTCTGCGAATGAACTGCGCAAAGTTAAAAATGAGTTCACCAAGATGATGACCTCTCCACAATGCAGAGATAACAACAATGCAAATCCTAAGTGGAAGTGCATGTAAGTATTCATACAATGCATTCAATTCATTTTATGCTAGTAATATTGTGTGTGTGTGTGTGTGTGTGTGTGTGTGTGTGTGTGTGTGTGTGTGTAATGTTAGATGAGAGGTTGCTGGGTAGTATAGGAACAGTTCACCCATCATGTACTCACCCTCAAATCGTTCCAAACTTTTATTATTTCTTTCTTCTCTGGAACACAAATGAAGATACTTTGAACAACTATTGGTAACACTTTAGAATAATGGTCCGTCATATAAAGTAATGCAGGACTAATGATTATACTACATTAACACCTCAGCTACTATTAACTAATATGGAAACAAGCTTAACTAATCAGTAAGTAATATCAAAATTAGGACTAAGATAGTTCCTTATTAGGTAATCAATAATTACTTAATGAGATTGGCATCATTAAGAACTAATAGGTAATTATACGAATTATAAAGAATTACTAATTAATTACTAATCACAACATTGACGTTATCTGAGACTTTAGCAATTATAATTTTTTTGTGTGCAATGTTTAGTCAACATGGTCATAAAATGCATCACTAATTACTCAAGTGAAAAACATCTTTTTCACTTTAAAATAATGGTCCAGATCACTAAGTTCCTGCATAGTGACTAGGTAACGCTTGAGGAATTTGTGATGCATTTTGTGACTATATTCAGAGAAGATTATGACTGATTACTTCTCAGACACACGATAATGTTATTTATAATTTGCCAGTTAGTTAATAGTTATTAATGAGGCTAATCTCATTAAGTAATTATTGATTACCTAATTAGGAACTATCTTAGTCCTAATTTTGATATTACTTACTGATTAGTTAAGCTTGTTTCTATATTAGTTTTATTGTAGTAGCTGAGGTGTTAATGTAATAGTCCTGCATTACTTCCTGCATAGTTACTTATTAATGACGGACCATTATTCTAAAGTGTTACCCAATGATTCATATGTTTGGACTTTCATTGTATAGACAAAAATAAATAAATGAATAAATAAATAACACTTTAATTGCTTTAGGATGGGACTAACATAATTTTAGCTGTGATGGTGATAAAGAAATATGTTCTGTAATGGTGCTCCAACACTTATGACTCTTTCTTTTCACAGACTTTCAAAGAATTTCGACAGGACCCCTAAGACATACCATTATGCCAAATGTGAAGAGTGTGAAAACAAGGCAGAGCCAAAGGAGATTTGGCAAGATTTCAACATGTTATTCAGACAGAGTTGCAAGAGCCCTCATAATCGCACTCATAATCACACTCATAATCACACTCATAATCACACTCATAATCACACTCATAATCGCACTTTCGTATTAAAATTAGAACCAGTCACAGTCTCATTAGGCTGTATGTGTGTTAAGAGATAAAGCTTACAAAACAAACACAACTGCTATTGACATATTCAGCTGAATACATGTGAATCATGCCTGCATGAAATTTTTCATAATATCCCTGAACTGCAATTTATTTAAATCAAAATGTTCTAAATGTTTTTCTTAAATGTTTCTCAAAGCCAAACATTCTCTGAAGGGATTGGGTTTTATAATATATAAATGACAATATTATTTTTTGCTGATCTATTCTTCTTATAGAAGTGAATAAAGCTTGTTCAAATAAAATAGACTGATTTTCTTTTTTATGCATGATAGTAATTTTTAAAAAAAAACTGTACATTTGTGTAGTGTCGTTCAGATCCCAACACTGTGTCACATTATAGTTATTTTTCATCTCAGTTCTATAGTTTTATTTTCTGTTCCGACTTTCTGTTTAAATTTGAGGGATTCCTCTGTGTTCAGGGTAAAGGAAATCCTCTTTGTTTGAATGTATTAATCATTGTGGTAAGGATATCCCACACGAAAGGAATCCCCACTGTGAAACCTGTCATGCTTCAGTATCTCAAACAGTATCTATTGTTTTGCATATGCAAACTTTAAATAGCGGTTAAGGCTGTTTGTTTATTTAGAGTCAGACAGCTGATTAGTACAGTATTACTGTGAAATCATTTGTTTCAGTTTCATACATTTCATTCTAGAATAGAACAGAAGCGTGAACTCTTAAAATCCAGCCAATGTCACACTTTTATACATAATGACCTATAAAGGTTCTAGGTGAAGGAACTTTCAGGCTTTACTTCAGGAATGAATTCAGGCTACACACCTTTTGTAACCATATCCGATGTTTTTGTAAATGGTGGAAAGAAAAGTAGGGTAAGCCCACATACCCTTTAAACCTACTTTCAAATCAAAGTCAAATTAAAAAAGGAGAAAATCATATATTATGCAGCTCATTATTTTAACCAATGACGTGTTTCTTCCCTGATTTTTTTTTTATTATGCACCAATCACATTTGACAATGAGAAGTTGGCAATGATAAGCCCCACACATGTGCATGTTGTCTCAGGGGACCCCATAAAGACACCCCAAAACATTAGTGTTTCGGGATCCTGCAGAAATCAACACATTTATGCAATTTTTAGCCATTTCTTTGGTAAGTACATTGATATTATGTCAAATAAGAGATATATGTATTGTTTTTGAACAAATAGTACTTTATCATTTTATATCATTTTCCTTTAAATGGATAGATGAGTTTTATTAGCTTGCTCATAAAGTTAATCTCAAGGTCAAACCATTGGCCTTACTCAAAGTTTGACTGCCAAAGAATTAAGCATGTGAACTACAAACACTAATTCAATTAGGGCATTAGTAGCTTTTATAAATGTCCCTTTAAAAAAATTAAATAAAATTCTGGTGTGCATCTTGAAACAAAAGAATGGCTCTGATATATTTTTTTGTGTGTAAGTTGCTTTCAGTTAAAACAACTCAAAATCACATTTTTGTCTAGGACTCCTTAAGCCTGGTCTATGAAACCGGGGACATATGTTTTGTGATTAATTTTACATTAATTTACAAATAAATGCATCATAAATTGTTTTGTAGAGCAGATCATTTTCATAAAATAACTTTTTTTTAAAAGATGGACTTAAATGGTACAGCGCCACAAAACCCAGTATAGCAAATACAAGCTTGACACATTTCTTACTGTGGGCGAAATGAAAATTACTATGATGCTTAGTCCACAGTATATTTAAGCTCCATTCATGTTTTTGTAAACATATCTTACATTTTAAAAGAAAAACATTGTCATTTCATCATTACTCACTGTGAAACCATTAAAGTCCACCTGTGTTTCAATGAGAAATCCCTCTAATTACAAACTTTGATACATTTTCTGAGTGAAAGTGTTTAAAGATAACAGTTATTTATGTGCTTTTACACTAACCTTTCACCTTACCTTAGTTACTACCTTAATTTACAACTAAATTTAGATAGGCCTACAAATTGCACACTGTTTAGCACCATTATATAATAGCTAAGTGATACACTTGTTTTCAGCGAAAGGTGCACAAGAGGGTGCCTCCCTCTTCCACTTACTGTCGTGAGGACCACTCAGAGTCTTGGTGGGTATATAATTCAATTTCCACCGCGGTGGAGCTCTGGAAGTCTGGAAAAATTCCAGCTCCTGGTGGACAGGGCTCCAGGGGCTTCATGGCAGATGCCCAAGCCCACTTGGGCTCACTGTGGTCGGTCAGAGAGATCAAAGTTGACTGCGATGGATCACTGGAAGTATGAAACCTACAGGAAACGACAAGCTGATTTTGTGAAACTCCATCCCAAGCAGGATGGGCTTAAATGCACCATCACGAATAAAGCTCGGACGCCCTAGGGAATGTCATCCTCAAAAAATGGACAAAGTCCAAAATGGACTTGAGAAGGATTTTTTTTTTAAATACTTCCCTGTCACAGAATAAATATATTTTAAGATGTTTTACTTCTTTAAAATCAATAAAAGTTTTATATTTTGTGAAACAATCATGATGTGGGCTTCTGGAACACTCCCAGGCTTAAATGGTGCCAAAGTACCAATTATGCCCATGCCAGACTTCTGACTTTATTCATAATATATCTTAATTTTATATTCTAAAATGTAAATTAACTAACTAATACATTTTCAAATGAGAGATAAATCATGCATTTTAACAAATGATTTTTTTCTTATAAACCATGTCAATATCTATGAAAAACTTTTAAACGTAGATTTTGCTGGGCTTAATGGGTACACTTACCCTACTTGTATTAGTTGTGATATTGTGCAGAAGGATAATCTTTCAGTGGCAATATCCATAAATATATGAAAAAAGTCACTTACACAATTTGTCAGTGATTTTTAGAAAATATATTTGTGAAAGTGCATGATAAATCAACAATTATGACAATTAACAGAAAAATAAAATTCTTTATACACAAGCTAAATAAATGTCACCTGTAAATACATTTAGAAATAACAGAGAGAGAGAGAGAGAGAGAGAGAGAGAGAGAGAGAGAGAGAGAGAGAGAGAGAAGAGAGAGAGAGAGAGAGAGAGAGAGAGAGAGAGAGAGAGAGAGAGAGAGAGTTCCTGTTCCTGTGGTCTGGGAAACCATTGGATGGCCCATCAGTCGAATATTGGTTCAGAGAGAGTGAGAGGGTCTGGGACGCAGCACACCACATCTGCAGAGAGCAGTGCGCAGGCAAAGAAATGAAGCAGATGCCCGGAGAGCCGAAACACACTCATTCCAACCGGGACAGAAAATGTGTCTCTCCGCCCGTGACATCAAGATGCCCTGCCTGCAAGAAACCTGAACAGACACTGTTAGTATCTTTCAAATTTTACCTTCAAACTATACTATCACTGTCTGCAAACACTCCCCTCTATTACTTATTGCTCTCATCTGTAAATTGGCTTCATCCCTGGCTTGAGTCTCTGTTCTGTAACAACTATTATTACTTCTTATATAAGGTATACATACTGTTAAATGACAAACAGTGTTAAATACCAACACTGTGTACAAAAACAAACAAAAAAAAAACGTGTGTGTGATCACATTATCTGTTTGTCAACAGCAGCACGGAGAGAAATTTAAGCAAACATTTCTTCACTTTAATACAAGTTACAGCAAATCAAAGCCTGATTGACATCAAAGAGCATGTTGAAAAATACAGTACAACTTACAGTCATGTACAGTGGTTATAAAACTTCTACCCATCCCTGTTAAAACAGTTTGGTGTAGTGATGTAAAAAAGAAAGAAAGAAAGAATGATAAATAAAATCTGAACTTTTCCACCTTTAATGTAAAATTACAGCCTATGCAATGCCACTGAAAAAAAGAATTAACTAATAATCAAGCTCATAATACTACATGTCTGTATTCACCTGAAGTGACTCTGATTAACTCCAAATAAATCTCAGCTGTTCTTGTAAGATTTTTCTGACATCTTGAAGTATTTTTGGATGTAAATGAAAGACTCATTAAGTGAATCTCCTTCGTCATGTTTACTCACCAGCATTATGTGGCAATAGCCAAAATCATTAATACATTTGACATTTTTGTAGAATATAAACAAGTTTTTATGGCAACCATTTAAATGTCTATAACTCAAAAAATGATTAAAAACTTGAAAGCACAATTTTTTTTTAAACATTTTGTGCATAAATCTTAAAATGTATTTCTGGGTTAAACATGTTTTGTTTAAATAAAACTGTACTTGGGTTCTGCAAACTCGACTACAGTAAACTCGCTACATGGAAAGATAATTATTATTTTGTAAACATTGTTTCACGTATACACTGTATTACCTTATGACTGTGATACATTATAAGTTGCTACTGTGCCTTCATAATGTAATACATTTATCATGCAATAACCTATTACATTATGTGAACAATCTTTATTACATTGGAAAAATTGTATTATACAAGATTTAATACATTTTGACAAAAATTATTACATTATAAACATGTAATACATCTTGCATTATGTGAAATGATTACATTATGCTTAATATTATGAGCAGCTACACTGTAAAAACAAACCTATAGAATCTACCCAATAAAATTGAGGTAACAATTTGCACTCACTTTGTTTGGGTAGATTTCATCCCATATTTTTTAATAGAGAGTACCTACATTTAATGGCTATGACATACTAAACAAAATTAGGTAAAGTCTACCTAATATTTCTCAATACATTACACAACTAATTACTGAGTAATAATTACTCTATTGTTAGCAGGCAAAAGTCCATCTATTTAATTTTTATTATTAATAATAAGTCAATATAAATAATTAAAAATTACTTATTCAGAGATGGTTAAATTTACCTAAAAATGGCCAGACACAGGATATTTCATCTATTACTTTTTTATTGACCAAAAAACAAACATTTCAAACTAACAAAGGAACTACAAAAGAGCCCTCTTACATTCATATAACATACAACTTCTTCAAAACTTTCAATTTAAAAATAATGGGAAGTCAGAATATACATTAAAAGCAACATTAAATCTCTCTCACATTTTGTTATTTCAAACAGATCTCATTTACCTTAATGGACTGACATGTAATATGGATACAAACAAACATTACATTTGTTATAAACTTAACACAAATTAATGTAGGTAAAAAATAACCATTATTCAACATCCAATTTTAAGCGACATACAACTTCATTTCACTCACGTGATAACACTTTACAATAAGGTTTCATTAGTTAACATTAGTTAAATGGTTATTCACCCAAAACTTTAAATTCTGTCATCATTTAGGCTACTCACCCTCATGTCGTTCCAAACCCATAAGACTTACGTTCACAAATGAAGATCTTTTTGATGAAATCTGAGAGATTTCTGTCCCTCCATTTGCAGTCTACACAACTTTGAAGCTTCAAAAAGTTCATAAAGAGATCGTAAAACTAATCCTTATGAATTAAGTGGTTTAGCGCAAATGTTCTGAAGAAAGACAATCACTTTATATGATGAACAGATTAAATGTAGGCTTTTATTCACATATAAACATTCATCAACTCAGACATCAGTTGTGGTAAACGGAAGCTCAAACATGTTCCCTTGATGTGCGAGAACCAATGAGGTTCATTCTCATGTTACGCAGCACGTTTGAGCTTCAGCAAGAACCAATGAGCTTCTATTTGTTCGCTGAACAATGTTTATGTGAATAAAAGCCTAAATTGAATATGTTTATCATAAAAAGGGATCGTCTCTCTTCAGAAAATTTGAACTTAACCACTTAATTCATATGGATTTGTTTAACAATCTCTTCATGAACTTTTTGAAGAGTCAATGGGTTAGTTGTAGACTGTCAATGGAGGGAGAGAAATCTCTCAGATTTCATTAAAAATATCTTTATTTGTGTTCTGAAGATAAAAGAAGGTCTTACAGGTTTGAAACGACATGAAGGCGAGTAATTAATGACATAACTTAAATTTTTGGGTGAACTAGGCTATCACTTTAACTACTTTGAATGAACAACACTTCTACAGCATTTATTAATCTTAGTTCATGTTAATTTCAGCATTTATCAATTAATTATTATAATAAAAAGTTGTTAACATTATAATGCACTGTGAACTAATATGAACAATGAACGACTGTAAATCTTAGTTAAGATTAATATTGTATTGCTCATTAATAGTCCATCTTAATTAATGCATTAACTAATGTTAACAAATGAAACCTTATTGTAAAGTTTTACCACTTACGTTATAAAACTTCTTCAACACTTCCCATTCAAAATAAACGCCTTCATGGGATGAAACAGTCTGTGGCTCAACTTATAATATTCTTCTTGCACGGTCTTCAAATGTTTTCATAAAGATCTTTCTGTGGAAGAAAAAGAAAGTAAGAAATGTTTTAATTATTAATTTTTGATTATAGATTTAATCAAGACATAAATTAACTGCATTTAGGCTTAAATCACTGTAAGCTGCATCTTGCTTAAAAAAACAACAACACTGCTATTGCATGATGCATAATTACATCTGCATGATGCAAAATCAAAAGAGGAGAGCAGCAGTTAAAGCTAGGTGATATGCTAGCATAATATGTGAACAATTTTGTGTACGTTAAATGAGGATATGGATAACGAATTAATCACATCGCGAACCCATGTGAAAAAATGCACAAATTGCCCTAATATATTAACATAACTAAGCTACCGTTTTTGACATACATTAAGTGAAATAATCCAACAGAAATGCACACAATAATTATCATATCTCCGTAAAAAATTACAATAATAAAAGTACTTTATGATTTGATCCCTTCTAACACAGAGATCATCATATAAATGCAAGGAAACCTTAAAAATAATTATCCAGCAAACCAGAAACAGTTTTACTCTGCCTTGATCGCCTAACGTTACCCTGTCCTATAAGGACGTCAACAGTCTCTCTCTGTCAAACACACAGATGCAATGTGTGCTGCTCTTTGTTCACTTATTTCAGCCATGTACATAACACTAATATTTTACTCATGAATGTAGATTTTTACTCGCATTTGCAGGTGTAGGCTATATGACCCTGGAACTACGCGAAATCGACCATCCTCAGCTATGGCTGTGTCGCCGCGCCCATACTGTCTATGGCCGCGCCGACACAGAAGCGAGCACATTACACAAATCTTTTGGTACACTAAATCTTACCATTAAATAAGTTAACATATGCGTTATGTTATATCAACACGACAAACAACAACGATAACAAACAAAACAAAACTTACCTTGAGCTCAAAGCTTCGTGGTCTCGCTATAAGACGTTGAATTTGAATTCCGTGATTCCCGCCTGGACGTTGAAGTTGGCGCATGTGCAATTTGCGACCACTGAACTAATAAATTGGGGGTATGTTTTACTCATTATTTTAAGGTTGCCGATATTACTGATAAAAAATAGGTAGTGTAGTTAGAATGTACCCATTTTAATATATTTTTCTTGCTAACTAATATACTTAAGTAGAATATAACTAATTTACACAGGTTGAATTTAACACCCTCCTGCATCATTTTTTACAGTGTACAGGTGGAAAAGATTCAAAGCATTAAAGCTATAGGGATAGTTAGTGACTTGATAGTAGTGTTTTAGCTTGATCAAGGTGTGCTGTCTTGGCAATACATTTTGTACAGACTCTTGTA
>FLSR01000416.1:227196-243692 GCA_900092035.1 Leuciscus waleckii
GGCAATGCAATACTTCGCAGTGAACTGAAGAGTGACAGAGGTTTATATGGGTGTATGTGAATGAGCTGCAGGTGTATGAGATGAGTGTGGATGAGCTGCAGGTGTATGTGCAATCAGTCCCAGGTAAGCGGCATGATGGGAAGTTGAGTTTGTGATGTGATCAGTCTGGTGTGGAGTGCCCTCTGGTGACTCTCAGAGGCACTCCAGCTGGTGATCGTTACATAAACAATGTTCATATTGAAGGTTATAAAAACAAACATAGTGTAACCTTGCTGTCTATCTGCAGTCTATCCAAAAAAGGGGTCAAATCACATTACATTCTAACATTGCAACATTACAATCTAAAAACAAAATAATGCTTTTTAAAGAAGTAGTTCAATTTACTAAACTTAAGATGAAAATAAATAAAAACAAAGCTGATATCATAAAAATGCACTTTAAAATTCTTTAGCACATTTGTTCACCAACAACAACAAATATTCAACAATAAATATTTTAGCAAAATAATTATAATTTAGTGTTAATGTATATTTTAGTCTGAATAATTGCGTTCCATCTGTTCGAGCCCACCCATAGATAATGCATTGCAGTGCCTGCAGTAAAAAAATAAACAAAAAAAATAAATAAAAAAGGAAGATTATTGATTATCGGCCAGAGTGAAATCGCCCAATAAGAGGCGGTACTCCACAGAACGTGAATTGACGCTGATTGGACTATATATATCCAGAGGCAGAACTGACTGCTAGTGTAGTTATAACTCTGTGGTTGAATGCAAATGTGCATGAAAAAGTCCCTATCACACCAGTGGTGCGTCGCCCAATCGCCCTAATGAAGAAACCAATGAAATATCTAACTGATGAATTCATTCATCATTCATTACTAACCATTTTAACTTTATAGGCCTACTTGGTGTGATTATTAGACCAACACCCACAAAGGAGGAAATCCCACCAACTACATTGTTATAGCAATAAATAGGAGATTATTCATGCACTGTAATGAACCGTCAGCAGTAAATACAGTCAGAGGAAAATAAAGCCCTGCTTTGCATACTCTGCCTTAGAAAACAAAGTGAGTAAATTTCATGCAGACATAAATGTATAAAATCTCACTCTTGATATTTAGATATTCTAATTCAAATCTATATTATTTATTAATGAACAACTCAATACAATATGTCAAAAACAAAATGAGTATTTATTTATGACTATGAGTGAGTTTTAAATACATTTCAAAAAGAAAGCCTTTCCAATCGACCATCTAAACCTCTAACATCTTCATATAAACCGACATTGACAGTGATGCTGTCACATCTGTTTTATGGTTTTGTTTCATAAGTTTTCAATGTATTTTATTTTGAAATGTCATGGTTCCTGTTTGTCATGTGATTCCTTGTCCCACATGGTATCTTGTATCCCTTTAGTTCATGTGTGATTTTCTTATGTAATGTATCCTATTTTTCCAAACAAAATCAAAGAGCCTCTTATCAATCTCCCTATATTTTATCATCAACCTAAAGAGCCATAGCTGTATAAGTTAACTGGGATATACCTTCTGCTTTGAAAATCAGAACTCTCCCCCTTAATGACAAGTCTCTTAAAAAAAAGTTTTTTGGATAATAGGGCTAAAATGTAATAAACTTCTGTTTTTTTGTTTTTGTTTTTTTAATCCTTGTTTATTGTAATTCCTAGGTATTTGACTTCTGTTTTGACTGGAATGTTACAATAAGAAGCCACTGAACATTCTTTGACCGCCATAAGTTCACACTTCTTAACATTCAGATAAACACCAGATGCTTAGAAAACTCTTCTATAACTTTAATTGCACTGGAGGACTCTCATGAGGCCTCCCTGCTGGATCAGCCCTAAAGCTGGATGCGCTCCCCTTATCTAGGGTCCCTTGTAAGAGTACCCAGCCTCCGGAGTGTTTCAAAGCACTGTGTAGATCCAGGATTATGTAGAGTTACCCCTTTGTTTGCAAAGGTTATAAAGCGCTATGTTGAGTTCGACTCTTCAGGATGCCCGTCTCTATGTTCTGGTTTAAAAAATGTAAACAATGTCATCTGTTGCAGGCATCATGACTGGGATAAATAAGAAAGTTGTGAGCCGACCCATCAACAAATGATGTTATCCACTGATGTTTCCCAAACAAATTTGCATATGTTACTCCATGCGGATAGATTCCATGCTTTATAGTCACAATCATAAACAAAGAAGCATAAAAAAGTAAACAATGTCATCTGTTGCAGGCATCATGATAAATGAGAAAGGTCAGTCGTGGGCAAAATTTTTGCTAATCCTCCCACAGTCCCCATCAATATTATGATGTTACTATGGTTTTTTAATTATTTAGTTTTCCATAAGACATACGGGGCCATTTATCTTTTATTAGTAATCATCAGAATAAACAGATAAATGACAGATGTCAGATAATAATGACATTTTAAGGGAGCCTTCCTTGTAGAAAAATAACAGTCAAAACCATAATGAAATATTTGGTGATGAATATTTACATTCATCATAACTAACAATTTTAACTTTATACTTGGTGTGATAATTAGACCCCACAAAGGAGGAAATCCCACCAACTACATTGTTATAGCAATAAATAGGAGATTATTCATGCACTGGAATGAACCGTCAGCAGTAAATACAGTCAGAGGAAAATAAAGCCCTGCTTTGCATACTCTGCCTTAGAAAACAAAGTGAGTAAATTTCATGCAGACATAAATCTATAAAATCTCACTCTTGATATTTAGATATTCGAATTCAAATCTATATTATTTATTAATGAACAACTCAATACAATATGTCAAAAACAAAATGAGTATTTATTTATGACTATGAGTGAGTTTTAAATACATTTCAAAAAGAAAGCCTTTCCAATCGACCATCTAAACCTCTAACATCTTCATATAAACCGACATTGACAGTGATGCTGTCACATCTGTTTTATGGTTTTGTTTCATAAGTTTTCAATGTATTTTATTTTGAAATGTCATGGTTCCTGTTTGTCATGTGATTCCTTGTCCCACATGGTATCTTGTATCCCTTTAGTTCATGTGTGATTTTCTTATGTAATGTATCCTATTTTTCCAAACAAAATCAAAGAGCCTCTTATCAATCTCCCTATATTTTATCATCAACCTAAAGAGCCATAGCTGTATAAGTTAACTGGGATATACCTTCTGCTTTGGAAATAAGAACTCTCCCCCTTAATGACAAGTCTCTTAAAAGCCACTGATTAAACGTCCTCTGTGTTTTTTGGATAATAGGGCTACAATGTAATGAACTTCTGTTTTTTTGTATCCTTGTTTATTGTAATTCCTTTGACTTCCGTATTGACTGGAATGTTACAATAAGAAGCCACTGAACATTCTTTGACCGCCATAAGTTCACACTTCTTCACATTCAAATAAACACCAGATGCTTTAGAAAACTCTTCTATTACTTTAATTGCACTGGTTGCACATTTGGTTATCATTTTGGAGAAAGAGGGTGGTGTCATCTGCTAACTGTTATAAAAAGTAACCTTTAAAGGAGAACTCCGGGCAATTTTTAAGTTAATCTTGATCGTTATACCTTTTTGAGTACTCTCTATAGAAAAAAAAAAAAAAACCGACATTGACAGTGATGCTGTCACATCTGTTTTATGGTTTTGTTTCATAAGTTTTCAATGTATTTTATTTTGAAATGTCATGGTTCCTGTTTGTCATGTGATTCCTTGTCCCACATGGTATCTTGTATCCCTTTAGTTCATGTGTGATTTTCTTATATAATGTATCCTATTTTTCCAAACAAAATTTGGATATATTATCATCAACCTGAAGAGCCATAGCTGTATAAGTTAACTGGGATATACCTTCTGCTTTGGAAATAAGAACTCTCCCCCTTAATGACAAGTCTCTTAAAAGCCACTGATTAAACGTCCTCTGTGTTTTTTGGATAATAGGGCTACAATGTAATGAACTTCTGTTTTTTTGTATCCTTGTTTATTGTAATTCCTTTGACTTCCGTATTGACTGGAATGTTACAATAAGAAGCCACTGAACATTCTTTGACCGCCATAAGTTCACACTTCTTCACATTCAAATAAACACCAGATGCTTTAGAAAACTCTTCTATTACTTTAATTGCACTGGTTGCACATTTGGTTATCATTTTGGAGAAAGAGGGTGGTGTCATCTGCTAACTGTTATAAAAAGTAACCTTTAAAGGAGAACTCCGGGCAATTTTTAAGTTAATCTTGATCGTTATACCTTTTTGAGTACTCTCTATAGAAAAAAAAAAAAAAACGAACCGGATTGGTGCTTGCAACACGGAGCTGCTACAACTAATGCCCAGAGCTCCCACTCAGCTAAAACTGCAGTTATGGGGGCACAAACATAAAGAGTGTCTTTGTGCCTCTTAACAGACACAAAATGCAATTAAAATATCTGTCCAACATGAACAGGGCCCTTACAACCACCCATCTTGAGGAGTTTGCCCCCTCACATGTACTGGTGTGCCACAAACGGGACTTTGGTGTCACCAGCCATTCCCATGTTGTTGCGGTGTATCCATATAAATGGCCCACCCTGTACTTCAACTTGATGTGCAAACTCCCATACAAGTACTACGCGCAAAAGATTACTGCATTTGCAGCGAACACTTTGACAAGGATGACTCCACAGACACAACACAGCGGGGTCATGGAAAGGAAGACGATGAAATTAAGTTCTTGTATTTTCTCATTCTGTTGCCACAATTCGGAACGAACAACTGAGTTCCCACGGGACTTCAGCGCGAGACTACAGCTAGCCGTCTAAAACACTATTTAGGTGAATTTAAACAATAGCTAAGTTGCTAATCTTGTTGTCATGTAAGGACCCTGTTCATGTTGGACAGACATTTTAATTGCATTTTGTGTCTGTTAAGAGGCACAAAGACACTCTTTATGTTTATGCCCCCATAACTGCTGTTTTAGCTGAGTTGGAGCTCTGGACATAAGCTGTAGCAGCTCCGTGTTGCAAGCACCAATCCGGTTCGTTTTTTTTTCTATAGACAGTACTCACAAAGGTATAACGATCAAGATTAACTTAAAAATTGCCCAGAGTTCTCCTTTAATCGTACTGGCTTTAATATGATTAGCAAGGATTTGACTTATCAAAATGTTCTTTATAGTATGAGTTTGTGTAGTGTGAATGCCATGTTGTCATTATCATGTGACCGACCAGCGTCAGTTACGTCACTCAACTGACACTCATAAATCCTCTACCGTGGATAAGGAGACCGTCCACGAACTCTCTTTGCTCCACAGCCACGGAGGCCATTCAAGAATGTTCTTTGCCTCGTCACGGTCATGAAGGACATTCATGTTCCTGCTTGGCAATGGCCTCCTGACCTACTGAATCCACTATGGTGATCTACTGATCTACTGTGGTGGTCATCGCCTCTGCCAGCTCTGCCCCCTTCGATGCTGGCTCTACCATGGCCATCTGATCCTCCATGGTCTTGTCCACTGCTCCATAGTCTATAGTCTCGTCCAGTGTTCCGCAGCCCAGGCCCACCACTGCTCCACAGTCTAGGTCTACCACTGCTCCACAATCTAGGCCCACCACTGCTCCATAGTCTATAGTCTCGTCCAGTGTTCCGCAGTCCAGGCCCACCACTGCTCCACAGTCTAGGTCCACCACTGCTCCACAGTCTAGGCCCACCACTGCTCCACAGTCTAGGTCCACAACTGCCCCATGATCCTGGCCCTGATGCAGGTCCTCTTCCTCTTCACGGGCCTGGGCCATCCATCTCCTAGACTGCCTCTGCTCATTCAACCTCCTGGACTTTTTGTTGTTTGGGTTTTGGGGTTGGTGTTCCATTAGGGCGTCAGGAGCGCCCTTTGATGGGGGGATATGTCACGTCTTTTTGCGTTTTGTTTTTAAGTTGTTTGTGGTTGTTTTCATGTCTTTAATTTTGAAAATCTCATAGTCATGGTTCCTGTTTGCCATGTGATCCTTGCCCCTCGTTTGATCTTGTCTTTTGGTCCCTTTAGTTCATGTGTCATGTCCTGATTGGTTCCTTTGTCTTATGTGTCATGGTCTCAATGATTCATATATTGTTATCTTGTAATCAGTTCTGTCTTTTCATTGGTTCATGTTCATCAGTTCCAGTTTGTTATCGGTTGTTGTTGTAATGTGTTTCCCCATGTCCGTGTATTAAAGCCCTCATGTTTGCCTTGTTACTTTGTTATTGTTGCTGTCTTAAGTTTCATGTGTCAGGTCATAGTTTATAGTCAAGTTCATATTTATGGTTTATTTCAAGATTTGGGATTTTGTTTATAGTTTATGTTTCATGTTTTGGATTTTAACCTTATTAAATACACTGCATTTGGATTCATTACATCATCGTCCATGTTTTCTCTGTGATGCACACATTACACGGTAGCCACATTTGTCAGCTACAAATATAACTTACTTGGACTTGTACAACATAATCTCAAATTATGTGAGTTAATGTCAAACACAAAGAGTTCTGTTGTTACAACCTACCCTATTATTGGGGTGAGTTGTAACACAGGCTGGGGATAGATCATAGATGTAACAATGAGAGCTAATCAAATTAATGCAAAGCATCAAATTAAACTAAAGAGAAATAGCTAGTTTAGATTATGCAAGTCAAATAACTACATCTACAATTCAATGATTGCTATAGGCAAAAATAATCTGATCTTTTTTACTTTCCTGAAAATTTTCCATTTCTTTTGTTAATAAATTGTACAATATTGCTTACAGTAACATACCACTTCTCATGTGAGCTCAAAAAAGTTATGCGATTGTATGATATTGATGGCATCACCATAGCTCTTTTCTGACTTCTCAAACTGACAGTTACAACTGAGCCTGAGTTACAACACTCCCTGGTCTCCGTATTAAACAAACTGTATCTGTTTTATTTACCGTTTAATTAATAAAAAATAATCTGAGCACATTAACCATATGGAAGATTAAATAAGATTAAATTTGTCCATTTATATGTAAGATTTACTATATTTCATGGGGTTTTACATTTCTTCAGCACCATAACAATAACTTTCAATATGGTTCAATGGTTGAATGAATAAACAATTATTTGACTTAAAGTAGAATATAAGTAGCCTATGTATTTCTTACCACTGAATTGTATAGTTTATCGGGACATGCTTCTTTTGGTCCGTAGCCTAAACAAAAACTTCTCGATTAACATCATGTTCCCTTTCGAAAGGGAACTCACACTGCGTAGATGACGCTATGGGGAACGCCCTCCACGTGAAACGGTGTCTGAAAAGCTATCCAATCATGACAATCGAATTTGACTGGCGAATTTATACTTACTAGTGCGACCCGGAAGTATAAAAGGGGTGCCTAGAGAACATGCCATCCTCTTTTCGTCTTCAGGGATTGTTTTGTCTGATTTGCAATCACCTGAAAAAGGTAAGAACAATTATGGCAAGTGATAAGCGTTTCAAGAAGTGTGTGGATCATGGGGTTCCCAGATGGAGCTCGCTGATGAGTTTGAGAGAGGTGTTTCTCTCTCACACCCACCAGAAGCTCACGAGGGCGAGCTGCTGGATCAGAGGATGTAAGTGATAACACATCTTCATTCAGCAGCTCACCCAAGTGCTCTGCTGGCAACCAGCCCGAGAGAGCAGGAGCTGGCTGATGAGGGTGAAGAAGAGGTATAACCTTAACCCTCACAGCCTCCCTGCCCCGCATATGATGAGCTGTTGGGTGTTATGGAGCTTGCTTCAGCGAATCCACGCCCAGACAGCCAGGGGAGCCTGGCCCATCCCGGTTTGAGGATCGGAGACAGAGCCAGAGGTTCAGTGTCGCCTCTTGCGCTCCTCCTCTTCCTACAAGGAGTAGGTCGCAGAGGAGGCACGACTCAAGGAAGAGGAGGGATCTGAGGGAGGTGATCCAGCACAAGCGCCCCAGTGCAGTGAAGGATCCCCTTCCTCTGAGGGTGAATAACAACCACCCTCTCCTCTCTTCTTCCTCTCCCCCCTATTTCCTTTACCCCAGGCACTTCTTACATCAGGCCTGAGGCCTGGACCGATGATGATGTTTTCCCATTAAACTTAATGCTTCGGAAGGTCTGG
The DNA here is from genome assembly GCA_900092035.1 of Leuciscus waleckii. Lineage (NCBI taxonomy): Eukaryota > Metazoa > Chordata > Actinopteri > Cypriniformes > Leuciscidae > Leuciscus > Leuciscus waleckii. The sequence goes on from FLSR01000416.1 coordinate 235,306, forward strand.
AGTCAGGCTTGGTAGTGAGTGCGTCCTTTCTAGCTTTTGGGTGGTAGGCCTTCATTCAAATAATACAATTTAGGCTGCCACTCTACGAGCACCAGGATGATCTTGGTAGGTCTTTATTATAAGATTGTTTAACTTTAGACCTCGGTTCCCTGTTTAGAAAGTATTAAGGGGTATGTTTGATAGGAAATTAGGGTCCTGAAGTTTCCTTTTTTATAGGTAGGCTTGCATACCTTATCATAGGCCTCCTCTTGTGATAGAGTCGTTAGGTTTATGTAGTAGGTGGTGCCAATCTTGGTCACCCAGTGATGTACAGGTTGGCTTCATCTCATAGAGAAATCTCTGAGGCCACCGTCCACGAACAAAATGTTCAGCGTGGGATGTCTTCTTCCCATTTGGGGGTTTTCTCCTGAGGCCACCACTTTGTATAATCTCCAGATAGACCAACCAAGCATTGGCCCTCATCGGGCCACCTGGATAGCCACCTTGTATTTGTATAGCAGGTCTCCTCTCACTTCTGAGAGTTGTTATGAGACTATAGCTTTGAACTTCAGATATTGGATATTCAAGTGCCATTCCCACACAATATCTGGCTTAGGCATGTGTACTAGGAGTTTGTCGGAGACGATCTGCTAGTAGCTTTTTCGTCCCGAGTCCCCCTGTTTCTGAGCGAAGGCTCTTTAGATTTAGATCATCTACAGCTTATCTCTGTAAGGTCTAGTTTTTCCCTGGTACTGGCCTCCTCTTTCTACAAGAGTCGTATAGCCTAATGCTAGTGGATGTTAACCCTTTCACACGTAAGTTTAAAATATTCTGGCTGACCCCCCAACGTGAGTTTTTCAAGGCGACCGTTATTAGAATGTTCACTTTATGGTTTCCATGGTGACGCGTCATTGCTTGTCACGTGACACACCGCAGCAACGACAGAGCTGAATGAATGATGATCTGCTTTTATGTCATTTTTCCTTTTTTATTCAAAATATTCACAAATTTGTTTGATATGGCATGAAATATCTGATATTCCGATTGTCAAATATATGCAAGTGGAAGTGTTTTGTTGTTTAAAAACCTTTATAACGATCGCGTTAGTTGAGCTGTATGCGCGATGGGCCGGGCCCATGAGTACACCTATGATATCTGAGGCAAGTTCTGCGAACAAGTATCGCTATCAAGTAGTAGGCCTTCACAGGCCTCCTTGAAGGTGGCTCCACCATCTTGTGGATTTTAGCAATAAATAAGATCATCACGTTGTAGGCTCCCTTTGAGCCTTCCTGATCCTAGCCCAGAGCCTGGTCAAATATATATATATTATTTTCCAAGCTAAACCAAAATCTGGTTAGAAGGTTGAAGGACTCTCATGAGGCCTCCCTGCTGGATCAGCCCTAGAGCTGGAGGCGCTCCCCTTATCTAGGGTCCCTTGTAAGAGTACCCAGCCTCCACAGTGTTTCGAAGCACTGTGTAGATCCAGGATTAAGTAGAGTTACTCCTCTCGTTTGTTGAGCTATGTTGAGTTCTACTCTTCAGGATGCCCGTCTCTATGTTCTGGTTTAAAAAATGTGAGAGACTCTGTTTAGGAAAACAGACAGGCTGTTGGCAAGACTAGGTCAGTGGATTTGATCAGGTCAGCCTCCCTGGTGGCATGTGGGGTTGACTCTATACCCCCTCAGAAAGTGACTGGACGGGACTCCTTTCGGACCCCCTTCCATGGAAGCTGTTGGTTTCAAGCCATTGAGCGGCCTTGGTAGGCTTTTCCTTGTTTGGAGGCCTCTTTGAGGAATATAGCTTGGGCAGTGACCGTAAGGAATAATGTCACTGACAGCCGAAGGGGGAGTATTTTCAAGGCATTTCAGGTTCAAACTGCAAGTTCTGACATTTTTCACGAGCCTAATTGGCATGCACTCCCCTCAGCATGGTGGGATTGTACATCGTTCCCCATTGCATCATCGATGCAGTGCAAGGTCCCTTTCGAAAGGAATGTCTAGGTTACGACTGTAAACTCTGTTCCCTGAGAACAGGGAACGAGACACTGCGTCATTACCCATTCCTCTGGGATGCCTGCTGAACAGTCCCTTCAGACGATAAGTGGATGACATGTTCTCTAGGCGCCCCTATTATACTTCCGGGTCGCACTAGTAGTGGCGTCATAGGCTGTCGCCGGTCAAATTCGATAACCGTGATTGGATAGCTTTTCAGACACAGGTTCACGTGGAGGGCATTCCCCATAGCGCAGTGTGAGTTCCCGGTTCTCAGGAAAAAGAGGTTACAGTCGTAACCTAGACGTTCTCTTCAATAAGGGTGTCAAATCTATCCGAAATCCTATTTACTCTCACATAATTATAAGTAATTATTCAGTAAAGAGATCGATAAATGAAAGTTAGTCAGTCAGCCAGTAAAACAAAATAACATTTCATTTTTAAATTACGCGAATGCATGGTTTTCTGTGGAAGACAGGAAAAAAGCGTGTGATGAGAAGCACATGCAGATCAGAGGCGTGCAGTAAATGAAGATAGAAACAAACAAACCCACAAATGTATGATTTCTGTGCTTTTTACACTATCCAGCACCCTGGCTTAATATTTTAGTTATAAAGTTGGATTTATCTGATCATTATAAAGTGTTTTGATGGATCTCATTTAAATTTTCTAATTTTAAAGCTCTGTATAGGCTAGGCCATATGCACGTTTTAATTGGAAGGTTATTTTACATGATTATAATAATAACCTAAAAATAGCCATTAGGGAACTGTATAAGTTATTTTTAGGTTGTTTAAAAATAGCCTATAACTATACCCTTATGCAAAATAATAACCTAAAACTAGCCACTAGGGAACATTCTGTATAAGTTATTTTTAGGTTATTTAAAAATAACCTCCCTGCAACATTTATTTAGGGTCGTGAATAATAACCTAAAATAACCATTAGGGAACATTCTGTATAAGTTATTTTTAGGTTATTTAAAAATAACCTCCCTGCAACGTTCTGGGAATGTTATTTTATGGTTGCAAAATAAAAATAACCATTAGGGAACCTTCTGTAGGCTATAAGTTATTTGTAGGTTATTTAAAAATAACCTCCCTGCAACGTTTTAGGAACGATATTTTATTGCCAAAAAAAATCATAATAATGAAACCTATAAAGAACGTTATTATTCGGTTTTAAAAAAAAAAACCAAATACTAAATTTAGGGGGAACGTTCTGTGTTTGCAGGGGTAAACCTCGCTCCAGACCAAGATGAAATCAGTTCGCTTCAGCTGTGCCTGCACCAGGTCAGTAACTAGTTTGCATGTCTCTTCTTCCTATGTGGAGTAGCGCATCAAAATTAATTAAAAGTATCAATCCTTTAGTTTAAACATGCTCATGTGAAAAGCCTTTATATAGTTATGTTGTGTTAGTTTTATTTTTGAGATTTTCTTTTCTTTTCCTCACTGGAATTCCGCCACAACTTGTAAACCTGTATGCATTGTGTTGTGTGAACCTAAAGGGATGGTTCACCCTAGGATGAAAATTAAGTCTTTCTTAATGGACCACAAAATTATTGATTTATTTTTAAATGTCCCACTTGTGCTCATCCATTTAATGGCAGTGAATAGCAGCCAGCATCAAGCTTTTTAAAAAAGGATGGATGAGCAAGAGCAGGGCATTTTTTTTTTATTCTCCTTTTGTGGTCCATAAAAGAAAGAAGGTTTTTCGGGTGAACTATCCCTTTAAAGCCTGTCAATCAACATTAGAGCGCAACCCTCAGGCTGGATAACACAACCTCTGCCAGAAGTGTTCTACGTGTGTTCAGTGATTACAGTAATGTTTATCATAAACTGTTGCTAAGACCCAGAATCTGCCCTATACCTAAATGATTTACGGTCAGGAGCCACAATGGTCACAATAAGTCATTTCAGATTATTACAGATATGCACATGCTTTTTCCATGGTTCAAGAAAAGGTGGGTTTACTTGATGACATAAACACTTATATGCTGAATGTGACCTTTCCATAGAATAAGCAAATCCTAAACAAAACAAGCAAACACAATGCAGTTCTAGCAGTGGCATTCACACTGCAGCTGCATTTTTATTGGACTATAATTCTCTGGAGAAGACGTGTAGGTTGAAGTGTGGGCTACAATGGCTGAATCTTTCACTTCAGTTGAAGATCATAAAAACATCTGATGATCAATGAAACTGATAAAAAGTGAAATTGCAAATAGAAACAATTATCAAAACAAAAGATTTGAAATTATACAGTTCTTCTTATATATTTTGTAATATAGCCTGTTATCATTACTGTTAGATATATACCTATTTTTATATATACACCATTGAAATGTTTAGGGTCACTAATTTTTTTTTTTTTTTTTTTTTTACAAGAAATGACCTTTTATTAAAAAAGGATACATTAAATTGATCAAAAGTGACATATATTTAAGTTCAATAATTTCACTTAAATGGCAATGCAAATTACCTATTAATTGTCATTTAAGTGAAATCACTTAACCTAAATATACAAGCTTTATAAAAATGATCATTCTAGAAGAAAATTTCAGATGGCACTTAGAGGCTTTTGCATCTGAACTCTTCATATATATATATATACTATATACAATATACAATATATACTGTAAATCATTGTAATAGCATGAGTGTGGCATGTTCTTGTTGGGAGTTAGATGTTGTAAGCATCGAGGCAGGATATTGTTGAGGACTCGCCACCTCACTCTCCTGCTTACGAGGAGCTGGTGGAGGTTGTGACTCGCGGTGTTGCCAGGTTAAAAATTTACTGGCCAGCTGAGAAGCAGGACGTTCATCCAAAGAGTGAACTGGATGAACGCTTCATGCCCTCGCTAGCGCCGCCTCCTCGTCGGGACCTGCTTATTTTCCCGATTTTCACTCTGAGGTGTCAAGATCATGGAAGAAACCAGTCTCCTATCGCGTGTACACAAACATCACACAATTCATCGATAGTTGGCTGTAAAACAGCACAGCTATGGGGCGATACCAAAGGTGGAAGAGACGCTAGCCAGCTATCTCTCCCCTCAGTCTGCATCGTCCCTAAAAACACCGACATAGCCCACCAAGCTGGTCAGAAGAACTTGGGCTTCGGTGAGTAAAGCATACACAGCGTCTGGTAAGGCTGCAGCATGTTTACACACCATGTCATTGCTGTAAGCCTACCAGGCAGATTTGAGACCTTGATGAGGGCAGGGGTATTAGCCCTGACACAGTCACAGAGTTGTGTCGGGCCACAGATCTTTCTCTCCCCAAAGAGATGGGTTTAGACACCTGACCATTACACCAAAAGGGACTTTATTCTAAATAAATAGACATTAATATTGAGATGGTCCCTTCTTTGCATATATAACAGCTTCTACTCTTCTTGGAAGGCTATCATTGTATTTAGTTATGGTCGTGTTTTTTGTTTTTTGTTGTTGCTTTATTTAGTTTGACAGGGACATTGTACATTAATAAAAACATTCCTGTAAATGTACCAGAATTAGCCAAAGGCTATTTTTCATCCGTAGTCTCTGGACAGGATGTTACAAGTCAACCTAAGGAAAATATGATTAAGAATAGGCCTACATAATAGAAAATTTAATAATTACACAATACAATAAAAATCCATTTAAACAATGTTGCTGAGCTAGCTAGCGTCTAGTCAATTTACCCTAATGGGCAACTCGAACTGGCCTAATTTTTATCACCACATTGCTGCCATTCAAGACAATATACTGTTAGGATGTCCAACATGAAATCCGGTTTAAAAAAAATATTACCTCAACTTTCAGCGTCAATTTCATCCAGTGTTTGAAGAGAGGCATCACGTCAATACACGTCCGGTTTTGTTTCAGCTTCTAAGTAACAATATACACTCACCTAAATGATTATTAGGAACACCACACTAATACTGTGTTTGACCCCCTTTCGCCTTCAGAACTGCCTTAATTCTACGTGGCATTGATTCAACAAGGTGCTGAAAGCATTCTTTAGAAATGTTGGCCCATATTGATAGGATAGCATCTTGCAGCTGATGGAGATTTGTGGGATGCACATCCAGGGCACAAAGCTCCCGTTCCACCACATCCCAAAGAGGCTCTATTGGGTTGAGATCTGGTGACCGTGGGGGCCATTTTAGTACAGTGAACTCATTGTCATGTTCAAGAAACCAATTTGAAATGAGTCGAGCTTTGTGACATGGTGCATTATCCTACTGGAAGTAGCCATCAGAGGATGGGTACATGGTGGTCACAAAGGGATGGACATGGTCAGAAACAATGCTCAGGGAGGCCGTGGCATTTAAACGATGCCCAATTGGCACTAAGGGCCTAAAGTGTGCCAAGAAAACATCCCCCACACCATTACACCACCACCACCACCAGCCTGCACAGTGATAACAAGGCATGATGGATCCATGTTCTCATTCTGTTTACGCCAAATTCTGACTCATCAGACCAGGCAACATTTTTCCAGTCTTCAACTGTCCAATTTTGCTGAGCTCGTGCAAATTGTAGCCTCTTTTTCCTATTTGTAGTCGAGATGCAGACCGGCCCGTCTGGCACGAACAACCATGCCACGCTCAAAATTGCTTAAATCACCTTTCTTTCCCATTCTGACATTCAGTTTGGAGTTCAGGAGATTGTCTTGACCAGGACCACACCCCTAAATGCCTTGAAGCAACTGCCATGTGATTGGTTGATTAGATAATTGCATTAATGAGAAATAGAACAGGTGTTCCTAATAATCCTTTAGGTGAGTGTATTTTAGCAGCATTGCCACCCAGTGGATATAATTGACAAAGAGGCAAAAATGGGGTTTGGCGAGTTTAAATTACAGCAATTTGATTGTGAAAAAAGGTCAACCGTGCGTTTACAATGCACATTAAAGGTTTAAAGAGGAAGACACAAGTTTTCTTCTGGACACCCCACTATTGCTTCCTGGCCTCTTTGGCGACATTTGGCAGGGCTAATCTCAGCTCTCAGGGGCTGCTGAGCGGGAGCAGCCCCAAACATCTAAAGCAAACTCCTAACACCGTGCCACCCAAAAACAGAGCATCGCTACCCGAACTCCTCCCAGAGAGAAGGGCACTCTCAACTTCAGCTTTCGAGGGGTAAGACAGATCTAAGGACAGTCATTATCGTCAGAAAGAGACCATAGAACGTGTACCTCCCCCCCCCCGACAGAGAAACAGCCAGTATCCAAAGAAGGATGGGGGGTTGCGTCCCATTTTGGATCTGCGTCATCTGAACCAGTCAGTCATGCAGCTCAAATTCAAGATGTTAACCCTGAGACAGATCATGTCACAGATCAGATCCAGGGACTGGTTTGTCGCGATAGATATCAAGGACGCATACTTCCATGTATCCATCCTTCCACAAGACAGGAAATTCCTGACTGAGGTTTGCTTTCGGGGGCGAAGCATACCAATTTCGGGCTCTTCTATTCGGTCTAGCTTTATCACCCTGTACTTTCACCAAATGCGTGGATGCAGGACTGGCGCTGTTACATATTCAGGGTCTCTACTAGGAGTATGGCTGCCTCAAGGCTCTTCTATCAGAGTATCACTTCAAGAAGTTGTTGATGCGGCAGGCTGATCCTCACCACACACATTTGTGAGGTTTTACAACCTAGACTTGAGCTCTACACCAGGGGGCCAGGTGCTCTCGTCTTAGTGCTTTTCTCTTTGATTTCACACTAGACAGACACTTATCTTTATGGCTGCGTGGATATAAACATTCCCACAGCGTCAATCGACACACACTTTATGTTAAGTGTGTGTGAGAGTAGCACTGATAAGACTGTGACACACTTTATGACTGTGGATTAATTAAAGAGAGTTTCCTCTTCATCATCTTGTTTGTGTCGATCATCTACGCAGCATATGTGACATCGTCACGTTAAGCGATATATTGTTATAAAACAAACACAACTGCTATTGACATATTCAGCTGAATACGTGTGAATCATGCCTGCATGAAATTTATATCTCTGATAATATCTCTGAACTCCAATTTATTTAAAGCAAAATGTTCTAAATGTTTTTCTTAAATGTTTCTCAAAGCCAAACATTCTCTGAAGGGATTGGATTTTATAATATACATGTTATACATATCTGAAAAATGACAACATATATCTTTCAATAATTATTATTTTTGCTGATCTATTCTTCTTATAGAAGTCAATAAAACTTGTTCAAATAAAACAGACTGATTTTCTTTTTTGTGCATAATAAAAAATAGTCGACATTTGTGTAGCTGCTCGTTCAGATCCCAACACTATGTCACATTATAGTTATTTTTCATCTCAATTCTATAGTTTTATTTTCTGTTCCAACTTTCTGTTTAAACTTGATGCATAATATGAGGGATTCCTCTGTGTTCAGGGTAAAGGAAATCCTCTTTGTTTG
>FLSR01000417.1:0-10720 GCA_900092035.1 Leuciscus waleckii
AGAACAGTTTGACCTAAAAATATCAAAATTGAAACTACTGCGGAAAAAAAGACACCTACATCTTGGATGCCCTTGAGGTAAGCTAAAACATGCCAAAATTGTATTTCAAAGTGAACTATCCCTTTAAACGGTGTTACATTGCAGGAAAAAAGGCTCCATGTACAATATTTTTGTGCCAAGATTTTGAGGTTATTATTAAAGACAAATAACTTTGAACAAACATTCTATAAATGTTATTGGAAAAATGTTTGTTCATAACTTTGAGAGAACATTGTTTCTCTGTTCTTTGGTTCACAGGGGTTTACTGCGAGTCACAGTGTGTGAACGGACACACTCATAATCAACCCTAACGACCTGCTGTGTTCACACGCTGACAGGTGCTTATTAATATTCATCACAAGCAAAACCAAAAAATAAACGCAAAAGCTGCCGGGTAAGTGCAGCTGTCACTCAAACTCTCAAAACCTGACAAAGCAACTTCTCATGAATATTCATCAGCACTCGGCAGTAAAACTCATAAAGACCAGAGAAAATGTCTGGCGTGCATTTCCTGATTTCCTGCTTTATGTGCAATTAAAACAATTAATATAGACAGTTCATGTATTGAGGATACAATGTGAGTCTCTGAATGTACTTGTTGCTGTGCCGTTTGCTTAATCGTGTGCAAAACAGTGTAGTTGACCTTTTCAGCAGACCTTAAATGATTGATGAAATGACGTGCGTTGCATGCGGCACACTGGGTGTCTATCATTACATTTATATTTATTACATGTTACTTGCATAAGCAGGGCTCAGTGATAAGCATGGTCTTATTAATTAAATGAATATTACAAATAAAAAAAAAGTGATCTTTGCATAGATTTTGCAATCACGTGCTTATGAATGTATAGCTGTCTTGGAGTTGCATTACAGCTGTATAATTTCTTAGTATTATTGCATATTTTCGATTTTTTTCAAATAAAAATACAAAAAAAATGGCAAAGCTAGGCTAGGCTAGGTTAGGTTAGGTAAAGTTAGATTAGTAGATTAGGTTAGGTAGATAAAGTTAGGTTAGGATAGGATAGGTTAGATTGGGTTAGATTAGATCATCTTTGAGTAATTAACCATTTCCCTCAAAGAGGTAATTATGTGTATCAAGGTCAATATTGACTGTATTCCACAACCAAAGGCAGAAAGAGCGAGTTACAAACACACACTGATAATTAACTCTCATTGCATTTGCAGGTTAATGGACTGACACACATTAAAGTGTTTGCAGTCAGAAGAAAACGCACTAAAACACACATAAACACATGCATGTTAAATCCGACCAACAATACTGAAGGTGAACAAGTCAACATTGGACTGATGGGCATGTTGAGGCAGAGCAAGAGCAAAGAAACATGGATCTTTTATTCTGACTCTCCATTCTCCATTTACTAGCCTGTCCGGAGAAACACAGCGGATGTTATCAGACTGACCCTGACATTAACACTAGATGTTTGAAAGACGAAGCTGTCATCTGTGGAACGACAGACCCTGACAGATCAACGAGAGTCCTTGACTAAAACACAGGAAGAATCTTCTCCACATACACAGAAAACTCTTGTGCTTCTGCACGACAGCCATAGTAAAACCTGATGAGGATTTAAAGGAATAGGACACTAAAAATGGGTCCTGGACACGTAGTTTTTTCTTTTGGGAAACAGTTAAAAAGGTAACTTCGGCTTTTATCTAACGATTGCCAGAAATCACGTCATAATTGTGAGAGATATAAACTTTTGCAAAAAAAGGTTACAAAGTTTACAATAAGATTTTGTTTGTTTACATTATAGTTAAAGCTGCAGTCCGTAGTTTTTCCTCTTTGTCGCCATCTCTGTTCGAAATCTGCAATTGCAGTTATTCGCGGAATTATCAACTTTACGTGGGTTGTGCCTCGGCACGGCACAGCGCGGATCAATCCAGTGTTTTGAGGAGAACGTGCGGCTGTCAGTCGCCGCCGGTGTGGATCTTGGCATTCGCAATCACAGATTCTACTTTTGGAAGTATGACCAACATAAGAAATCACTGAAAAATTTGAGTAACATCCACTTTTGTTCTGACCAACTGAGGGGAAAAAAGCATTGCCGTAAATCACGCTAATTAAATCTAACGATCGCTTATCATATCACGTCAAACCATGCAAATTATACTTTGTTCTCAAATTGTTAATGTTACCAACATCAGCATTGCGTGACATTTAATGCCCTTCTGATATTATCCTTGTTTTCGCATGGGCCGGTAAATCCACCAGTACCAATAAAAATAATAATAATTTACAAAACATTCATTTTATTAGCTTTATTAATAATAATAACAACAACAACAACAACAACAACAACAATTAAAAACAACGACAAAACAGCAGTTTTACTCGCTTTAATAATAATAGCAACAACAACAACAATTAAAAACAACGACAAAACAGCAGTTTTACTCGCTTTAATAATAATAATAATATTTTTTTAAGTTTTTTAATAATTATTTATTAATAATAACTTTAATAATTATAATAATTTACAAAACAGCAGTTTTGATATATGTAATAATAATAAAAATTAAAAACAATTACAAAACAGTAGTTTTACTAGTTTTAATAATAATAATAATAATAATAAAAATAAATAATAATTAAATAGCTTAAATAATTATTAATGCTTTATTGGCATTAATAATAATAATAAAATATTAATAACAAACCAGTGGTTTCACTAGCTTTAATAATTAAAAAACAATTACAAAACAGCAGTTTATTAGCTTTAATAATAAATGTATTATTAATAATAATACTAATAATAATACTAATAATAATTTAATAACAACAACAATTAAAAACAATTGCGAAACTGCAGTTCCACAAGCTTTAAATGATTAGTTCACTTTAAAAAAAAAATTTGCTGATAATTTACTCACCCCGATGTCATCCAAGATATCCATGTTTTTCTTTCTTCAGTCGAAAAGAAATTAAAATTTTTGAGGAAAACATTCCAGGATTTTTCTGCACAGAATGGACTTCAATTGCAACCAACTATACCACTGTTCAAAGAGTTCAAAGCTTATCTCGCGAAACGATCGTTCATTTTCACACACAATTTTTTTTTATATATATATATATATATATATATATGCCACGTATTGCGTCATCACATTGGAAAGGTCACACGTCATGTCATCTGTCCAAGTTATTTGCCTGTGTACTCCGGTTCAAAAAGGTAGGGAAGGGCGAAAAATGTCATCTCATTTTCTCCTCCAACTTCAAAATCGTCCAACATCTTTGTTTTAATTTATTATTATTTTTATTTTTTTCGTGACCTTTCCAACGTGATGACGTAATACCTGGCGCATCTCAGAGATGGTACAAGACGGGCATTTGTGGTTAAAAAGTGTGTGTGTATATATATATATATGTTTTTTTTTTAAATGACAGATCGTTTCAAGAGATAAGACCCTTATTCCTCAGCTGGGATCGTGTCGAGACGTTGAAGCTGCACTGAGACGGACATTTGAACCTTCTTTGAACATTGGTACAGTTAGTTGCAATTGAAGTCCATTCTGTGTAGAAAAATCCTGGAATGTTTTCCTCAAAAACCTTAATTTTTTTTCGACTGATGAAAGATACATGGATATCTTGGATGACATCGGAGTGAGTCCATTATCAGCAAACATTTTTTTGAAAGTGAACTAATCCTTTAAATGCAGCTTGTGCTGAAATCTGAGAGGGAACAGAGGCTGGTTCTCGAGGTGTGATTGTGTGATTTACGGCAGTGCTGTGAAAAACACAGGGTATAGGTAATTGATTTAAATGTCTGAGTACACCTCTGTGTTCTCCCTCAATCCCCAGACCAATTAATCAACACCATCAGACGACATCAGCCAATCAGCTTTCTGCCGCTCTCGTGTCTTTCGTTCTGATCTCTGAATCTCTGATCCTTCAGCTCGAATCTTCCAGGATAGCACTGGAGGACTTTAGGGAATCGCTCAGAACAGCGAGATCTGCGGAAATCGAGAGTTTGCTGTGTTTAATGAGCTTGTTAGAACATGAAGTGTAAAGTTGTGACCCACGTCGGTGACTACAGAGAAGCTTTCGGCATTTTTCAAAAGATGCCAACATGCTGAAAGTTTGGCCGTTCTTTTGCTTTCAAAGCTGCTCATAAAAGAGCCTTTCACTGCACAAACTTCAAGGCTGTCAAAAGCGAATCACCTTGGCCACACTCTGACCGGTTTTCACAAACTGCTGTGCCAGAGAATGATGAGAAGGTTCTTGCTGAAATGGTTTCTTTTGTGAGTTAAAACGAAATGGGAGGGCCATCGCTCGGCTCGTTCGCATCACGGGTCAACGGTTCTCTTAGTGTTACACAGAAAACTCAAAATATCCAAAGAGTGGAGCGCTTTTATATAAGATACACGGGTGAGGGGTCTCTCGAAACTGAACACTTTTAAAGGACTTGCATAATATGAAACTGACATAAAACTCTCATTTTCAGGATAGGAACTTAAAGGGATAGTTCACCCCAAAATGAAAATTCTGTCATAATTAATTCAGCGTCAACTTTCTTTCATCTGTGGTATTTAAACGAAGACATTTATGCCATTTCCACAATAATACGTTTTTGTTTGAAAACGTATATTTTTCTCTTCGTTTTGTCCTTCCGTCACACTGAAACGGCGTTTTTATTAATGAAAACAAAGCTTTTGAAAACGCACTCCAAAGTTGATACATTTGAAAGCGCCGTTTCCACGTTGTAGTGTGGACTGTGAAACCAGTGGTATTTAAAAACGATGATGTAAATTTAGTCATGTGATGCATATTGTACCCATAGATATTCATGTTTATATCAGTATTGTGCCTGTTATGTGCTGTTCACTTTCACACTGTTGCTAAAAATATTCTACATTGCAAACTCTTCATATCACAGTCCTGCAAAGATGACAGAATTTACTCACATCATTTACTGTCCTGCGGCAATACATGAGAGCAGTTTTAGCGTTTTAGACCAAACGTATGGAGACTGCGTGCGATCTGGACCGCATCAGTGAATGCTGAGATATTTTACTAAATAAAATGATCCTGTCAGAAGAATTGCGCGAAACTCATTATTTATTTTTCCATCTGAATCGTCTCAGTGATCTTTTGTGGGGTGTTACGCATGCGCAGTAAAGGTGAATTTAGCGTTTTCAGGCGTTTTTCAAAAGTTTCTCATCCGCACTGAAACATCCGAAAACGGCTGAAAACGCCAGTGTGGACGGAGAGCGTTTATAAACGAAAAACTGTTTTCAAATGTATCCGGATTGATGTAGACGTAGCCTTATAGGAATGTCTCATTGTTAGGTTACCAACATTCTTCAAAATATCTTTTTATATGGTGCAAAATGCTTGAATCTGATTGGTTGATGAACATTCTAAGGTTTTCAGTTATATTCAGGGAAACTCACGGTTATTTCAGACGACAACAGCAAAAGAATCAAAACCCACAACGACACTGACCACGCAAATAAATACAGTAAGCAATAGGATAAAATCGACAAATTATTTCCATGTTTTTATGTTATTATGTACGGAAAGCACATATTCTCTCTCTCTCCTGCTCAAACACACACACATACAGTACAGACACACACTCACACAGAAGCGTGTCGTCAGCGCTGCTCTGATGATTTTATCAGTAAAATAGTTTAACAACTTCAAGCTACATGACATTTCTCACTAGCGAGGAAATAACGGTGTTCTTGAAGCAGATCAACTTACAGTTTCACTATTAGAGACGCTGAAGCTGAACACTGTTGAACACAGACTCAGTAACTCTCTCTCTCTCTCTCTCTCTCTCTCTAATAACTGCATTAATAACTGCATTCAGTGGCTCAATCCTCCTTCATGAGCTCCAAAATGACATTTAGGAATTAGCAACAGAGACGTGGGATTAGATGCGTAAGAAATTAGTCCTATACACAAGCGTTTTAAGGACAAAAACCAGTCAAATGTCTTGAAATACATCATCTCGGGTGTGCATTCTTTTTCTAATAATTCAACGGCCTGTCGTCAATTATTCCTTACTTATGTTCCACATGCTTTTGTCCATTTCTGGGTGTTCTTGATCAATTTTCCAGTTATCCAGTGTTACGTTACGCTAATCATTCTATGTGTGCATTTTAATTTCCAACCCATTCTAGGATTATTTTAATCCAGCAATATAGTAATTTTTAAAGAATAGTTGAGTTTAGCATGTTGGTTCTAACATTTAACCCAACGCAGCTTTGGTCAAAACAACAGAACACTGAACGCCGGGTTGCCTAAATGTCCCAAATTGCATTGTTTTTAACCCAGAATTTTCACAAGGTTAAAGAAAACTCTTATTATCACTAGGAGTTTTCATAAATTATACGGCATTTTCAATCCATTTTACTTTGTAAAATTCAAGAATTTCAAGACGAGCTGTAAATTTTACTTTTCAACTATCATATCAGGCCTCCGAAGTATATCGCACACGCGTCACAATATCTTTACCCAACTCATAAGTCTCCGTCTGCTTCAGAGCACACAGGGTTTAAGAATGAGACGGCAGCTTTATCTGTGGCTTTGACAGTATGTCGGTTCTGAACACAGTCTGTCTGACGGATGACACTTGTGATAGGATTATTTCAATCTGCAGAAGGAGATCCAGAAATCTCACAGCATATGCGAACCGAAGCGCCAGTAAAGCTTGCAGTGAGGCGCACATATGCTTAAACAGATGCACAGACCTTCGACACCACACACACACACACACACGCACACACTCACACGACTGGTTAAACGCCCCAAGCGCTTGAGCGAAAGCTTCCTTTAGCACACATTAAACATCCATCCGCCTCTTGCTGATGAAGTCCATTAATTCCTGCAAGATGATAAAAGACAGCAGTCAGATAACGGTCATACTGAACAAAGACTGCTATGGAGAATGATTGGATTTAGTGCAGGCGTTACAAATGAAAGTATTTCAAAGGACATTATCGGCTTTTGTCGCATTTTATTTCCCCCGCTTATAATGCAAGTCTAGGTTTCTTGCATAAAAAACACTCATAATTTAGTTTCTCAATGAACTCCTGATTACTGCTTATTGATAGAGAGTAAGGTAGTTGTTAAGTTTAGGTATGTAGCATAATGGAATAGAATATGCTCATGCATTAATATGTGCTTTATAAACACTAATAAACAGCCAATATGCTAGTAATATGCATGATAAAAAACAACTAGTTAATTGCGAATGTGTTTCTTAATGTAGTGTAACTGAAAAAATTACAAGATCTAATTAAAACATTTTTTTTTTACATGCATTGATGAATTGGTCACAATAAGATCAATAACATTAATTTAGAAAATAGATATGGTGATTTTTTAATTTCATGTCGACTTTAAAAAGAATGTACGGGACTTCATTAACATAAAACATTAAAAAACAGAATTGTTAGAATCTGTCTTTTTTTGGTTTCCATTTCGTGTTTGTTACATGTTTATTTCAGTTGCATGTATTCATTTGTTGCTATGGTTACTGGTTGCTTTGCACACCTGTTTCTTGTTCAGTTTGTTTTTTCTCCTGTGTATTAAAGCCCTCAGTTTAGTTCTACTCATCGTCCAGTATTGTCTTTTATGTTTGTGAAGCTGTTACGTGTATTTTTGGACTCGTGTTAGACTTCCTTCTTTGTTTCTGCTCATTAATAAAGTGAAACAGCTGTTATTATATTCACCTCAACTCAATTCCCAAATGGTTCCAATTTCCAAACGGTGAATTTTAAGTTTCCAAGGGAGAAGAAACGGCAGCTGTACAAGCTTCTACACAGGCGCTGATAAAGACTCGCTGAAACACGGCATCTGGGCCAGAGTCCCTCAGAGAGATCCTGACTGACCCTCATTAGCTCCAATAAAGATCACAACACTCGCTCACTGTCTGCTGGAAAACATTCAAAATCACTGTTTTATTTCACTGACGGAAACATTCTGGTAAGGGAAAACATTTCTGGCTGGTAAAAATAAATATGTAATGCAGAGTGTAAGTGAAAAAGTTGTTACTGCTTCCACACATGCACTGCATCAGCGCCGGCAGCGCCACGTTTCATCCGTTCTGCTTTAGATGCCGACTACACACAAAGAGTGAGTGAGCCGGGCAAAGACCCTAACCTTCAATGAGCAGAAAGTTTAAGGACGTTGAAAAAAAATGATGATGACATAAAACGAATGAGACAAATTACTGCTTTCAACTAAAAACTGAACATGGTTTGGCCGTTCAGTGACATCGCCATCTACTGGCCTGGCATGAATAATACAGCATTTTTAGCCATTTTCTTGGGTCTGTGTGAACAGGGATCGGTTTGAGTTGTCGTCTGTAAGTGAAAAACAAAGGAAAAACATGTAAAAGACTGAATTCTGAAATTCATTATAATGAATAATGAATAAATGCATGTTTTTTTTGAAAAGTAGTTTAGTGAAAATTGTATAAACATTTAAATCCAGAGAAAGCAGCTATTTTAACCAGTGTAACGACCCGTGTCATTGCGTCGCCTGTCAATGACATCATATCCTCCTTAGCCTCGATTTCTGGTTTTACCAATCTAAACACCAAAGTTGCTTTAATATATTCTCAACCAGTAGATCATGGTGCTCGCAACGCCAAGTTCATGGGTTCGATTCCCAGACAACTTAACATGCATGAATTGAACAAATATCCTCAATGCAGTGTAAGGTTCCTTAGATAAAAACATCTGCCAAATGCATCAATGCAAATGTAGAAGTTAAGAAACCAAATACATTAAAAAAATGTTTTCTGAGTGTCTGTGCAACTGCAATGAAAGAATGTGAGTCAAACTGACCCGCTATAACAATCATAATAGAAATTTTGTACTCACATTCAACAATATATCAGAGTGTTGATACTTTGCAGGCATGTTGAATACCATAAATTACAAAAATCAACACATTTCAAGGACAATGCTACCAAGTATTTTAGAGAAATCATAAAATCAAAATGCCCCACAACCTAATAATGTTTAATGCAAGACATCTTTTGATAAAAGTGACAAATGCATAAATGTAAAAATAAACACATAAAATAAAAATAAAGTCTAATTAAAAGGGATTGTGTGTCAGGGTCATTAAATGTCTTAAATTATCAAATAATTTACCTTTTTATGACAAGGCAAGTTCGTTAAGTTATAAAATATCATGTAGTCTGACTCCTCAAAAATCAATGATATTCACAAATTAATAATTAATGATTTTGTAAAAAAATATATATATATTCACTTTTTAAAATGTGTACACTCACATGTGTTTAATGTGCAATAAAAATGATATTCATTTTAACTCTTTATTAGAGTCATTAAATTCAAACTTCTATTGAAAATATGAATGTTTTCACAACATTAGAGGACATTTCTTGGCTCATATGTTGCACAAAGACTTTTATTGTCCTAATCTTGTCTAAAAAAAAATTTATGTAGAAGTTAAGAAACCAAATCCGCTGTGCCGTACATCCGCCTTGGCCGTACAGCAGGTAGAAGTTAAGAAACCAAATACATAAAAAAAAAATGTTTTCTGAGTGTCTGTGCAACTGCACATGTATGTGAGTCAAACTGACCCGCTATAACAATCATAATAGAAATTTTGTACTCACATTCAACAATATATCAGAGTGTTGATACTTTGCAGGCATGTTGAATACCATAAATTAAAAAAATGACCACATTTCAAGGAAAATGGTACCAAGTATTTTAGAAAAATCATAAAATCAAAATGCTTCACAACCTAATAATGGTTAATGAAAAAAAAAAAATGTAGACTAGTTGAGACAGTTCCTGTATCAAGAGCTCAAAATAATTCCAATTCCATTTTGTGGCAAACATACAGCAATGAAGAAAACAGCAAATCCCAATGACGGTCCTGTTTAATCTCTATATGCAGGTGTTTCTGTCCGCTAAAGGCTGTTAGCTGAGCTGGAGGACTGATAACTGAATGATTTACTGTCTAAACAACACTTTAGCATTTATTTAATGCTTAATGAGCATTTACAGTCTGTGCATTCTCTAGGCACAGCAAAAATCATATTAAAATGCCGACAGCACATTCAGCAGCACCAGATTAAAGTGAACAGTTTTACTGAAATGTTTACTGAGCGTTTGCTCCGCTCAAGGCCAAACACTGTCGAGACAAACAAGACTTTAACCAGCAAAACACTCAGACTAAAGCACTCCATCCACGACATGCATCAGTGAAACGTGTTACAGAACAGAGCTTCACACTACGCCACAAACTGTGAGGTTCTATAGGAAAACTTACACCATTACAATCTAAACTGTATTAAATGAATATACTGTATAAAGATAATAGTCCACGCATAAATATTATATAACATTTTACAGCCAAGGAATAGCACACAAGACATTTTACTTAATAGAATTATGAAACTGTATCATTTATGTATGTATTTATTAAAAAATGCTTTGTTCTCCACACGTAGAATAAATTAACATAAGAATAACATTTAAACTCAGATATAGAATTTACAATAGAATGTAGGAAAACATTTTTATTTCTATATACATCTAATTATCTATATCTATACACATATATACATGCATACATATACTACTGTGTGTGTGTGTGTGTGTGTGTGTGTGTGTGTGTGTGTGTGTGTGTGTGTGTGTGTGTATAATATGTGAGAAAAAAAAAATA
>FLSR01000417.1:19183-32883 GCA_900092035.1 Leuciscus waleckii
GTGGGGGGGGGGGGGGGGGGGTAGTCTTTATGAGTGAGTTATTAAATCATTCACTCATGCGATTAATTCAAAAACACTGATTCATTCAAGAACGTAACAAGTAATGGCCTTTATGAGTGAGTCATTGAATAATTCACTCAGGCAATTTGCTGAAAACACAAATTCATTCAGGAATGAAACAAGTAATATGTTTATAAGTGAGTCACTGAATCATTCACTCAGGCAATTTGTCCAAAACACTGATTCATTCAAGAAAAAACAAAACAAGTAATTGTCTTTATAAGTGAGTCACTGATCATTAACTCGGCAATTTGTCAAAACATTGATTCACTCAAGAACGAAACAAGTAATGGCCTTTATGAGTGAGTCACTGAATCATTCACTCAGGCAATTTGTTCAAAACACTGATTCATTCAGGAAAAAAACAACAAGTAATTGTCTTTATAAGCGAATCATTGAATCATTCACTCAGGCAATTAATTCAAAAACACTGATTCATTCAGGAATGAAACAAGTAATGTCTTTATAGGTGAGTCACTGAATCATTCACTCAAGCGATTCATTCAAAAACACTGATCACTCAGGAATGAAACAGCACTAATGCATGCGTTGAAACACGTTGATTTGGTTTTCTCTTTGTTTGTAACAATTTTCTAACTGTTTGCCACGTTAACTGATAGTAAAACTAAATAAAACAAGTATTTGAAGACAGAAAGAGGGAATATGATTAAGACTCAAATCTTGTAAGACTAATGCACAACTAAATTAAAAATAAAATGGTTATGTTCCTATGTATAGTTTTCGGCATCATATCTCAAATAAAATATCAAGGTTATTAACGAACTACCATGAATTTTATTCAATATACCTTTTGATGAAAAAATCTTTTTTTAAAAGACCTGTAAACTCCAGCCACAATTTTCACCGTCCATCTAAAAACCGACGTTAAATGAACCCTGTCCGAAATTCATTGACCCAAGCAGTCCGAGCACAAAGACACTTTGTCCAGTCCTCTAGATTAGTTCACTTAAATGATGAAATACTGGGCTTGTGAAGCTCTGTGCCCTTGGCTGTATTGAAGTAATGGAAGAGCTGAAATGATGCACCAAAGTCTCAGAACGACAAATCCTTCATCTGTTCATGTCATCTGTCTCTAGTGCTCTTAAAATTACTCTGAAAATACAAGCCCTGAGGAGCTTCAATAGATAATGATGGATTCTTCTTATTGATATAAAAGAAAAGAGACTCACACATGGCCTATTTTATTGCCAGATGTAACAAATTAGGGCTTTGTTGCTTCATAAAAGAAAAACATAGACTTTAGTATTTGTATGTGGGCCAAAGAAAATAAAGACAGAATCTGCCATCTTTTCATTTTAGAACCAGTTGATTTTACTTAAAGTCCCCCTTTAAAACTCATCTTTGATCACCAAAATGACATATTTAAAAGTTTTTTTCCCTTAAAATAGCTTGAATGTAACTCGACACCCTTGCTTCATTTAGTATGCGTGGTTCTATGAATATGCAAATGAGCCCCGCCTCCACTCACTCACTCAGCTCAGAGATCCACTGGTTGACGATCACACGTTGATCTGATCGGTTACAAGGTAGTTTGTGACGTCAGAAACACCAGCGATTTCAAAGCGTGTGTTTGAGACCGTCTTTGGTTCACTGCAGTTTTAAGGAGAAAATACTCAGCAATGCTGTCGACTTATGAACTTACACATGGTTTGTCTTAAAGCATATTAAAAACACCACATAGACACATAAACAACATTAAAAGCTGGATTTTCACCACAGGGGGACTTTAATTGCAGCCCAAGGGCATTCAGTGCTACCAAGTCAGAATGTTATGTGTCTATGTGGTGTTTTTAATACGCTTTAAGACAAACCATGTGTAAATTCATAAGTCGACACCATTGCTGAGTATTTCCTCCTTAAAACTGCAGTGAACCAAAGACAGTCTCAAAAACACGCGTTGAAATCGCTGGTGTTTCTGACGTCACAAACTACCTTGTAACCAATCAGATAAACGTGTGATCGTCAACCAGTGGATACACTTTTGTGACTGTTTCTAACACGCTTTTAAAGTATAATTCTTTCTTTTTTTAAACTACTTGCACATAATATAAGGTATAAGGAAATAAATATAAGGATATAAAATAATATAAAATATAATTTAAAATATATATAAAATAATATAAAAAATAATATAAAATATATAAAATAATATAATGAAATAAAGGTCACTTAAAGAGAATACACTTTTGTGACTGTTTCTAACACGCTTTTAAAAAGTGCATGTAATTTAAAGTATTTTAAATCCCGTTTTGTCATGCTTTAAAGAAGTACAAACCTTGACGTGTTGACATGCTAAAGCACATGTAAAGCACTTGAAGTGTGTTATTTGATATGAGATTTAAAGTTAATATGTTTTAAATGTACTAAATTGCAACATCATTAAATCTGTTATTAGAAAAATATTTGCATACATGACAAGTTTGAACAGAAGTGGCTTTAAAGTATATTTCAGTTTTATTTATAAATGTGTGTCGGAACACTTTTCGGAGACAATACAATTAATTATGAAATTATTTGACATGTAAAGAATTACTTAAGTCCCACTTAAGTGAGTCAAAAAAGCAACTTATTGCATTTTATATCAATTTAAACTTTAATACATTATCATTTAAGCGTAAATAACATGCAATTATGTGTCTGAAAACATTGCATTCAGTTCACACTTAAGTATATTATTTCCATAATAAGTAGCCTACTATTTTTTAAAAGTGTGCTAAACTTTTTAAAGGTTCATTAAAGGATGAAGCTTCTTAAATTATTATTTTTCACAAACAGCATGGTTTATTTAGATTTATTTATTTAGTAATATTTACACCAATGCTAAATGATACGCAGGAGTAGAAAGCACGTTAGGAAATGCTTGTTTAAGCGTATGGATCTGCAGGATCAGTTTGGGAAATCGGGAGTTGCACTGTCCACTCGTGACTGATGATGTTCCTGATTGCATTTGATGCAATTTGATGAATAAGCATGACTATATATATATATATATGATTCATCATCAGGGAATGATTATATTAATGCATTATTCACCAGATCAGAACCGTCTTCCACACCGAAGTCACTTAAACATTTAAGCCTAAATATGTAAAGCTCAAAACTCCTGATTCTTCAGACTGGAGAAAGCCGTATCAGTCGGTGTGAATGCTTGTAACTGAGCATGCTTGAGTCCGGCTGGATAACTCAGTTTCTGAGCTCTGGCTTATCAGTATTGACACAGCTGTTCAATTAGAGGCTCAACTCCAGTCAAACAGAGCGCAAAATCCCCATCCATATGGGACAGCTGGAGAGTATTTCATTGTTTTTAATTGCCGTGGCATAAATAAAGGCCACAAACTCATTGCATAGTAAATCTCCACACAATCATTTGAGCTATGAAATATACATTTTATAACACAGCAGCCATGTTTATGCTGGCCAAATATTTCCAATCACATATGCATGCACATGTATGGCAAGCCATTTTAACACTTAGTAATTAGCTCATCTATTCATGGGGGAAAATTCAAGTGGAACAATTTATTGAACAAAATATAAGAAAATATAAATGTAAAAAAATCGTTTTTTGAGTATCATAAACATCATGGCTCATATAGTATGATTTATGGAGAATATGGAGGGAGAAAAAAAACAGCTCAATTTTATTAAGAGACTCAAACTGAGCAAAAATAAGCTGATTATAATTATGCTGATATTTATATGGACAAAAAGTGATGAAATTCTGATGCTTGTAATGTAAATCAATGAGATCTTTATACAATAAACGCAGATACTGACATAAATGCATACAAAAATCTATATCAGCCAATAATATGTCTTAGTAAGATATTTAAATGCTTAGTTTATGGCCAAACCTCTGTAGTTTTAAAACATAATGCAATGTAATAAAATGTTTGAGAGATGAACAAATAAACCTTCTACAAGCCTGATGATCATATTCATATGATTTTTATAATAAATGATGCATCATGTAAACATGCAGCTTCAAGCAGCTTCAGTCCAGTAAAGCAATTTTCTTGAAATATTACTGTTAATATAAAGGTTATTCTTAAGTTTACTTCATCAAAATTCAGGATGAAGAGCCTCAGAAGCCCAGAGAATGTTAGTTACCTCAAATTAGTTACCAATTAAATGGATCCTGATACTATTGAGATGTAATGAACGAGAACTAGTCATAAGATACTAATTATATTTGGAATAATAGAACTAGAGAAAATCAAATATACTAGGCACTGAAATTACTTAGTAGTAAAAATTAAAATAAATATATTTGGTTACTAGTAGGCTAATATAAAATATTAATTAATTAATAATTGTGTGATCGGCTTGCCATACTGCATGATGTTCGCGTTGTGGAAATGAGCTCGTCTTGTACCTTGAAGGCGATGTCGTAGAACTCTCCACTGTTGCTGAGAGAAGGTCTGCTGGGATACACCACTCCGTTGGACTGGGTCAGGACTTTCTTTCCCTTCTCTTTATCGCTGATGGGAGATGAGCTCGGAGAATTTGAACTCCCCTTTCCTTTCACCGCTTTTTTCCTCGACATTATTAGAATAATTATTCCCCGTGTGAACGTACGACGAGTAATTTATAAAGCACGCTCTATGCAGCAAAACCAGGTTACTTTTCCCGATGTGTTTGTCTTAGCAAGCGTGAATTAACTTTTCACCAATAAGCGAGCGCATGACTTCGGGTTTGCGTCAAATAATGAGTGCGCGCGGTGCACCTGCTTCTGTGGTCCAAAAATGTGCAAAGAAAAAACGTCTCAGCCTCCTAATGCACTTGTCCTGATGCTCCGTCATATGAAAGGGAAAATTCACCTCACTCCTTTAAGCGGAGTAGTAGTGCACGCGCGTTGTCAACAATCAGTGAAGCGCGCGCGAGCGCTCAGTCTCCACTTGTGTGAATACAAAACCCTCTTAAAGGCGCAGTCTTATTTTGAACGTACATCAGGATTGGTTTTAGCTAGGAGGATGGATCGACAAAGAATGAACTCGAAGATATCAGCAGGAATTAAAATAAATAAATAAATAAATTCAGCTTATTAGACTATAGGCTACTAAAAATGACAGCATTTTACAAGCCTTACATTAATATGGAAGCTTGTTTATGTCGTTGATTTGTTCTTTATTGTGTCATTGTTATAAATAACAACGAAATAACATCAGAGAATCTTACAATATCAGTGCAAACTTTGTACCAGACAACAGAGACATAGAAATGATTGTGCATGTGAAAAAATATAATGCAAATTGTGAGATGTAATTACTGCAGCAATGCATACATGTAGAAAAAGTAGTGTAGTGTATGAATGTTCGTTCAACAGTCTCAGACAGTCTAGTAGTCATGGAATGAAAAATAAAATAAAACTCAGAATATAATTGATGTAACTCAGAATATAAACTCGCAATTGTGAGAAAAGAAGTGAGAATTGCTAAATAAAAAAGTAAATTACCTTTAATGGAAGCCTCTCATTAAGAAACCAGAACTAGATCCAAATGAATTAGCACAGACCCATTTCAAATCTTCCATTTATGTCTAAAATACTAGAAAAAGTCGTGTCTTTAAAAAAAATAAAAAAATATATATATCTATCTATGAAAAATTTCAGTCTGGATTCAGGCCCTGAATCATAGCAAAGAAACTGCACTCGTTAAAATAATAAATGACTTACTTCTGGCTGTATCTCAATACTAGTTTTACTTGATTTAGCGCTGCGTTCGACACTATAGATCATAAAATACTCTTAGATCGACTACATAATTACACTGGTATTCAGGGACAGGCATTAAGGTGGTTTAGACTGTACCTATCAGACCGTATTTTGTCTATTTAAACATGGAAAAATACGAGATAATGTCAGTAAATGATGGAGTGACACAAGGATCTGTGTTCGGCCCTCTGCTATTCTTAATATATATGCTGTAACATTATAAGAAAACATGGAATTAGTTTCCACTGTTGATGATACTCAGTTATATATTTCAATCCAACCCGATCTCTCAAATTATCCAACTTGACAGTGTGTGTTAAAGATATAAAATATTGGATGACCTGTAATTTTCTTCAATTCAATTCAGATAAGACTGAGGTATTACTTATTAGACCAAAAACCCTCTACACAGAATCTCTTGCGTTTAGAAGGATGTACCACTTCAACCTTTACGGTTAAAGACCTGGGTGTTATTAATACCTATTAGACAGCTTGTCCTTCGAAAATCATATTTCATATGTTATGAATATGTTCTTCTACCTCAGAAACATCGCTGAGCTACGGAACATGCTATCAGTTTTCTGATGCAGAAAAGTTAGCTAGACTACATTACTGTAATGCATTGCTAGCTGGTTGTCCTCCGCAATAAACAAGCTACAATTAGTCCAAAATGCACATGCTCTTACTATAGGTCAAGAAAATATGATCATATAACAACAATTTTATCATCTCTATACTTATCTTCCATATCAATTACTATACGAACACCATTGCAACCACCCAAAACACCTTACCAACCACCTAGCAACACCCTAGCAACCACCCAGGATACCCTAGAAACACCATACCAACCACCCAGAATACCCTAGCAACCACCCAGAACACCTTAGCAACCCACTAGAAACACCCTAGCAACCGTGCCGAATTTTGCCATCTACATTACTATACTGACCAATAGGGGGACCTAGAAATATTTTTTGACTAAAAACAGAGGAAAGTTGGCTCATTTTTTCAGATCAAGCTCTAGGTCATTTCAATAGTACAGTATGCTACTATGAATGTGAAAGTAACCAGAAAAATAACAAGATATTTATGTTGCAACATCTTGGCTGGAATTTGCTGTAAATTGGACCCGACTTTATGCCGACAGTCTAAAGTCTGACTCGTTATTCAAGTGACTCATGTGTGGAAAATATAACACCAGTTCTTCATCACAGACCCTTATATAATCTTCATATATAGCCACTAGTGACTCACATGACTTAAAATAACTCTCAATTGTAATAAGAAATATTCCTTAAAAAAAGCGATTATCTGAAGCCTCAAGATTTCTGGATCATCTGCTTCTGTCATGAAATGCATCGAGTTCACTAAAGGAGAATCCCACAAAGGTCATTTTTAGCCACACCTGTCACTCGGATCAGTTGCTATAGTTACGTTGTAATTGATTTCTTCCTTTCTCAGGCTCAGTCTTACATATCAAACTTAACCTACAGGTAACGCCATCTCTGCTTTATGGAGACACACTGTCACTTCCCAATATAATGAGTGGTCTTGAGCCCTTCTCTGCTAATAAAGGATCTGTCCAGTGGATTTAACTGCTCCACCCACTGGGAATGAGGAGGATAATGAGCAGAAACACATGCTGACCAGTTTAGAGACTGTGGAGTGTGGACACCAGTGCTCTCTCTAACACTGGATCATTATCACTGTCTGCGCTTTACAACCGATCCAGAAAACATGCTATATCTGCTTCAGAAGGATTATATTATATTATATTATATTATATTATATTATATTATATATTTAAAGAGCAGTTGTTCTTCCATATATTATCCATATCCCTAATCTAGATCTAGAAAGGATGCAGCCCTCTTCAGGAGAGTTTTGTTATGTCATGTCATGTTATGTCATGTATGTTATTTCATGTATGTCATATTATGTCATGTAAGTTATGTCATGTTATGTCATGTAAGTTATGTCATGTATGTCATGTTATGTCATGTAAGTTATGTCATGTTATGTCATGTAAGTTATGTCATGTTATGTCATGTAAGTTATGTCATGTTATGTCATGTAAGTTATGTCATGTTATGTCATGTAAGTTATGTCATGTTATGTCATGTAAGTTATGTCATGTTATGTCATGTAAGTTATGTCATGTTATGTCATGTAAGTTATGTCATGTTATGTCATGTAAGTTATGTCATGTTATGTCATGTAAGTTATGTCATGTTATGTCATGTAAGTTATGTCATGTATGTCATGTTATGTCATGTAAGTTATGTCATGTTATGTCATGTAAGTTATGTCATGTTATGTCATGTAAGTTATGTCATGTTATGTCATGTAAGTTATGTCATGTTATGTCATGTAAGTTATGTCATCTTCACACACACACTCTGGGGACATCAGAGACTTATTTTACATCTTGTGAAAAGGGCATTATACCACCCCTTTAACACATTTCATAAGCTCTTCCTGAGTTCTCAGCTGGTTTGCATTATTTCATTTAATGTTCAACAGTATCATCGCATGTACAGTGTGAATGTAGAGAATCATATTAATATCAGAATCAGGCTGTTTCCATTGGCAGCCGTTGATTGAACACAAAAGAGTCTCGTATGTGTAGTAATGCTTCTATATGCTGGAGAAACTGCAAACCAAAATGCAAATCATTACCATGTTTTCTGGGATTGCTCTGGTATTAAAAGTGCATTGTGTAATATTTAGGAGGATCTGTAGACAGAAATGCGATATCATATACATAACTATGTTTTCAGTGGTATATAAAGACCTTACTTAATGAACCGTTATGTTTTTATTACCTTAAAATGAGCCATTTCTATAATCCACGTTTCTACGGTGGCCCTAAACGGACAAACGCGTTTCGTCACTATGTTGTTCTTGTGCAAAGAAGCTAGCTAAAGTCAGCGAAAAAACACTGACACAATGATTAACAAGTAACAATAATATTCGCAATAACATATCGTTTTAGTGAATAATTAAGTAAACCTAATTTCTTAATTTATCTTTGTAAAGAAACCTCATTGCTGAACTGGCTCTTCTCTGCTGTCAAAGACGACGACATCACTTCCTGTAGGCCACCGTAACTTCTGTTGGTTGCGATTCGCAACATCACCACTAGATGCCGCTAACATTACACACTGCACCTTTAAGGATTATTGGAGAGGAATACACATTGCTTTACAAGATATTTTTAAATGTGTAATATCATTTGACAGTAGAACCTTATATTTTGGATATTTACCTCAAGAATGGTTAAAAATAGATCAATATTTAATGAATATACTGCTGGTGGTTGTTAAAAACACGAGAGCCCAACCCTAAACCCATGGATGGAAATCACAACGGACATTTACAAATTAGAGAAGATAACAGCATTTTTAGATCATAAACTGGAACAATTTGCTTTGTGCTGGGAAAAATGGACCAACTATGCAACATCTCAAAGACCTGATTTTATTTTCTAGAAAGACTACTCCCTGTACGTACACAGTTCTTTTCTTCTTTTTTGTTGTCGTTTTGTTAAAAAAAAAAAAAGATCACTGTATCTCAAAACCAGAGAAAAGATCACATGATCACTGTATCTCAAAACCAGAGAAAAGATCACATGATCACTGTATCTCAAAACCAGAGAAAAGATCACATGATCACTGTATCTCAAAACCAGAGAAAAGATCACATGATCACTGTATCTCAAAACCAGAGAAAAGATCACATGATCACTGTATCTCAAAACCAGAGAAAAGATCACATGATCACTGTATCTCAAAACCAGAGAAAAGATCACATGATCACTGTATCTCAAAACCAGAGAAAAGATCACATGATCACTGTATCTCAAAACCAGAGAAAAGATCACATGATCACTGTATCTCAAAACCAGAGAAAAGATCACATGATCACTGTATCTCAAAACCAGAGAAAAGATCACATGATCACTGTATCTCAAAACCAGAGAAAAGATCACATGATCACTGTATCTCAAAACCAGAGAAAAGATCACATGATCACTGTATCTCAAAACCAGAGAAAAGATCACATGATCACTGTATCTCAAAACCAGAGAAAAGATCACATGATCACTGTATCTCAAAACCAGAGAAAAGATCACATGATCACTGTATCTCAAAACCAGAGAAAAGATCACATGATCACTGTATCTCAAAACCAGAGAAAAGATCACATGATCACTGTATCTCAAAACCAGAGAAAAGATCACATGATCACTGTATCTCAAAACCAGAGAAAAGATCACATGATCACTGTATCTCAAAACCAGAGAAAAGATCACATGATCACTGTATCTCAAAACCAGAGAAAAGATCACATGATCGCTGTGTCTCAAAACCAGAGAAATGATCACATGATCGCTGTGTCTCAAAGCCAGAGCCGTTCAGACAAACATCAGTCACTGAAGACTTACAGCACAACTCAAGCATGTGTACAGTTCAATAACTACAGTAAGAAGCTTCGGTTACACTTTATCTTAAGGTGTCATTGTTACAGTGTATTTACGTATTTAAGTAGTGAATAATTATAATTAACTGCATGTACTTACTATAGGGTTAGGATTTGGTTGAGGGTTAGTTGCATGTAATTATGCATAATTTACTGTTATTAATATGGTAAGTACATGTAACATATGTAACAAGGACACTGTAGAATAAAGTGTTACCGAAGCTTCCATTATATGCTGCAATGCAGCAGTTCAAAGGTCAGAAATAGAGGTCGCTTTGGATAAAGGCGTCTGCTAAATGAAATGTAAATGTAAATGTAAAAATGTCAGAAATAAAGAGACGTTCGCTTAAAGATCAAAGTTATCAAACTCCATCATCACTGCAGGGAAAAAACGCCCGTTTGTAATGAATAACAGCGATTCAGAAGATTGATGATCTCATTTGTGTGTGTGTGTGTGTGTGTGTGTGTGCATGTTACATAAGGATTATAAATAATCTTAATGCTTTCTATTGACCAGGATTGTTGTACTGGGGTAAATTCATCTCCTGCTGAAGAAATGATTAAAAGAAAGTGACAGCAGTGACTGTGACAAACAAAGACATTCATACTTCCACATTAGAACTGAAGAAAACATAAAGTACAATAAAATAGCACGTTTTTGGCTTGGAAACTGACAAACATCAATGCACTCTTCTTTATATGCATTCATGTTGGTTTCATACAGGATGGTTTTGAACAACCTTTATACCTTTTTTTTTAGAAAACGTTTAAAAAAAAATCATTTGGTGTACAATGTAAAAGAAAACGTTTAAAAAAAATTCATTTGGTGTACAATGTAAAAAGAACATATTTTCCTTATACCTTAAATATGTGTGTACACATCCTAATCATTATTTTCAAAAAAGATTTTAAATATATTTTTCAAGGAAATTTTTTTTTTTAACAGATATCATGATTTATTCATTTTTCATGACATTTTTCACCCCGAACCAACATTTATAAATCATCAACCAAAAATTAGTTTGAATGAATTTTAATGCAGAAACTGCATAGAAGAGTGTGTGTGTATAAACTGCCTTTATAATGTAGTTTTGACATCGATTTCCAGATGTTTAATAACCCAGAGTACGTATTTTAATAATCTGAAACCTCCAAAGCAACTTATATAATGTAAATATTGTCAAGCACACAAAGTTCACACATTTTGATTTGCACTATAATGTATGTCTGTTTATATGGTTAGTAGTCAAAATGAAAGGTTGTTGTGGAACGAGCAGAACTGAAACATTTAGAGTTTATGTGTATAGTATTTAAAAGGGTTAAAAGAAACGTAATATTCAGTAATTTTTTCGATAAAACACAACTGAGTTGATCTGAATAATGACTGCTTTACAGCAGAATTAGATTTTTTTCTCATATTTAAAGAAGTCTGCATTATTGATTCTGTTATTTTTCTTTATTAATGTGAAGCTGCTTTGAAACAGTGTGTATTCTATAAAGTCTGACCTGACTTGACTTTATAATGTTTTGCAAATGTTTAATTTTATTTATCTGTATTTTACATTCTTTCTAAATGTAATAAAAATGTTCTCTCTCTCTCTCACACATACACACACTCTCTCAGACAGACAGACAGACAGACAGACACACACACACAAACACACACACACACACACACACACACACACACCCCTCAGACCTCAGAGGGTTAATAAAAAAATAAAAAAATAAATCAAGGTGAGCGTGAATGGGAAAAAAGAGCCTACTTCCCCTTTTCAGAAGAAGACAGCCAGTGAAAAGGCACCTACGGCTTCCCATTTTCCAGGACACAAATATTTCATCAAAGGACAGTAGTGACACTTGACACAAATCGGTTCAATGCCAAAAGCCAGACATCATTCGAAACTGTAAAGAGTATGTTTATATTTGTGTACACTCACAATAAAAACAAAACATTGTGATTTTGTAAAATAAAGCAAACAAGATGTTTCCTTTCCGTGGAGCTTGTGGAGCACATCACAAAAATTAATCGAAACTCAGCGTTTAGGCTACTAGCAAGCTCTTGCGTGCCATCTGAACTCTTGTTTTCTGTTGGTACATAAGCTGTGTCCCAATTCAGGGGCTCTATCCTTTGAAGGCCGTGTCCTTCGTTGGACGCACTGAGACTTGTAAAAGTGGAAGGTTTAGCCGATTGCATCACCGCGGTGCGACGAAGGCTGTCCCAATTCAAAGGCTCTTTCGAAGGCTCCTTCAAATGCGGCCTTCTTTTCCAGTGAAATGAAGGATACAACAGATGGATTTTCCCCAATCTGTTTTATATACTGTTAATTAAAAATGTAATTGTTTTTCTGATCTTAAATGCAAGTTATGTTGTAAACAGTTCCAGGAGATTTCCCACCTTGTAAATAATTAAAAAATGTCGTCCCTAAATTAAAAAAACTCAGCTGTCTGCTCCTTGTTCCCTAAAACAAAACGAAATATTAGAACAAGTTTTGCCTCAGACCACCTAACAAATGAAGCCGCGCAGTGGTAATGCAGGGGTTAAGTTCATGTTTTTAAGAAAGAAAGAAACCCCTGCCTTTTAACACTTGTTTCTCTATCTATCTGAGTAAATTAAAAAACAATTCTTGCATGTATAAGCATATTCCTCGGCCGCCATAGAAGTATCACCCGCCATTTTCTTTTAAAAAAAGAATCCTGTCGTCAAGCGAGCAATAATAGGCTGGGCTGCTAAGAATCAACTCATTCTATCTTTCGTGGCCTGGGGAAAGAAGGACGGTAGGCAGGGTTGCCAGGTCTGTGCAACAAAAGTATCCCAATGGCCAGTCAAAAGTAGCCCAATGCGTTTTTCTCCATCTAGCGGCCGAATTCTCCACTGAATTTGCACGTGTGAGGGTGTTTTGGGGGTGTTGGAGCGCCAAAATCATACTAATGGGGGGAGAAATCAACCCGTGTGTTGATTTAAAAATCTTGTTTTCCCCTGTTGTTTAATTTCATGGAAACAGACACCAGTGATTTTGCCAAGAGATCTCTTATTTATTAATATAAAACATAGGAGGAAGAGACAGTGGACCAAGCGAAGGTCTAATTCAGCTTCTCAGTCATCTTCTCTACATTTCCATCTCTTCCTGATTTTCGGACAAAGGGGCTTGGTTTTTATACCACTGACCAAGGAAAAAAACTACATCACTATAGGAACACATACATTCAGCAGAAGAACATATGGTTTCCATTAACGTTGGAATGTATTCCCCTTATGCTATGCATGGTGAAAAACTGCATATACATTTCAGTCCAGCAGCACACACTCAAGTCCAAAGTCTCCCAAAGTCTCTCCCACATATTCACAAAATACAATGAGTACAAATAATTATGAATGTATATAAAGAGTATAAAAGAGATACATAATACTACTGATTAT
>FLSR01000417.1:33296-48905 GCA_900092035.1 Leuciscus waleckii
ATATTTATTTGACACCGCTTTCAGCCAATCATTTGTTTGACCAGAGATCTTACGGCATTAGACGCTATGCTGCTGCGCCCCAATAAAGATTCTAGAGAGTTTTTTTTTAGGCCAATTCAGCGCAACTCCAAAAAGGAGGACAAATGAGTGTCCGGCTTGAGGCTGCGCACAGGGGGCTTCAAATCTGGACCTATGGCCACCCTACTTTCAGTAAATTATTACAGCAGATTTCCACATCACACTGGACTTACCAGTTGATTGTTCTGCTGTAGTACTTGCACATTTTGAATATCCTTCTGGACATATCCCATTTTGCTTTACTCCCATCAAAGCAGATGTGCACGAGTAACAATGAATCACCACATTAAAATGTAATAATACTTCTGTGAAAGCTTAGCCTACTGAACTGTGTGGAAGTGAATGTTGTAACTGTGTGATAAAGTCAATGTTGGATCATATTCTTATATATTCTTGTAAATGTATTGTGTGGCAATTGGCAAAGTCTTTAGCCTCAGACTCAGTGTCTTGCCTTTATGCTTCAGTATGTTTGCTGCTAACATTAGAAGAGCAGGAAACCCCTTTCTCTTGTGCATTTCCTATTATGTGGCATTTACTGAAAACACAGAACAGATCAAATATATGCCTAGAGGGATTTTTACTTAAATAAAAACTGTTTATTTAAATAAAAAAGGGGAGAGACCTGACTATTAAAATTGGTTCTTTATTAATACATAAAATTATGATTTTGCTGTTATGACAAGGTTTTGCATCTGCCACGGGTTGTCGGGATCACGATAAAGGGTAAAGGATAAAGGGTACGTTACTGCCACTCATCAACGGCAGTGGTCACAGTTGCTAGGCGACAAAAAAAATAATTTTCAATAAGTTTGATTTTTGAGGATCAGTTAATTTCATTTCTTCTTCCCTCTTTCTGAAAACATATTAGAGACATGGCAGCCGTCGACTAAGTCAGCCTTTGCAAACTTGTTGGAAGACAACGCAGTGGATTATGGAAATATGCACTAATCCCAGATGATGTCCCGCTGGCAGAGGCCTTACCAGGGTCTCTATTGTGTGTGGCAGCCTATCCCGGTCCAGCAGCACCACCAGAGTCTTCCTGCTCAGCTCAGTACAATTTTACAGAATTTTTTCCCCCCAATCTGTTTTAAATACTGTTCATTAAAATTTGAATTGTTGTTTTTCTGATCTTAAATGCAAGTTATGTTGTAAACAGTTACAGGAGTTTTTTTCCCCTGGTAAATAATTACAAATCTCCGGCCCTAAATTTAATAAACTCAGCTGTCTGCTCCTTGCTCCCTAAAACAAAAGAAAATTAGAACAAGTTTAGCCTCAGACCACCTAACAAATGAAGCTGCGCAGTGGTAATGCAGGGGTTAAGTTCATGTTTTTAAGAAAGAAAGAAACCCCTGCCTTTTATCACTTGTTTCTCTAGCTATCTGAGTAAATTAAAACATACTTACATTGATAATATTCCTTGGCCGCCATAGAAGTATCACCCGCCATTTTCTTAAAAAAAATGAAGAATCCTGTCGTCACCAGCGAGCAATAATAGGCTGGGCTGCTAAGAATCAACTCATTCTATCCTTCGTGGCCTGGGGAAAGAAGGACGGTAGGCAGGGTTGCCAGGTCTGTGCAACAACAGTAGCCCAATGTGTTTTTCTCCATCTAGCGGCCGAATTATCCACTGAATTTGTACGTGTGAGGGTGTTTTGGGGGTGTTGGAGCGCCAAAATCGTACTAATGGGGGTAGAAATCAACCCGCATAAAACAATTTTTTTAGCCGTAGCAACAATTTAAAAGTAGCCCAAGTCTTGGCAACACTGAAGTTCGGCTGCATTTGAAAGACCCTTCAAATTGGGACAGTCTTCATCGCGCCGCGGTAACACAGTGGGCCTTCAAATGCGGCCTTCGAAGGATGCAGCACCAGAATCGGGATACAGCTAGTGATCATCTCTTCTTCTTCTTCTGCTCTTTTTCCTGTTGTGGCGGTTAGTAAACAGCATTGCGATGCGTGCCCCCTTCTGGAGTGTAGCGTGGATCGCCTGTGACTGACTGTATTCGTCGTCTGACTGTATGCACCGACCTGAGACATCAGTACAGTGACAGTTCGGGACAAATACATGTACCGTTACACCCCTAATGTATACAAATCAAAATATTCCATTATTATTACATTTACACTTTATATTACATTATTTATTACTTTACATTATTATTACAGAATGACATCAGAGCACGTTGGACCACACTCAGACACATTTCTGCGCAGATTTTTGTCATATCAAACGAGTCTAATATCCAGGGGCGCACATAACTGGTGCGCAGGGAGCATGATGGAAAAATGCATGCGCATAAAAGCATAATTCATAGGTCTGTGTGACCTATGTGTAACCTTTGGCTAAATATCAAAAAAAACCTGACTACGCCACCTAGGTGACTGCTCCACCTAGGAAAGTAAAAATAATAAAAAATACCCCAAAAAGAGAGTTTAAGCAAAAAGAATTACAACAAAAAGGAAGGACCCGGCTGATTCGCATTGCATCAAAGACAGAGACGTGACTTTCCAAAAGTATACAAAATCTATTTCGCACAAGGAGAATCATTCATTTAAAACATCCTAAAAATAGATCTCCTACAAATTACCAATTAAATACCCACAGTTAATAAGAGACCATAATAAACACACTTTAACAGAAAGGGACAAACCACACAGCAAATCAGTGAACAAAGTTTCTTAAAACAAGTGATAAACAAAATAAAAAAAAGAAACAATACCAAAAGCTTCTGTTAAGCTTCAATATCACGGATCAAATAATCAAATGTGGATATACACTGGCAAATTAATTTGTAATTACAAAGAAAGAAAAACAAAAGGGAAAAGTATTACACAGACAATCAGAATGACATATTTAACATCACTACTATTACTAATATTTAAGATCGTTCAAGCTGCTTTAAACTGACCCAGCTACCAGCGTGTTAGTTTGATATAACAGCCCATAGAACAGGGGTTCCCAAACTTTTTAGCCCGCGACCCCCATGATAAATGCGCTGCTGCTGCTTTTCTCCATCTCTGGTAAGATAGCAATCATGATGATAACTGCTAAGTTTAACCATCATAGAGTCAATGTTTATCATTTGGACGTGTTTTGTCTTGCCAATTTACACATTCAAACTATTTTAAACATGGAAGAAGAGGTGAGAATCGGGACTCGTGTGCTGTTATCTGTGCTTACAGCTTCACACACCCGAAGCGCGCACATGAAGAGAGTGAAGGAGAGAGGCACGTTTCAGACAGCGCTCGAACACTGAATTGATTCCTCTTTCGAGTTTACTGCGCTTGAACGGAACATGCCATAATATTGTCAAAATACCAGTCTTGGCAAGTATTCTCTCGGTTATGTCATAAGTGAACAGTTGAAAAAAGAAACCGGATGCGTGTCATTCTGTCAGTGCATTCGGTCTTAAAATGACAGCAGCCTAAAATTCCTTCTGTTGTCTGTGTCATTAATGTTAATAAAATTAACAAAGATGAACCTATATTTAATTTCTACAGTGAACAAACAGTGAAGTGTTATTTTACATTTAGGGAGCTTGTATGATAAGTGTGCCACGTAAAGTCTGAGTACCAAGCAACATCTCCAGGTGCTCCCTTGAGAACCAGACAGAAAGAGTCATGTGCACCCCTGCTAATATCACCACAGTAAGACCTCAGTAAGAAGGTGTCATAATGAACCAAACTAAGGGGTCAGTAAATCGCGGCTCACTTTCAATGTATTTCAATTTGATTGATCTCAAGGGAGTCAATAGCACTTTTGCCTCTGAAACATTATCTGCACAAAGTCAATGTATGTCACTGACACGTGTGAATTATCAGGACACATTTCCATGATATCAGTATAATATCAGTGTCACACAAGGTTGAAGGAAGAACAAGAAAAAGATGATCAAGTTTCAAAAGTCTTTAATAATCCACTTCGAAGGCAACCCAAACAGGCAGGCAAACAAATCAACCTCTAACATAGATGGTGACCAGACAAAGAGTGACTGAGGGTACAACTCATAAACCAAACACAAACAAGATGATAATCAAACACAGCTGAAACACAGAACTCATAATGACAGTACGAGTGGCGGGAAAATAGAACAAAGGGACGCGTGTGACAAATGAAAAGAAACTAGAAGTTTATGAAAATAAAACTAACTGAACCGAAACGTGACAATCAGGACTTATCAGAACATATCTTATCAGAACTGATAAGAATGTAAATGTGTACCTTGAAATGCAATGTAAGTCGCTTTAGATAAAAGCGTCTGCCAAATATGTAAATGTAAATGTTTAGCTCCATGCAGTGTAATTAGCCTTGCACATCTTACCTCAAATAAAGGTTTATTAATGATTAACTAAGTTTATGCTATGATGTTTCACAACTGCAAATTCCAATAGATAGGCTATCACAATAACTATGTAGAATATTAAGTTTATTTTTAATAAACTTAATGGAGGGTGGTAGTGGCGCAGTGGATAAGACACATGCCTTTGGTGTGAGAGACCCGGGTTCGAATCCACTGTGAGACACCAATGTGTCCCTGAGCAAGACACTTAACCCCTAGTTGCTCCAGAGGCGTGCGACCTCTGACATAGATAGCACTTGTAAGTCGCCTTGGATAAAAGCGTCAGCTAAATGAATAAATGTAAAAAATCCATTACCATGTTTTCTGGGATTGCTCTGCTATTAAGGATTATTGGAGAGGAATACATAATGCTTTACAAGATATTTTTAAATGTGTAATATCATTTGATAGTAAAACCCTATATTTTGGATATATACCTCAAGAATGGTTAAAAAGAGATAGATATTTAATGAATATATTGCTGGTGGCTGTAAAAAAGAGCTTTACCAAAAAATGGTTGTCACACGAGAGCCCTAACCTAAATGCCTGGATGGAAATTATAATGGACATTTACAATTTGGAGAAGATGACAGCATTTTTAAACCATAATCTGGAACAATTTGCTTTGTGTTGGGAAAAATGGACCAAATATGCAACATCTCAAAGACCTGATTTCATTTTCTAGGTAATATTTAGAATGCCCAGAAAGACTACTCCCTACATGTACATAGTTCTTTTCCTCATTTTTGTTGTTGCTTTGTTTAAAAAAAAAGAAAAAAAGTTTACATTTCTGATGAAAAGATGTACGGAAAACACGACTGTATGGTGTATGTATGGGCATATGAATGCATTTGTACGTTGTGTTAGTATGTTTGTGATATGAAGATACTCGAAATAGTATCTGATGTAAATCTGATTGAAGTGTAATGTTTACATGAGAAAAAGTAAATAAAAGGAAGAAATAAAAAAATTACATTGCATAACCCATAGAGATCGCACTGTCAGATAGTTTGGGAATATTCACACATAATGTATACACATAAAACATGATATCAGAGTTTTAAAATCAAACATTTTAAAAGAGAACAATACATCACAGTTGTTTAAACCAATGAGCATTAACCCCTTCAGACCTGAATTATGTTTCAAGTTTCTGAAAAATATAAAAGTACATTTTCCCAGCTCATGAGGCTTCTATAAATGAGACCAAACACAAATATTACAAATTTCAATAATCTTTAATAGTAATTTTTTTTGTCCATTTCAATGGCCGTCTGGTCAAAACAGGGGTACTTCACAAAAATCTACCATTATGAAAAACAATAATACATAAAAATTGTTGGTCTACACTCTAAGCTTCTTCTCAAGGTCAAAAACTTGAACAGTATAACATTTAAACCTTAATTGCCCATGTGTTATTCATAACAAAATTAACCTAGGAATCAATCAAGTCACGTTAGAGTCATTTCCTGTGTGCATCTTTGAAACAATTTCTCTGTGACACAAAGCAGAAGTGCACCTTGCACTTAGCACAGAAGACATGTGTTTTCCCAGAACAACCTTCCAATTTGCATCTTGTTGCTTCTTTTTTTGCATCATAATTTGGCAGGTGGTCAACCATATCTTTTTGGCCTTCAAGAACTGGCCGCCATTCCCTTGCCCCTCTCTTTTGTCCAGCTTCTTCATGTGGAGTTTGAGAGGTACTAGCTACGTCAGAATTGCTTGGCCTCCCTCGTTTTTTTTAACCCTGTGGCTTCCCAGAACGCACAAGCACTTCGGCCACATTCATTTTGAATTCAAGGAGATCCATGATTTTCTGTGGCTGAGTTCCTTTGTTCTGTTAATATGGAATATACAACTATATTTTATTGAGCTATAACTAAAGTGTAGAAACAAAAAATATGTCCATCAAAATATACCATAATACATGTAATACATTAAAAAACAGTCAGGAAAAAAAAACTGCTGTGTTCAAGGCAGAAATAAAGAGTTTTTCATTCTATTACACAAAGGTGACTTTATTGTGTTTTATGGAAATTCAGACCATGAATCCACATATGTGGACATAATTTTTCTCTAAAAGTACATCATATCAAAAGATGATGCTTAGTTTTTATTCTAATTAGGTTCCAATAAGCCCAAATAGCAAAGAGAAATAAAAAATGCATGTAAAAAAAACAGCTTGGGCCAACAGTGCAAATGTCTAAGCAGGCACATAGCACTAGACACATTACTCTTCATATCACACTCAATTCTCAAGAAATACATGCTCTAAATACATAAACATCATAACATGCTTGTCTTTCTGAGACAAGCACTTTGAGGTCTCAGAAAAAGCGCTATATAAATGTAACAAATTATTATTATTATTATTATTATTATTATTAACATAGATCTGAACATGTGCTGTGCCCGCTCTCACATGGCATAAAGGAAAGGCGAATAACGTCATTAAAGTATCACAAACTCCTTTAACATGAATACAAGCGAGTCATGCATTTAAACTCGATAAACATAACCATGTAAATAGCTATTTAATATAAATTCACATTACTCTAGTATTGATAACTGCACATATATTTTAATACTCTTTCTAATCACTGTTTTAATTGTTTTTAATTTTCAATGAAATATGCTAATGAACTGACTATATCATGAACTAGATTTCAACCGATCACCAGTTACTGTGTTCTCATAATAAGCTCACAAAATGATTAACAAAAGCATTTTACCACTGAATCTGACTGGAGTTCTTATTAACAGTACATACTGAATGTGCTTTTACATGTAATGGCTGACAAAGTGATGCTAAATGAGGTTAATATCAATGTGTAGACTAATCACAGACACGTGTGCCTTCTTAACTCAGACTGCCCAGACTCTCACTACACACGACTTCGTACACATCTATTTGGTTAATTATCTCTCGTCTCGCACTCACATCTCGAACATATATCTTTTTAGGCCTTTATTCCTCCTTTTTGCTCACGTTAAATGTTACTAGTTTTTCTCTTGAGTTGTTAACACTCTCGTCCGCCATTATACGTACATCACTCTTAACAAAACTCAAATTAAACTTTTATTAACGTCTCAGGCATGAACATAGCTCTATAAAAAGACAATACTGGGCATTACTAAAGATTATTGTCAGCTTACAAAAGACATGAAAAACACAGGTCAAACAAGGAGCGCTTTTCTTTGCATGTACACCGCACTTCATCACGTACTGAATGCTAGTTCTATTCTGCTAGTCAGCTACTGATGCGTAGTGTAAAGGCCTCATTATACTTCTGCGTCGGACCTACGCCGGAGCCTATACGCCGTAGGCAACGTGTTGGTTTTAATTTATACTTCTGCGTTGTTGTCCGCGTTGACGCGCACCTAGGGAGCATGTGAAACCCCGAGGGAGTTCTGGCAGACCAATCACAGCGCTTGCGTCCGCGTAGAATTGACGCGTTGTTACATTTTTGGAGAGGTGCACGTCAGGGTACGCCGAAGGGTACGCGCGCTACACACAGCCTACGACGTAGCTACGGCGGCAGTTCGACGCAGAAGTAGAAATAGGCCTTTATGCTACAGTAAAACACTGATGTTCACTTTCAGAAGTTGTAGGGATGTTTTCTTGTCAAAAAAAAGAATGTGAAACGCATATAATTTTAAATATATTTTAAAGATAATTTAAATGTATTTTACACACTTTAAGCATTATCGTATCGCATATAGAATATCACATTATGTAATGAGTTATCGCATTTTTCTTCAATATCGTGCAGCCCTAAAAGCACTGAAATGTAAAGGTTGGCAAAAAGTGGTCATGTTGCTTGATTTTTGCATGGAAAATCCTAAATTTAACTGGTGTGTCACTAATTTCACCTTAACAGTGACCTAATCAAATATTTAATAATGTAATGTAAATGAATGTATGATGGTCAATTTTTCGCCAATTTCAACCAATATGTTGCTTGACTCTTTGTAAGGTATGAAACGAGGTGTCTGTACCCTGGAGTCAGTAGTGAAGTGATGACTCTCGAAATGTTCACTGCACAGATGAGAATACTTGTTAGGAGTCCAATTCTGTCGTTTCACGTTGAGCATCCACTGGTCCAGATGTTCTGGATCACCTAGAGGAAAACTTTACACAAACAAATAGATAGTTACCTCCTTCACAGACTACTGTCAAGTAATAGAACTTAAATTACTACAGTGTCCAAAAGGTTGTAACGTTAATAAATGTATTTTAGCTTAAGAATTTGTGGCGGACATCACCGCTAGTGCTAGTCCTCATTCCGTTTCGTTGTACTGTCTATTGAGTAATTACAGGCTAATTTCCTACACATATCTTTGAGGACATGTCAAAAAATACTTCCAATATAGTCAGTGTTAGTAATGTTACGCTAAATTATGAAATGCAGGCGTAACATTATATGACAACGTCTAATCACAGTCTGTTGGATCTTGGAGTGTAATAAAGTTTTAAATGCAATTATAAATAATAAATAAATTATTCGAAATAAAATTAATAAATGAAATTATATTAGAATTTCACTCACCGGAAAAAATGTAGTCCAGGCTTCTTCTGGGACGATCTGTTAATACAATTAACCCCACAGCAAGTCATTATGACAGTGAAATAATCTCGGCAGAAATGCTAAGATTAGTAGCTGGAATTTATTTATTTTTACGATAAATTAGCTGAGGTAACGTGACGGCTAACAGACAGCAGACAAATGGCTAATGACCACAGCAGCGGGAATCCACCTGTCACTCAAATGTGGACACACCCTTAATTATGCAGAACTTTAAGGATTAATCAACTAAACGGATGAGTTATAAAAAAATTCACCCCCCTCACAGTTGTCATGAAGGGCAAACTTAGCTGTATAGACCAAAACCACATACTGACACCAGGCTGTAAAAACGTTTTTTTCTGCTGTAAAATTTGGCATTTTAACATGGAGGAGATACAGATTTGACTCACTTTTGGCACCAGCCTCAAGCGGCCAGTCAACGAATTGCAGTTTAACTCACTTCCGTGTTGGTTTCAAGAGAGAGACGGGGAGGTTGCCGCTTGGTCTCAACGTCAACCAATAGTGCATGTAAGCTGTGCTATTTATTCTCCCGAGTCTTTCTGGTAGAACTTATATTTCCTAATACATTATAGTTTACCTTTTTGACGAATCATTTTGTGAAGAAAAATAAACTAACCAGGAGTTTTCTTTATTTTGTATACCATATTGTGATGGGAACATTAAAAACAAATAAGCGTAAAAATCCCCCTGGTGGCATATATGGGTTGTGTCATCCTTGAATTCCTATTGGTGGATTGGCGAAGATGACCTCGAGACAAGTGAGACAAGTGACAGTTAATTTTTCAAACTGACGAGTCCGCCATTTCTCCCCCGTTCATACCTTAAGGTAAGTTAAGTTTTTACATTTTTGAAATGATTTTACCGAAATATTTAGTATTACAGTTAATATTTATATTGGTTAGAGTAGCCCTTGTGTTAAATACTGATACTAGAAGCAAAATTTACCTCAGTTAAAAACACTGCATTGTGTAACGTTAGTAGGCCTACTGATGGGCTTCGTCAGCCATCGGTTGAGAAAGCCCTGTTAAATTGATTTTGCTCCGGTTTTTAAATTAATTAAGATACAGGCTCCCTTTATTTACTTGTTAATTTTAATGAAATTGTCAACTACAATAAGATAGCTGTGTTATA
Source organism: Leuciscus waleckii (assembly GCA_900092035.1). Lineage (NCBI taxonomy): Eukaryota > Metazoa > Chordata > Actinopteri > Cypriniformes > Leuciscidae > Leuciscus > Leuciscus waleckii. The sequence continues at coordinate 43,433 of FLSR01000417.1, forward strand.
AGGAGACGAGCTTCGAGTTAGAAGCGTGAATTTTAATTTCAATGAAGCGCGCGCTCGTTGTTCAAATAAACGGCGCCGATTCAAATAAAAGTGAACCGGGTGGAAGACGGAGGCGAATGATATGTGAATGTGTGTCGCAGTTTCAGACATAACGTTACTCAGTTTGCGGTGAGTATTTTTCCCAGGCCTATGTTAACAGGTATAACGTTAGAAGTTCTTAACTTTGGCCCGCGAGATCTACTTTCGTGCAGTTTTTAGCTCCAACCCAGAACAGACGAAGATCTTGATTAGCTTGTTCAGGTGTGTTTTATCAGGGTTGGAGCTAAACTCAGCAGGAAAGTGGACACTGCTACAGTTCAAAACTTCCGGCCGGTCTGCATTAAAACTGTGCAGTTACTGCGCAGTGTTCGTCTATGTTTACTGTGCGCATGCGCTGGATTAAAGTGATGATAGCACATGGTTAAATTTAGCATTCAGATGTTCAAAAGCCAACAATGTTTAGGTGTGTTTAATGCATAGCTGGTTTGTGAATTGTTATTTATGCTCTGTTTTCTTTTATCCCCAGATAACCATGGTTGATAAATGGTCAGTAGGCCTAGATGACACGTGCCACTGGCTTCAAACTATAAACCTCATTGTGCAAAAGAAAGTGTCAGAGGTACAAATGAAAACTTATAAATTGAGGTCATTTAGAAATGGGAGCTCTAGCGCAAATTCTACCGGGAAGACTCTAATATAATGTAGGGGTGTCGAAATTAATCGTTAAAAACATCACTATATGGTAGTCAGTTGCAACCTCCAGTTCATGTTGACTTTAAGGAACTTGTTTGGCTGAAAGTGTGTAATTTGGATAAAGCACCTGAAGTAATTGTCGTGTTTTGTATTTAAGATGCTGCATGAAATGACAATGAGGTTTGGAACAGACTTGGTGAAGAACATGGAAACATCTCTGAATGAAATGGCCCCAAACATCATCAGGAGTGCAAAAGAAGGAAGTCAAAAAAAACCTCTACGCCAATCTCATTGGACCAGCAGAGGAAACCACAGAAGGTAACAACACTAGGGGTGGGAAAAAAAATCGATATTGCAATATATTGTTGTGCTCTCTGTCACAATAAATAATCAATACACTAACGCCCAATATCGATATTTTATTACAACACAAAATGATTAATTTACCCGTTGTCAGTGTCACTGTCACTACCCAATATCTACCATTCTGTTTGAGGGGGGCGCTGTTCGAGTAAATAGGGGTAAAGTGGCGCAAACAGCGGCCGGTGAAGAACACAAGTTAACTAACAACAACAGAGAATTGCAGAAAAAAAGAGAAGCGAGAAGAATGGCGGAAAACAATAAAAAAACGAATCAAAGACCCACTCTAAAGTGTGGAGACACTTCGGGTTTTACGAGACAGTCGACGGAAAGGCACTGGAAAAAGACTATGCAATCTGCAAGAACTGCTTTGCAAAGATAAAATATAACAAGCAACATATATATAAAATATATATAGCAACACTACGAATCTGCAAATGCACCTCGTTCGCTATCACGGTGAACTACTCTCAGGTGATAATGAGGGCAAACCAAGTCAGCTGACAATCACTACTGCGTTCAAAGCAAAGCTCCCCTTTGGGTCGCCGAGGGCACAGAGTATCACTAAGTCCATCGCCGAATTTATTTGCAAGGACCTTCGCCCTTACAGCGTGGTCGAGAATGATGGATTTTGCAGAATGTTGACAACAGAGAGAATCAGAGAGAATCTTTTTTACCACCGGTGACATAATCTCTGCTCAGAGGTGTGCTCTTACATCTGAGCATGCTGATCAGTTAGTGTTCCTCAAGAAGAATATGCCTTGATGTGTCCACTGTTTACAGTAACTTACTACTGACGTTTCAGTATTATGGTTTGCACATGTTAATGTTCATGTTGTTTTGTAATGTTCATGCACTTTTATCTGTCTAGATGTACAGTGTTTACATTTAAGACCAGGAGGCAGTGAGTTATTATGCAAATGCATATTTCTTTGCACAATGTTGGAAATGTTGGCATTAATAAATGCATAAAATTTCCTTATTTCCTTATTCCTTCTTTTTCTTTTCAGTCACATATATCGATATATATCGTTGATGAAATTTCTTCCAATATATTGAATATCGTAGATATCGCGAATCGTGATATTATCATATCGTGGACCACATATCGCCACAGAATTGAATCGTGAGGTACCTGTATCGTCCCACCCCTAATAGCACCGCAAAACATGAGTTTTTTTCAAATCTAAAATCAAAAATCGTGATACGAACCGAATCGTAGGTTTGGTCTAGTGTTGCAGCCCTAGTAAGATGAGAAAGCAGAGGTTTTTTACTACAGATCTCAAAACTCCTCCGGTAGCCCCTTAAATAAAAAACGAACAGTCCCTAATGATCAATGATCAGAACTTGTTAACTTCATCTTAATTTTGTTTTTTTACTTTAACACTCCTCGTACCTTTTAATGTGTTAGCATTATAATGGACAACGTGAACATTATAAGAGAGACAGACATTGACATGACACAGGCTGTTTGCAGTCTATTTTCTTTTCAATGTGCAATACCCGGTTGACATTAAGCACACAATGACTTTTATTCAAAAATATATGCTTAAACTTAGACAAGAGCACAACACTAGAACACCAATACCTGTACTGAAAATGTACATCAACGTGTGTAAATTGTAGTGCTATTCAATAGATGTTTTAATTGTCAAATATCAAAAATGATTTGTTTTTCCTCATTTCAGAGATACATGTAAAAGTGAAGTACTGTATATACATAAACAAGCTTATGTATGTTTATTGCAAAGTGAAAATGCTTAAATGAAATAATCCAAAATGTAATTAAACATCTTAAATGTAAATGTGAAATTTGCTTCTAATACAGAGTATACAGAAGTGCAATTTTAAATATGACACTAATATTTTTGTATAATCAATTGAATAAATTTTAAATTTTAGAATTTTCTGGATTGTTTATTTTCTTATTCAATAATAATTAACTCGTTTAATAATAAAGAACCCTTAAATGGTTCTATATAGAACCATCTAACTTGGTTTCAAAGAACCATTTGGGGTTCTTTTTATGGAACCCATTAAAGTGGTTCTATATAGAACTATTTTGGAGTTCCATATATGAAGCGGGTGAAAGAACCATTTCTGGTTCTAAATAGAACCATTTATTTTAAGAGTGTTGTTACTGATAGTGCTTAATCAACTGTAGGAATGACAGAAAGTTGATAAAGTTTTTAATTATTTTTATATTTTTGGATGTTGCCATTGCTCTAAATACAAACCCTTCACCAAACACCAACACCCCTCTCCCCTAATCACACCCTCAACCCCAATACTAACACCAAATTACCTAAAATCACCAAAAAGTGCAAAGATTTTACAAAAACAAAAAGACACAACAACAAAAAATAATAGCCTAAGTAGCGAAAAATTAATTTTGCTTATTTAAATGTAATATATTGTTTAACTTTCAAAGTAGGCTACAGCACTCTCCTCACAAACACATCAACCAGACTGAGGCAACGACTCGTTAAATACGATCTGGAGTTCGAGCCTTCTGACACCCAAAGCGAAACGCGCACGTGACTGGAGAGAAAGTGAGGCTTCGTTTGTCATCGATCACGTGACTCTAGTAAACCAATACACACCCCGATACGGGGCTTCACTAGAAATTGTATCGCTTGTGTGATACGCGCATCGAAGCTTCAGTGTCATATGTAACATCACTACTCTGTAGGATGAATAAAAGAGTAGGCGAGAATTACCTGGGTGACGTACTAATTATCGCGAAATTTGGACGTACGTATACTTACAGTGCGTTCGAATATGCCTACTTTCCTACTATATAGTAGGCGAAAACAGTACGTGAAAGAAAAATTATGTTCGAAACATCAGTATTCATAAAAGAGTAGGCGAGAATCTGTTCCCGACCGTTGTCAATCAAACCTGATTCGGCGGACCACACCTGATGAAACACTTAGTGAAACACTTCGAGGCTTCGTTTGGCCATAGTCACGTGACATGGGTGTTTTGAATCACGCTTCGGATCAGTGTTTCGAAACATTTGCGCTTCGGGATCTCGCAAAGCTTCGGAAAGACTGTTTCGCGTCAAAACGTAAAATGTACGATTTAGAATTTTTTTTTATACATTTGTACAGTGAGGTCGTATGAATTCGTAAGAATTAGCCATCTCGTAAAATTCGTATGAATTTCCGTGAGATCGGGTTGTCAATTTCATCACAATTTTTTTTTAAACAATAAAAACTCTCTGAAAGCACTTGATTAATTCATAAGCTTCTCCTGTTTTTGACTACTCTTGAATCTGTGCGTCTTATGAACAATAACGTGTGTATTATTATTGTTTGTTTGGATTATTTAATTATTAACCATATAATAGCATAATAACAGTTCCAACATTTACAGTCATGTGAAAAGATCCACAAATATACTTTCTCTCCAGCGGTACTATCACTTTCAGTAAATTATTACAGCAGATTTCCACATCACACTGGACTGACCAGTTGATTGTTCTGCTGTAGTACTTGCACATTTTGAATATCCATCTGGACATATCTCCACTTTTGCTTTACAGGAACCCATCAAAACAGATGTGCACGAGTAACAATGAATCATCACATTAAAATGTAATAATACTTCAGTGAAAGCTTACTGAACTGTGTGGAAGTGAATGTTGTAACAGTGTGATAAAGTCAATATTCTTATATATTCTTGCAAGGTTATTATGTGGCAAATGGCAAAGGCTTTAGCCTCAGACTCAGTGTCTTGCCGTTATGCTTCAGTAGCCTATGTTTGCTGCTAACATCTGAATAGAGAGAAATCCCTTTCTGTTGTGAAATATTTCCTATCATGTGGCATTTACTGAAAACACAGAACAGATCAAATATATGCCTAGAGGGATTTTTACTTAAATAAGAAAAGGGAGAGACCCCAACTATTAAAATGGATTCTTATTAATACATACAATTATAATTTTGCTGTTATGATTGACAAGGTTTTACATCTGCCACGGGTTATAGGGTTCACGATCATGATAAAGAGTAAAGGGTAAAGGTTTTTTTAATATAGCTCACAGATGATGAAACTCACAGATAAACACCATAACGCATTAACGAGACAGGACAATGAACACTGAAATTATATACAGACAATATCATATTAGTAACCATGGAGACAAACGAGTAGTGGGAGCTGAACAAAGGAGCCAATGAATACTAATTAAAAGTCCATGAAAGTGAAACTAAGAACAAACATAACTAAATATCAATGTTGTGATAAGGGAAGACAGTCTTGATAAAACCTGCTCTGTTATCTTGACACGCTAGCTATGCATTTTAGAAGCTAAGATAACAATGATTACAATTATATGACTTTACAATGCTTCACGCAGTTTAGACTATATATATAT
>FLSR01000417.1:48956-60365 GCA_900092035.1 Leuciscus waleckii
TATATATATATATTTATATTTATATTTATATTTATATTTATATTTAACTTGAAATGTATTTTTTTGCAGAAGGATTGGTCACATGTGGCTGTTTTCTTCCAGGGAGGAAGAGGCGCTAACTGAGCATGTGTGGATATCATCTCTCTAGCTCATTCCTGATTGGAGAAATAAGCCATGTTGTAAATGCCCCCACTTTCCAATACACCAGACAACTACACCCTTGCATTTTGTCACTTAACGTGGTAAAGACAAACTCTCAAGACGAGGAATACTTCAAGTAAATAACTTACCAAATAATAATAATTTACCAAAACCTGGTTGTTACTTGTTATTTTAAAATGTTACTAGTCTTTTACTAGTCTTTTTCTTTATGCAGTCAATTTAACTTACTGGAGACCCTGCCTGTGCACAAGTAAATAACAATACATGATGTTAAAGACATGATGTTATTACATTTTAATGAATGTTGTAATTGTGATTTGTTCTGGTGATTGGTTTGTAATGATCTGAGCTAGTCATGTGACTGTTAGTTCTACTGTGTTAAGCACTTTTTGGTTAAGTATTTATGGCCTTTGACCTGAGCATCCTTAGTCTGCGTTTCTCTGTACATTTAATGTTGAAAATACCCATTAAAATATTTCTATCACATAACCATTCCCTATTAAGCGGTCTGTTGCAACATTTGAGTTGGTCTATTTAAGTATAAATTGTACATATATTGTCATGTCCACATGTTGCATCAGTGTGGGTGGGTTGCTGACAGATGTGGGTGTATTTGTATAATTTGTTTTTACATTTTTGGCTTTCCAATACAAACAGTCTCTGAGAAACTCAAGGAAATGCAAAAAGAGTTGCAACTGTCCCCATTCTCCCCCTACAAAAGATGATCTGCTGTTACAACAATGTCACTTCTCTCTCTTTTACGGCCCTGACGAGAACGTCGGTCTCCTCGGCTGTGAACCGCTCCTGGCGCGCGCCTGGCAAATCCGCCGTTATAATAGCAATCCGCCATGGAACAAGCGTGCCTGCTCTTAAATGGAATGTGAGATGACCTCTGATTGGTTTATTTCACGTTACGCCCAAACCACACATATGAATAATGAAGCTACTTCAGACCAACCCATTGTAGATTTGTGTTGGGCGCAAGAGTCATTTATCCCGCCGGAATAATAGCAACAGCGCCCAAGACCCGCCCACAAAGTTACTTGCGTTTCGCGTTTGATACTTGCGTTTCAGATCGTTAAAATAGGGCCCTTATGTATATTGCTTGTATGTTTCGAAGACACTCGTAATGAATTTGTAATGTACCTGTAACACAAATAAAGTACACATTAATATCACTAATCAAGCATGTAATTAGTCCCTACAAAGGCATACAGCCTACTTAAAGTAGCCTATACTAAGTATACTTGAAGTTGGTCCAATTTAGTACACAAAAGTACACTAAATACACTTAAAGTTATGCTTTACTACTTAGTACAAAATTAGTTGTTTCAAAATAGCACACTTCAAGTTAACTAATCATTAACAGACTTAGTATACTGATAAGTAGTCTGGCTGCAAGTATACTTAGCATATAAGTTATTTATTTATTTTTCATCTGGGCAGTTTTGAGGTTAATTGATATAATTTGTATAAAAAAAAATTCTCTGGAAAACGGTGATCTGTGCCTATCTGCCACCATTGAGGTCACCGAGGTTTGGACCTCTGTGTTTTTCCATGAAAAGCTATGTAATGTAATTCATAACTGTCAATGTGATGAGACAATGAACATTAACAAAGACGGTTTCCTCATATTAGGCATAGCATTGATGATGAATGTGTACATATTGTGAATTACTTTTCCAGCTATAGCCTTTAGTAAATTCCCTTAATTGTCAAAAAAAAATTATACAACATAAATATCAGTTGTCACAATAGAGAGAATGTAGGGAACAATGTGTCACTTTTGAATGATTTATTAAATATAATAGCATAAATTCCATAACCCCCTCCCTCCCGTTTTCGGACTGGACACCTGCTCCGGCCATCTGTTTATCACCCCCCCACCACTAGCCCCACCGCATCAGGGCTAGTATGACTGTTGAGGAATGTGTGTGTGTTTTTGAAGTGTAAATGTTCGAAAATGGTGAAAAAAAACATTCAAAACAATGTATTTTAAACTTTTTAAGAAAAACAATGTGTAAGAAGGACCGATACGGAGATAAGATCACTGTTTTTTGTATTAAACAAGAGAAAAGTGTTTTTCACTAACATTTTGGAGAAAAGTTCAATTTAAAAGTTAAACATTAAAATACATATAAAAGTCTTTAGCGTTAAAAAACAAGTTAAAGAGAAAGTTTTTCTTTCACATACAAACATTTAAAAACGTAAAAATTCAGTAATTTACAGAAAAGTAAAAAACAAGTTAAGATAAAGTCTTTTACCTCTACACACTATTTGTACAATGTTAAAAAGTCAATGAAAAAAGGTTACATTGCATCTTCTAAAAAGTGTTCAAACACGTTCTAGTATTAAAAACATCTAAAACAACATGTTAAAAATCACAGCATCAAAAATAGCCTTACGTTTTACATTTCCGTTGTTAAAGAAGAACAAAACTCTTATGCAGCTCCTCGTGAGGGAGCTCAGCGAAATACGTCCGTTCAGCCCTATACCAAAACCATGAATGACACCTAACACGCCTCACATCAAAGCTGATGAAGGTCTTAGGTAAACAAATTCCCTCGCACTGCTTCAGGGGACACATCCACACTCTGTCAGCTCAAAGCTAGAAATGACCCACGCAGACTCCACCCACTTAACACTCCCACTGAAGGTGCTGACGACAGAGACACTCCCCCCATCAAGACACAGATGTTGCACTGTTTAAAAGCTTCTATCTAAGCTAAAATAATGTTTAAACATTATATTGTTTTATAACAAATAACATTATGACACAGGAGGAGTTCGCACACGCACACACATTTTAGATACTTTATTTGGTTCCACATTACAAGTCAAATTTCATTAGGAATCAAATTTTTTTAAATAATCCAACAGATTAAAACAAATCAGCATATTGTTATGGATTAAACAGTTCAAGGGTACAGGAAGATCGCTTTTTCCAAACAAACATGCTTCCTATAGTTGCTGAGATTGAACAATACTTTGCCAACTGTTTGGCCCCTGTTTTAGAAATACCCCCAATGCAAAGTCCACGGATCGCCAGCCTGTGTACATGACCTAGACTAATAAACACCAGGACAATAAGCCGGCATTTGTACCCAAGGTTCTCAATGGTCGATATCAATGACTAATTTTTAGAATCTTAGAACAGTAAGAATCCTCCATAAACAAGTCAAATGCACATGACACCTCAAATAGTGTAACTTTTTTTCTTTTCTGAGAGATGTTAACGATATCGGGTGTATTAGCAATTCCTAAAAAAGTGTTTGCAGATGAGTTAAACCATTCAGATTGTACAGTAGTGTGTTTAAAAATTTGCTCATCCACACAGGGAATCTGAGCAGCAATGAGGTCCACAAGTCTATCAAGTCTTTAAGTGATGAACAACTGTTCATGATGTGGGCTACTGACTCCAGGTGTTGAGGGGGGCATGCAGCAGAGGGGCGAATGGGTGGAGGGAAACCACACGGTTAAGTTGTATTTTGTAGGAAAAATCTGCAGACGTGCTTTTATGCAGAAGGTTAGGATCTCCTCACTGATGGTGGCATTGCTGTAGATGGTGTGTGATACAGAGTGGTCCACGCAGGGCAGTTTTGCCAACTTTCCCTGGAGTTTCAGACTGGACCAGTACTCCATATTTTGGGCTCTTTGAATAGACAAGAGAGTCTGCCTTGAAGTTCTAGGCTGGAGCAGGAGAACAGTGTTGTTATGGTGCAGTCTGGCTTCCACGATGACAGATGGGTCCTCTACGACTGCATCAGAGACCTCTACAGGTCGGCAGTGAGAGGTCCACTTCAGGTCAGTGCCTGTCCTCCAGCATAAGTCGTTTAAGTCTTGCCAGTCTGATGACACACCAAATCCCTGTGCCCGTCCATCCAGCTATCCATTGGTCTTTCTTTTAAAGCCCAGGAAGCTATCTTCCCCAACGCATGCGTGCAGCACCTTCTGTTTTTAAAATCCAACAATAAGGATGCCCTGGCCATTTGCCTCATGCTGGCATCACAGTTCAGCATGTTGGTGAGGTGAGACTGTCTTGTAGCTGTGTACTCCCACATGCAGTGTGCAACTCCAAGCCCCCCGTCCTGTCTTTTCTGAAAGATAAAACATCTTGTGGAATGTGTGTTAAGACAAAGCCATTTTCTAACCACACTTATGGTTTTGTTGTCCATTTTGCGCAATGACTTGGTAACACTTTATAATAACTGCACGCTATTAATCATTAGTTAAGCATTAGTAAACAGTTAATTCATCATTTATAAAGCATTAATATACATTAATAAGCAGTTTATAAATACAGTTATAAATGCTGTATTCTTGATTTATAAGCATGTCTATAATGTGTTTAATAATTGTATCTTCTTAATTTATTAATGATCACTTTATCATTTTTAAATGAAGTATTGCATTATTTACAAACCGGTTATTTAGGAGTTGTCAGTGGCTAATAAGATCACTTAGAAAGTGTAAGTAAATGTAGTAGATTCAGGCAGTTATAAAGCATTTAGTAGTGGTCAGTTAACTATGGTTGTGAGCTAATCTAAAGTGAGGACTAGTTATGCTTTGTAAAGCATTTATAAAGGAGATTTAAAGACTCAGTTTTCTTCTAAACAGAAAAAGTAAACAAATACAACACAGCGATACAGAACATAAAAATATGAACAGCCTTTAAATCTTCTTTATAAACGCTTTACAAAGCATAACTAGTCCTCACTTTAGATTAGCTCACAAACATAGTGAACTGACCACTACTAAATGCTTTATAACTACCTGAATCTACTACATTTACTTAAGAAGTTCGTACACACACGCACACACACACACACACACACACACACACACACACACACACACACAAAACGGCTTTTAACTTTTAAAAAAGTGAAGCAACGTAGGCTATTGGGTGACAGTGGTAAGATCAGGGAGTTGTTTTTAATTAAAGAAAGTCTTGTTTTTCATAACTATTTTTGAATCTTACATGGATGTTTTGGGCACTTGTAATTCCTGTATGTAAGTTGTTCAGGAGAAAAAGTGTTCTGCTACAGTGTGTGCTACAGGACAGATGCTTGAAAATATTAGACTTGAAAGACACCATTCTACCGAATGGGTGACATTTGCTTGTTGTAATTAAACTAATTTTATTTTATTTTTTTAACACTGAATCTAAAACTCAAATATTTAACTATTCAAAATGTGTATTGGTCAATCTCAGGCAACTTTATTTAATTTTTTTCAAGGTTTCTAAGCAGAAGATGGACGCATGTTTTCTCAGTCCTGTTAACGAAACTCATGTGCCATTTAAAAAGCATGTTTAAAAGCATGTCAATTAATTCCTTTGTTTTCCCCACAAGAAAGTGTTTATTTTAAAGAAATTGTTGGTTATATGTTCAAATAACTGATATTTGTGACAAAAAAAAATCACTATATATTAAGGCAAAGTGTATTTTAATAAAAAAACACAAAGCCATTTTTTCATTTTAAAGAAGACCGAAGCCTCAAGTTTATATATTTGTTTTTATAATTAAATTTATTAAACAATTGTATAAATGATGGACAAAACAAAACTGATAAAAACAGTGGTTTAACTTTATTTTTTTAGAAAATAAATAAATAATAGTAACAGGAATGAGGAACAGGAAACAGGAATGAGTGTCCATATGTGTGTGCATGAGAGAGAGTGTACATGACTGTGTGTGCATAAGATTTCTATGTTGAAGTGATGTACTATATGCTAGTAGCACTTCACAGCAAAGCAGGTGGAAAGATAAATAAGGAGAGAGAGAAGAAGTAGAGGGAGGAAGAAAGAGGGAAGGTAAGACAAAAAAAGGGAGAAAAGAGAGGGTTGCGGGTGTGTTTTGCTCCTTCCATTGCAATATGCCATAGTGGGTGTTTCTGGCACCTGCATAGTATGGGTTTGCTCCGTCTTCTACAAAATATAAGGAAGACAAAGACAAAACGTTCGAGTCACTTTGTGGTGGACTGGCTTCCTGGAAGTACGGTGTTCACATTGTAAAACTAATGCTAATGTCTACAATATAAGTAATTGCAACCTTAAAACTCATAATTAAGGTGAATAGTATTATATCAACTTATGGCGCTTTTCCACTACACAGTACCGGCTCGGCTCGGCTCGACTCAACTCGACTCGACTTGGCTTTGTTTGGTTTTCCACTGTGTAAAAGTTGTACCTGTACCTGCTTCCAGGTACTTTTTTTCGTACCACCTCCGGCGAGGTTCTGAGCGAGCTGAGGCGATACTAAAATGTGACGTGAAAACACGACAGACTGCTGATTGGTCAGAGAGAATCGTCACTATTCACTGCGTCATCATTACACGCGCCAGACGGAGTATCCTGAATAAAAAACAGCAAAAACAAAAACAAAAACATCCAAAAACAGCATACACTCGATTTCCTCCATTGTCCTGTGTGTGTGGCAGCGGATGTATCTCGCGTAGAAGATTAAGTCACAGCAGTTTCCTGCGGCGTCGCTATGACGACCAGGTACTATTGTGGAGGTACTATCTGCAATGGAAAACGGAGCGAAAAGCGAGCCGAGCCGAGACGAGTCGAGTCGAGTTGAGCTGGTACTGGTAAAAGCGCCATAATATTTACAGTATTAAATCAACAAAACAGAGGACTCCATTCACTCCTGTTACTTTAACTCACTCCTGTTATTTTTCATATAAGTAACAGGACTGAAAGTAACAGGATTGAGTTTTTAAGCAAAAAGTTATCAAATACATGACATATGGCCACATAGTGTAAATTGATATGCTAATAGCATGAGGACAATGTACAAATAAATTAAATAAACATAAAATAAACATAAATTCAAGAAATCATTTAGGTAACAGGACAGTATGTTGAGATTGACCTTCTCAGTCATAGTTACAATTTCATCAAATATACAGAAATTAAAATGAGAAACTTACTTATGGTCTTCCCATTGCCTTTAGAAGATCAAGATGATGCAACTTCCTGTTGAAAATGTGTCTTGTGGAATATTCCACGTTTTTCAGAGGGGGGAATGTGTTAGGGTAACAGGACTGAGTGAAAACCCGGGGACATGACTAAAATGTGTATTTTATCTCAAATATTAGATAAAATATTTTTTTCTCATAAAAACAAACAAACATTTTAAATAGATTGGATATAAAGTCACACAACAATCCCCAAACCTTAAGATTTCTGAAGGATTTTAATCATTATATTTCATGGCAAAGTTTAGAGACAGAGAGTGGGGACATGCAGAAAATGCAATTTTTTTGTGTGTTCTATGTAGTTTTTATTAATGTTTTTAATTATACATTTTAAAATTTGTAGTTAGCTTATTATGCAGGACATTTTGCTTAATAATAAAATGTATTTTAGAGTTAATTTTCATGCAATTTTATACATATGATGTTCTGGGGACAGAAATGTCACCCATTCAGTGGAATGGACAATGTATGTAGCATGAGTATGTAGTTACAGCGATGTTGTTTTTAAAAGATCAAATCAGCTAATATTTGAGGACTAGTGTTCGATTACCGTTATTTGCCTTAACTTATTTCCGTTAATTTAAAGACGGGTTGCTGTTGCCTTTTTATGTTACCTCATGTTCATTGTGATTTCACTAATCTCATGGTAACTAATGTCATATTTATGACTTTATGACTTTCAGATAGTACAGAGACTCTCAAGTTGACAGGTGATTTTCAGCTCGCACCGCACAATGGGTCAATGAACTATTAGCACCATGGTTTGCTGTGCTGTATGGGGATGCTCCAATCACTCAGAAAAAGCTGTGCGAATGTATGGCTTCCCCGTTGACATGGAGAGGAGGAAAAAAATGGTTGGCTCAAGTCAGCAGGAGAATCTAAATATAAATAAAAAATATATGCGGTCTCATTGCAGGGAGTCATCAGTGTTACAACTGTGCCTTTAACCAACATGTGATATGTAGAAGAAAAAAAAAGGTTGTGTGTGGAAACTAAACTCAAGTCACTCTGCAGGCACATTTTGAGGCAAAGTCACAAGTCATTTTTATTTAGATGTACTGATAATATTCAATCTTATTCTTTAAACGACTCACCTTTTAAAAGTGCGTCGCAAACGGTTTGTTCTGCTGCATCTCTACGGCGCGGCATGTGTTTGCTGCTACTTCCGGGAACTATTGAGAGGCTCCACGAGCCGCCATTGCTGTAAAAAAAAAAACGTTCCATTGCAGTCAATGGAGTTGTCGCAATTCTCTCTCTATATGGCTCTGGGCCCACCCTGACACCACACCACATAACAGCCAATCACAAAATTGGTGCGATATTCAATCGCCGCTCTCACGCGTCACGCCACTCCATGTTCTCATGCAGTGAAACATACATCGCGGAGCAGGGAGGACACTGACAATGCGCTGATAAACAGGACAGAGCAGGTTAGGCCTACTTTATAATGAAACAAAGTCTCAACTTTCAAATTTGGTAATTTTTTTTAAACGAAATTTAAACAATAAATACCGTTTTGTGGCTCTTTAATGTGTCTGACCGATCGGCGTAGAGCCTCAGTTAAAGCTGCTCGTGAACCGATCATCTCTTCCTTCTAGTTCATTTATAGCATCAAATAAACATGAATATAAGAAGGAATGTTGTTTTAACCGCGGAAAGACGGTGCGAGTTCGGACACTCGGTAGGTCGTGAGATATTGCACACGTTACGAGTCAGTTAAACTGATAATTGAGTCAAAGCGTACACGGCAATCGCGCTAAACACAGAGACCGGAGCTTTCAATGTTGCAAGCAACTATAGCTTCAGATAGAAAAATGACAGAAATGTGTGTGTGCAAATGATTTGTTAAAAAGCAGAGAACAGTAGCCATTCCCAGACCTGCCAACCTGTACGCATTTGCGTAGCGGATACGCATTTTTACCTCAAGGCACGCTGGTACGATTTGTCACTCTAAACTACGCAAAAACCTGGTGACGCCTCTGTGCACGGCTGTCCTCAAATCAAGCTACAGCAAAAGAAGAAGAGTTCGACCAATCATAGTGCTGGGTTCATTCCCCAAATAGCAAGCGGGGATGATTGACAGATGCGTAAGGCCTATCATTAAAAAGAGACTGAAAATCGACACCAATAAAGATTCCCGCTCGATCCCCCTTCCACTCCCGCGGCCGCCGTCTGACTGATGTCATAAGCGAGGACAGTACAGTACGGTACTTCTGACTCCTGAAGGTAAACGGCCTGGGGTCGATGTGGAAAGTTGATTGTTGAGTTAACTTAATCTTATGGATTCGATGATCACACAGATCGCATGGATTATCTTAAAATACTCCGTTAAGTTATTCATGGTCACTCAGAAAAGAGGAAGACATCATTCAGTCATGCAAATAATAAAATGCTCAAGTAATGCTGAACTATAAATCTTGAAATCGCTATAGTTGTACTTATTTTAAGTAGAATTCAGTTGAAAACATTTAAGAATACAAATTAATAATATAAATAGCATTCAAAGTTAATTTTTTACACCAAAGTTCAAAACACTCGATCAAAGCGTGTATTAATGTTATGTTCAATTAGTCTAATGAGAGTAATACAAATAAATCACAGTAACTTGGTAAAGAGAACTTTAAAGAGAAATTGAGAAAGTTAAAGCAAACTTGAAAGGTAAAGAGTTGAGAAGTGTGTTGATGTGCAGAGAAGTCTCCAATGAGGGTCGGCAATGTGTTGACCTTTTCCAGTAAGGGGATTCTGCCTGACTGCACCTGCAATAAAGAAGAATTTAAATAATGTTAGCAGCAATACAACCTGGAAGCTAGAGCTGCAGGATAATGAAAAAAAAAATGAAAAAAAAAAATCATTAATGTAAATTTCCTTTAATATTTTAATTGCAATTATTAACAAATTAAACACCTCTGAATTACCACTGTATGAAAGTTTTTTTCCAGTAATTTTTCAAAAGGAATTGCAAATTGTATTTTTCAATATGTGGGCCAGAATTATACCATAATTCCTTATGACAAATTATTTAGATTTTTAGAATACTTTTGCACCAACCGGTTAAAATGTACAACACTGCATGTATTCTGCTTTTTTTTTTAAAAGACACACACACCAACACAGATAGCATTAATGTCATGTTTTAGTCCAAAGACAGAGTCTACAAAAAGAAGTGTTTTTACTAACCAAAATAAACTCAAGATAATCCGCAATGATGCGAGACAATTTGGAAGCAGAAACACACAAACAATAATGGGGCAAGTACTGAATGCAAAAGGAACATAAAGGGTTAGTTTGCCCAAAAATGAAAATTCTGTCTGTAATTACCCTCAAGTTTTTCCAATTTCTGGGTTGTACGTCAGAGCGTAGACTCACTATTGGCAGACGCTGGTCATGTGTGGGATGCTGGCCAATCGTGAGCCTACGTTCTGACGTACAACACAGAAGCGCTGTTCTGTTACACTACGTGAACTCACTTAGAGGAAAATGAAGAGTTGAATAAAGTCGTTATTTTTGCTTGTTTTGCGCACAAAAAATATTCTCGACACTTGATAAACTTAAGGTTGAGCCACTGTATTATTGGAATATTTTAACAATGTCTTTACTAACTTTCTGGGCTGGCAAGTTTCAATAACAGAGAAACCTATGGAGGAGTGTTCCAGCTTAAGTCTTACGGGGTTGGAACAACATGAGGGTGAGTAATTACTGACAGAATTTTCATTTTTGGGTGAACTAATCCTTTAAATACACAGTGATAATGAACTTAAATACAGATAGTTGTAGGCATGCGCTGATATGAGACTTTGACAGAATGATAATCTTATATTGTGATTACAGCTTTAAAATGTATGATTGAAATGATATGATTCGCAATATATAAAAAATAACTTTCTTTAAAAACAAAACATAAAACTTCTAAATAAAAAAATGCAGTCACTTAAGTGAGCCACGGATGTGATCAAGTAATGACAAAAAAAAGAGGGAAAAACAGAATAGCTAACCCTATCCCCTGTAATTATTATTAATATTTTAATTAAATTAATAAAGATGTATCTTACTTTTGCAATTATATACTGTAATTATTGTACTGTAAATAATTTTTTTATTTTTTATAATGCATTCATAATAAGAACATTACAATAATATTTCGATTGCTTCTGATAAACAATAATACACTTCATCTTTACGCATCACTTTCTGTGAGGACTTTACATGCTTTTCCCAAATCATCGAAGTGACTTCAACGTCCGTGTTAGCAGTAGCATTCGCCGT
>FLSR01000417.1:60544-92894 GCA_900092035.1 Leuciscus waleckii
AAAAATGTCCTGCCTCTTTCAAGCTTTATAATGGCAGTGAATGGGCGTTCAATTAATTGATAGTTAACAGAAATACAGCAATTCATTGTTTGTTCATGTTAGTTCACAGTGCATACTAAAGTTAACAAGTACAATTTTTGATTTGAATGTGTTAGTAAATGTTGAAATTAACATTAACACATATTAATATATGCTGTAGAAGTGCAGTTCATTATTAGTTCATGTTAACAAGGTATTTTAATCAGGTATTGTATCGAAAGTCATAATTTTGGTATTGTGACTTGACACTAATAGCATAATGTTACAACTTTAATTTTAAAGAGGGAAAAGTCATGAGAAAAAGTCTTGGTTGAATATCATTTCAGAGTTAAATAAAAAGATACATACAATAATGCACACGTATCAATGTGTTTTATTCTTGGCATTTTATATTATTATGATTAGTTGAATGATTGTGAACACAAATTAGGATTTAGGTTTTTTGACAAACAGTAACACCGACATTGGACCGCGTCGCCTTAATTCACAAATAGTCTACTACACATGACAAACTATACTATTTTATATGTGTACGACAGTGTGCTGTTGATTTATAAACAAAAACATCTTAATTTAAAACAGCAAACCAGCGAACTGCTAGGCTATAGATAGCCTACATTAAACTTTATTGTAAGTTATAGCAGTAAACTGAGGAAATTATTAGCTAGTTCGACCCCTTCCTCGATGAAACGAATAACTAAACGTATAATAACATGCAATATTGACACATAATGCTGCAAATTTCAATTATATGACTTTAACATGTCAAAACATCACTTACCTGAATGTACACAGTCGTGAGGAAAGCAGAGTAACGTTAAATGGCGTCAGCTGGCCAGCGCGCAGTCAAATTAGCGCCGTAGTCTCTCCACCAATAGGAGGGAAGAGGCATAGCAACCTGCGGTGTGGAACGGCGGATGTTTTTTTTTTTGCTCGTGCCGGCGGTCCAGTACCCAGTTGCACAGTGAATAACTCAGTCCAAGAGTCTCCAGTTTATGTATCAATGTCTGTGGAATGATTGTATTAAAAGCAGAACTAAAATCCATAAAAAGCAGTCTCGCATAGGTGTCTCTGCTGTCAAGGTGTGTAAGAGCCAGATGTACAACTGATGAGACAGCATCTGCGGTGGACCTGTTCTTTCTATAAGTGTACTGATTCTGGTCAATGCTGGCATCAATTTTCTCACTGATTTGAGTCATGACCAGCCGCTCAAAGCACTTCATCACTATCGAGGTGAGTGCTACCGGGCGATAGTCATTCAAGCATGACACTGTAGTAGTCTTAGGCACAGGGATGATGTAGCAGATTTGAAGCATGATGGTACAACTGCTTTTGAGAGTGAGATATTAAAAATGTCAGTCAGTACCTCTGAGAGCTGATGTGCACAGTCTTTCAGGACCCTGCCTGGGATGTTATCTGGGCCTGCAGCTTTCTGTGGCTTGACTCTCTGTAGGGCCCTCCTAACATCTTCTGTGGTTACACTGGGTGGCTGCTCACCAGGTGGTATAGTGAGTCTAGTGCTAGGAGTGGTGTTAGAGGCCTCAAAGCGAGCACAACAAGTGTTGAGAGCATCAGGAAGAGATGGATCTCTGGGGCATTCAGTGTATTTTCTTTTGTAATCAGTGATACTCTTAATGCCGGCCCACATCCTCTGGGGGTCGTTGGTAGATAAGTGGCCCTGTATCTTAATAGCATAATCAGCCTTAGCTCTTATAATGCCGGTACTCACGTTTCTCCTTGCAACTCTAAACGCCTCAGTGTCACCGTTGCTGAATGCTGAATCTCGTGATCTCAGAAGAGATCTGACCTCAGCAGTAAGCCAGGGCTTCTGGTTTGGGTGGATAGTTATTATTCTGGTGGTACTAACATCGTCCACACACTTATGTAACAGGTGACAGAGGATGCATACTCCTCCAGATCCACCTCTCCAGCATTTGTTGCTGCCTCCCTGAAGACCTGCCAGTCAGTACACTCAAAGCAGTGTTGCAACACAGAGGCAGCGTTACTGGGCCACACCTTTGTAGTGACAATGAGAAGGAACCAACCACAAACTAATCTTCTTCCAGAAAATTAATTCAAACTTTACACTTCCTGCCGAACAAAGAGGAAGATTTGTTCAGAACGTCTCATGATCGTCATCAATCTTGCCATCGGGTCCGGCATTACCGGTCTGACTAATTAAAAGAGCCCCCAGCACTAACGAAATAACTGGTCAATGCTAACTTTGTTGCCAAAATACTGATTGGTTAAGAGAAAGACAGAGACCAAGGTCTCACACAAGAATCCTCACATTCCAGATTCAAATTACCCAACCCAGAGCCATGAATCATTCACAGTCTCCAGAAAGTCTGCGGACCAACGACTTTTATTGGTCAACTTTGATAGTTTGCAAGACGGATCGATACCAGCAGATGTTGCTGAACCCCCCACAACATTCCAGACCCCCTCCTCCTTAAGGACCTCCGAATGAAAAAACCAGAATTCTTTTCTCTCTAAACCAGAAAACTGAGATTCTTCCTACAGTATACATAAAACTCATTCAGTAACAATTTTCAATGGACTTATAAACATCATACATCATTCTATGTGTTTCTACGATATATGTGTCCATTTAATATGCCTTGATCCCATATAATTCATGTAATTGTTATAATTATTATAGGTGTGTGACTGAAAGTGTGTACTGTTTCATATCAATGCTATCTCACGAACACCACTAGTAAGTTGGCTGGAATGAAATCTGTGTAATATGTTTTGATCTTCTTTTAATTAGAAATCATGTCTAAACTGGGGCCTCTGTTCTCTCTGCTTAAGAGCGAAACAGAAAACCCCCCAGATAAGATAATTTACGATCAGAACAGAAAAGAACACCACCTCAGGTCATGTCTTATAAGTGCATATAGAAACTTGGGATTTCATCATCTCACTCTTAAACTCACTCTTAAAACTTAATCTTTCCTTACTCTTTTTTTCTTCTGCAACTCGTATGAATGTGTGTGTGTGTTTGTGTTAGATATTAGTTTTATGTGTTAGTATATAATCAATAATGTATTGTTTGTATTTGAACAAAGAGATTACTTGTGTTATCTGCTTACGAATTTATTGTCTTACATATTACGTATTATTCTCCCGGGTCGCAATAGTGACATGTTGGTAAAACATTGGTGTAATGTCCGTCAAATTGGCATGGTTAAAATCTCCAGCAATCACATAAAATGCATCCGGGTGCTTGTTTTGGAGAGAGCCTATGTTTTCATATAGTTATCCTAGCGCCTCACTAGCTTTGCGATCGGGGGGATGTAAACAACTATGATGAACACCGCTGTGAGCTCTCGTTGTAGGTAGTATGGCTGGCATTTGATAGCTATATATTCGACAACTTCAGAGCAATGAGTGCTAATAATGGAACAGTTAGTGCACCAGCCTTTGTTGAAATACACGCAAAGTCCACCTCCCCGAGTCTTCCCCGACAACTGATCCCGGTCGGCTCGGTGGAGTAGCATGCCGCTAATCTGGAGCACTGAATCTGGTACATTGTCATTAAGCCATGTTTCCGTCAATAAAAGCACAACAAAAATGTAAAAACACTAATATTGTGTAGTAGTATTACAATGTAAAATATCTGTTCCCTTACAAGGGAACTTGCGCTGCATCGATTGATGCTGTGGGAATGCTCTACGTGATTGCATCGTGAAGCACATGTGAAATCAGTCCAATGTAACGTGACAACCAGGAAATGTAAAGCATGCCCAAACAGTGCAAAGCCAGCTTCTGTGTATTCAGTAAGCGCTCTCTGTTATATCGTGCGTCTTATTTTGGTTATGTCTGTCTCAGTACAAGCATATATATCTATATATATTAGGGCTCTCAACGTTAACGCATTAATGCATGCAATTCATTTTTGGGTAGCGTTACATTATATGATCCCGCTTTTATTCATGCAAATGCTTTAAAACCATGCAAGCGCGACAAGACAAAAGAGACCGTGCTGTCTGTGAATGTTCTGACACACACACTAGGGCTTGCATAGACTAGTCGAGTAGTCGATAGATCGACTACTTCAACCACTAGTCGACGCTGTCGGAAACAATCGACTACTCGAGCGTCCATTAACCATAAATGAATTAAAAATGGCGAACTTCACCAACAGACACCACACGTCAGATGTGTGGAAGTATTTCATCAAGGATGACAAAAATATTGCCAACTCTGCAAGAGGCCGTTCACATATTGCGTCTAAAAACGTGTGGAAAGCGCGGCCACTGTCTCCTACAAGCTCTTGCGCTCCCATGGCGTCTGACTCTTCGTTGCTATGCAACCATGAACTGCGCTCTCCATGATGACGATAAAGAAGTATCAGCAAAGGATTAATTGATTTTCAGCCCTTGCATTAGCTTTACTACTAGATATATTTCTGGAGATGAGAAGGAAAAACCCACCTGGAAAAACTAGCGCACCACGCTGCTTCCATTATGAGCACGCTCGCCGCGCGCCTACATTTGAAATAACGACCTTGAACGCGAAAAAGACGCGATATGTGAACGGCCCCTAGAAGGAGACGTCTGAAATGAAAGGCAAGAACGGCTATTTATTTGGCTTTAGACTGTAACATGAAAATTAAAAAATGAAATGTCATAATTATAATGTTTTGAGAGTTTACTTATGTAATTGTTGCATTAGGCTATGAATTAATAAATGTTTATTGATAAGATCTAGCTATTTCATGTCTTTTCATTTACAATAGCATGAACCACGAGTGTCGAGTAACTCGAGTATTGTTTTGATAAGAAATCGACTAGCAGAAATCAGTAGT
This sequence comes from Leuciscus waleckii, assembly GCA_900092035.1. NCBI lineage: Eukaryota > Metazoa > Chordata > Actinopteri > Cypriniformes > Leuciscidae > Leuciscus > Leuciscus waleckii. The sequence goes on from FLSR01000417.1 coordinate 65,397, forward strand.
CGTGCAACCCCTAACACACACACACACGATGCACAGAAAGACGCGTGCCAGTATCGTGCGCACAGACAGCACGCCATACAATTCTCTTTCGTGCTTGAATGAACAATAACACACACAATTATGTCAAAATGTCTGTTTTGTTGAGTATCCTCATAACATAAGAGCAGTTGTGAGAGAATGAGTTATGAGTCGCGTGTGAGATCCACGTCATGTGCAGCAGCGGGTGGTTTTAAAGGGACAGCAGCCAATAAAGCTTCCTGTCAGTAAAGTTAATCAAAGAACAAAGAGAACAGAAAAAATTACTACTCTTGACTAAATAACTTTTGTAGCTTTAATAAGGATTAGTCTATATTTAATTTATAATGTATGCAGTGCAGACTGTTTGATAACTTTATTCAATTTCTGTATACGTATATACACTCTAAAAGTTGTTTCAACCCAAATTTGGGTCAAATATGCACAAACCCAACCATTGGGTTATATTTGTAAATATATTTTTTTTTAACCCAATGGTGGGTTTGTCCATATTTGACCCAAATTTGGGTTAAAGGTGAACTAAGTAACTTTTTTTTACCTTAACTGAACAGCTTCGGAGTCATTGGAATGGTTATATTACTTATTTTGAGTTGAATGGTGGTCGTTTTGCACCCCCCTGGTGCCCGTGAGCGGAAAATACGCACTTGCAACTTTGAAGCTGCGTCAGGAAGTCTCGCGTGATATCAGGTCTTGCGATGTAAACAATTGCTTTACGGCCAAAAGAAATCTGCTAAAATGCTGTCATTATTGCGCTCCCTCACGCTGTCCGAACCCGAATGAAGAAGACGTTTTAAATAATGTCCCATCTGCTTTGATGTCGTTGATCTATAGCCTCTGGTGTCTGAGAATCACCAACGAGTTTTTACAACAGTGTTGTCAAATATCTATTCCGAAGCTGTGGGGGGAGCTCTAGAGAGAAACCTGCGAGCAAAAGCGAGAATACAGCGAAGAAATCCCGAAGCTACTGAGTGCTGCTTTAAAACAACCCTGCATTTTTTAGAGTGTAGAGCCAGGTGAGTCCTGCAGATTTTCAGTGTATGTCTGTTCAAAGTTTTACTCTTGGTTATTAACGCTCTGGGGTCTAAGGTGTTTTTGGGGTCCTTGAGATGTTCTGACATACCCTTACATTTGTGCTTTTTTCAGTTGCTTATTAACATATTGATGGCAAAGGTATAATTACACTCTATTTAGCACAAACAGGGCTATCATAATATGTGAGCAACATGTATGTACATGTTTGTATTTTTGAGAAAATAATGTTTATGCATGGTTATTGAAAAAGCTAAAAATGAAAATTTCTGAAATAAGGCCACAAAACACATACTAAATATGTGTCAATAAGACTTCTGAATAATGCATTTTCTCGCCTAGAGTTTTTTCTTCAAAATGATGTGAAAATCATCCTGCCTAATCGTTCACATAAAACAATACATTGATTTAAACACTAACCCGGGAGAGCCGTGTTATTACACTTTAAATCACACTTTTTTTATGTTTTTTTGAGGGGAAAGGCAATATCAAATGGTATTTGTAATATGACAAATGATATAGAAGGTTCACTAGCACTAGCCCTTGAAATTGCTTCAGTGAAAATGCTCTTTTTAGAGGCATCTCTTTAAAATTGAATTGAACACAAAATGCTCCCTAAATTTTGTTTCCATCTATGTAAATACTGATAATGTAGCAAGCAAATTAGGAGTGAAAATGAATTTAAACATGTTTGAAATGTTCTCCCTGCCTCTATTCTGATGAGGCCCGAATCCACTAAACTTGGAATGGTTGCTATGGGAACATTGTTCGTTCTGTGTGTAATGAAGTGAAGCCAAAGATGAGAGATGACTGATTTGGAACTGGAGTGTCTGACCTACTTTTTAAAGACATTTTAACTCCTTGTCTAACTTACATGCTGTGTGACATAATCAGTCAACTCTCACCAAAGATGAGTTTATCGCATCGGACCAGCACACATTTTCCCACCAACTTTCCTGAATGAAGCACCACAAGATTTGAATTTAATACAATATTTAACAGATCTAGCTTAAAATGTAATGCTTCAAGGTTTTCATTCATTTTAGTTTTACCCCTCACCTCATTTTTAGATATATTTTTTTAGAAGTTTTCATGATAAATGTGAATGTTCATTACCAACTACAGTGGGTAATGACATCACCCACAACCTGAATGCTAAAGGTGATAATTTTTGTTAAAATATTCATATCCTATTTCAGTATGAAAAGAACTTTTGGGAAGCTTGTTTCCACCACTGAATAAAAAAGGTAATTGTAAAAGTTTTCTTGCATTTGCGAGTTTGCATCTCGCAATTCTAACTTTTTTCCTCAGAATTGTCAGATATAAACTCGCAATTGCAAGTTATAAAGTTTGAATTGCGAGATATAAACTGTGAAATAGTCTCAATTTTCTTTCTCAGAATTGTGAGATATAAATTTGCAATTGCGAGTTATAGCGTAAAGAAGAATGCGAGATATAAACTCGCAATTCTGAGGAAATTGTATTTATTTATTATTATTATTATTATTAGGCTATTATTATTCCGTGTCGGAAACAACCTTCCGTCCGTATATGAAACCTTACAAAAGAATTCAAATAAAAAGTTAGGGGTCTCAAAAGTATGTTGCCTATTGTTTTTATATATGGGCCATTCTACGTTTTGGGAAAAAAGGTGTCTTTTTCCACTCACAAATTGTGCTTGCAAATTGTATAATATCCAAGGTATTACTTGGAGATATTGGATAACACTGGGAAAGCGTGCAAAACTGAAAGGGATGCTACGGAGGCCACATCCCGCCCATTGGGAGGTAGGATTTTTGTTACCATTATGGCAGTATTACATATGGAAGGTGCTCTGTGGTAGATCCAGCCTAAATGGGGGGAGTCATTACCGAGCTGAGATGGCTTAGTGGCTTTGCCAAGGGAAAGACATGGGCTCGCCAACAGGAAAGCCGTACCACGGAAGAAAACACATGGGCACCTAATCTAGTATGGTCACTTCTAAAGCGCTACTGTCAGGAGTTTCCCTCCAGGATGTCTGTGATGCGGCAGGCTGGTCCTCACCACAAACATTCTTGAGATTTTATGACCTTGAATTGGGCTCCACTGCAGAGTCGCAGGTGCTCTCGTCTTAGCTCTCGTTTCTACGTAGCGTGAGTTCACTTGAAAGGGAATGTCTCGGTTACGTATGTAACCATGGTTCCTTGGAAAGGGAATGAGACGCTGTGTTGCCCTACCATACTCCCAGCTGCCCATTATCGACTTGCTTCAGTCTATCAGAACACTGTTTGGTCTGGGTATGCTTTATGTTTCCTGGTCACACCATTGGACTGATTTCATACATGCTACACGATGCAATCACGCAGAGGCGTTCCTAAAGCGTTTTGATGCAGCGTCTCGTTCCCTTTTAAGGGAACCATGGTTATATACGTAACCGAGGCGTTTTCCAACCTGCCTCTACATAGGATATGTCTTTTTGTACTGGTGCTGCTACGAACGCAGCCGTACGTGGGGCGTCAGCCTCCTCTACCAAGGTGCTGTGTACATGGTCATTCTCAGTATTCAAGATCTGACTCTAAAATTAAGTCAAATGCTCAGCAGGCACTTTCAAGTAATAATCAAGGTATGTTTCTCTTTTCTAGCTACTGGTGGTGGTTTAATTCGTTATTCTACTATATCCTTGGCTTCAGTCTTTACAAAGACTTCCCTTCACATAATTGGCCTATCATATCCTTTCATCGTTTTATTCACATTATTGTATTTCACGAGTTCACACTTACAAATGATTAGATAAGAGCAAAAGAGTATGCGTATTTGGCGTGCTATCCGGGGGAGGGCTCCGAGCTCGGAATGTGGCCCAAACCCAGAATACACCCCCCGTATCTCTGGTTAGGATAGTAACCAACTCGGCTTTTCCTTGTTTAATTCACATAAAAGTAAGCTTTAGCGTAAGTTCTGCCAGGAAGACTCAATCGTTACGTCACTAATTAATGAAAACTCCTCACCTTTCGGCGAAATTCGCCGTTTTAAAACCAAAATGGGTCACCTACGTGATTTGTGCAGATCCGATGAGAAAATATTTATGGGGTGGGAGGGGGTGTCGTGGTCAGCATTTACCATAGACAGTATATAAACAGCATTTACCCGCTATATCTATATATATATACCATAAACTTAGCAGCTTTAAACCAATCATCATTCCTAATGCCGAAACCTGACAGCCAATCCGAGTCAGAGTAGGGCAGAATTGTTTTCAAAGTCTTTAACACCGCGAGTCTGATGCGGTCTGATGACACACTGCCGAACAAAGAACCGCACGTCGGAAAGCAAGCCTGAGGTAAGTTAGCTTACAATGTTAACTGTCCTGTCAGATACAGACAGCGATGTCGCCAATGTCATTATTTTTATTTTTGACATAGAAGAGGGCGGGATAATATCGCGAGCGGGCGCGGGCGCCGTGAGCGCTGAGCGAGCAGGAACAAGTAACAGTTAAGTTAGTGAGTTGTAGTCGAAAAAGATGGATAACGCAAAAAAGCTGTCGGGGGCTAAAAATAGAAAAAGAAAGAGGGGAAAGGAGATGGCATGTCAACTGATGCGACAGCAGCTAAATAACTGGATGGTGAAGGGCTACAGGTAGGATTTTGTTTTGTGTGACGTCCAGGCATGTAGGCTAATGCCATCGGGACTACTGGGAGATTCCCGGTTAGCCGACGAGCTTTTTGGGCCGATACATCTCATACTTTTTTGTTTCGTATTTTGTCTTAACGGCCCATAAAACTCGTACATCGGCGGCCCATTCGTTTTGTTTTGCTTAATTGGCGGCGCTGGGTTAGTGCGTAATTAGTGTGTAATGCATTGGTCAATAAAAAGTCTATATATAAAGTTTATATAAAGTTGATTGGATTGGATTTTTTGCTGCCGCATCCTTCTCACCTTTTTTACCCCTGACCTGTTTTCATGCCTGTCTAATACTTGCAGTATAAAAGATTGGTACTTACGTTCGCAGATGCTGACGCAAACAATTACCTCCATCCTCCCCACCACAACCAGGATGGTCCCTTCCCCTCCGTGCTCCCCACCACCACCAGGATGGTCCCTCCCGGGGGGTCGGCTGCGCCCCTGCCTTCGTCTTGCAGGAAATGCAGATTCCGCTACCCTCGGATTGCACGCTACGGACGTAGCCTACGTCAAAGAACTTTATAAATATTTGTTTGCTGGGCTGTTAATAAATATATGATTTTGTTTCATAATTTTATCTCCTGAGTCTTTCTGGTAGAACGGACCCTTGGCATAGCATTCGGACTAAGGACGGGGCCTACACCAAAGAACATTCTACAAAACGAAACACAAATTATTGTAGCTCACTCACTACCATCTGTTAATACTTTACAGAATAAATACCATGCAAACATTCACCTGCCCTCTGAGTCTTTCTTGTAGAAATGAAGCTTTTAGTGTAAATTCTATCATGAAGACTCTAATGCCACGTCATTCATTCATACGAATAGGTCTGGCCAGTCAATGCTTGACACCTGGAGTATATAGGCACTGAACTCTCTGTTCCCTTTCAGTCGGTCACTCCTACATTCGTTGGAGGAGACCGACAGAAATGGGATCTTCGCAGAGAGACCAATCTACTTCGAGAGAAACTAAACGAGCCAATGCACATTGGCATGAGATAATTTGTGCCAGCTGTTTCCATCACGCAGGACGGGGATATAATGACCAGCAGGTGCAACCCATCTTTGCATTTCGCTTCGGAGCCGAGCTCTCTGATGTTCTCTGCAATCCTCTTCGTTGAGTCACTCTTCGAGCGCTCTTTTGGAGAAGAAGCCTCTCGAGGTGTTGGTGTTGATGGCGCGCTGCAGCGGAGATCGCTTAAGAGCGAAAAAACTGCTGTTTTCACACTCTGAGCGGTCGAGTTGGTTTCGGTTTTGAATGCCTCAGCAGGCTGCACAGCGGGGATGTACCCCACTTTGGGCCGCCTCACAGCCTCCCGAGTTGGGACCCTGCCCTCCACCTTGCGGGTACATCTGTGGTTCCGTTGGTCCCGCTGGTGCAGTCTCTGGGGGCCTTGCTCATCCGCTCTATCAGACTCGGCTATGCGATTCAGTTCGCCGGGCCTTGCACAAGCTCCCGTTCAAAATGCTCATGCAGAAACGCATTTTCGATATAAAGAGCAAGATCTCCCCTGCGCAGACCATCTCTTATCTTGGTATGGAGCTGGACTCGGTCAACCAGACAGCGCGCCTCACCGATGAGCGCGTCCAGTTGGTATTGAACTGCTTGAACTCGTTCAAACGCAGAACAGCGGCCCCACTGAAACTTTTTCAGAGACTTCTGGGGCATATGGATCTTCAGCTGCAGTAATGCTGCTCGGGTTGCTTTATATGAGGCCGCTTCAACACTGGCTTCATGGCCGGGTCTCGAGATGGGCGTGGCAGAGCAGCATGTACCGGGTTTCCATTATCCCGCACTGTCGCCAAATCTTCAGCCAGTGGTCGGACCCTTCGTTTCTACGGGCAGGTGTTCCCCTAGAACAATTCATTTGTGGTATTCACGGATGCCTCTGCCACCAGCTGGGGGCCCTCTTACAATGGGCATGTAGTCTCGGGTCTGTTGATGGGATGCATTGGCATGTCAACTGGCTCGAGTTGCTAGCAGTATGTCTTGCTGTGAGCCGCTTCAAGGCAAGCATGTACTGGTCCGCACGAACAGCACTGCGAATGTTGCGTACATCAACGACAGGGTGGTCTACGCTCCCGTTATATCTCGCCCGCCATCTTCTATGGAGTCAGTAGCATCTGATGTTGCTTCGTGCCATTCGCATCCCAGGCGTGCTCAATCGTGTAGCCAACAAGCTCGCACGACAGCTTACGCTTCCGGGAAAGTGGCGACCCTCGGCACAGATGCACTGACACACAGCTGTCCCGGTGCTACGCAAGTATGCGTTTCCCCCAGTGAGCCTTCTTGCACAGACCCTGTGCAAAGTTAGGGAGGACGAGGAGCACGTCTTGTTAGTTGAATCATACTGGACCAACCGGACCTGGTTCCCAGAACTAGTACTCCTCGCAACATTCCCTCCCTGGCCCATTCCTCTGTGGAAGGCTCCGCTTTCTCAGAGGCGGCACACCCTATGGCACCCTATGGTCCAGACCTCTGGAAACTCCATGTCTGGACCCTGGACGGGACACGGAGGTTCCCCAGGCGGTGGTAGACACCATCACTTCCACTAGAGCCCCCTCTACGTGGCGCCTCTATGCGTTGAAGTGGAACATATTCATTGAGTGGTGCTCTTCCCGCCAGGAAGACCTCGAAGATGCCTGATCAGAGTTGTGCTTTCCTTCCTGCAAGATGGGTTGGAGCGAAGGCTGCTCCCTCCAGCCTAAAAGTGTATGTCACCGCTATTGCCTCGCATCACGATGCAGTTGAAGGTAAGTCGTTGGGAAAGCATGACCTGATCGTCAGGTTCCTGAGGCGAGCGAGGAGACTAAATCTGCCTCGTCCCCCCTTTAAACCCTCTTGGGACCTGCGCATTGCAGAGACCTCCCTTCAAACCGCTGCAGTCAGCCGACTACCCTCCATCAAGAGGGTAGTGGACCTGCAAACGTTTTCGGTCGACGAATCGTGCCTAGAATTCGTCCCAGCTGACTCTCACGTTGTCTTGAGACCCCAGCCCGGATATGTGCCGAAAGGTTTCTACCACGCCCTTCAGTGAACCTGCAAGAGCTGCCCTTGGAGGAGGCAGACCCAGCCCTGGCTTTTTTCTCTGTCCCGTCCACTCCTTGCAGTTATACGTGGACAGAACGCAAAGCTTTAGGACTTCAGACCAGCTCTTCATCTGTTATGGAGGCCAGCAGAACGGAAAGGCTGTCGCCATTTCCGCAGCATTCCCCTTCCACTGGAAAGGGCACGCTTTCCCAGTGTTATCCAATGTTCCCATTTCTGATCATCCCATTTCTGTCGGTCTCCTCCGACAAACGTCTCGGTTACGTTCGTCCCGTCGCCATGTTGTTGTACTATCGCTGTGCAGCCAGGACTCTGGCTCGGCTCCTCAGCGAAAACCAAAGATGCGTTGCACCTTCTGCTCATTTTATACCCACGCTGCAAATTATCGCATGCCAATGTGCATTGCCTCATTTAGTTTCTCTTGAAGTAGATTGGTCTCTCTGCGAAGATCCCATTTCTGTCGGTCTCCTCCGTCGAACGTCTCCGTTCCCTCCTTCAGGGAACGAGGGTTACCATACGTAACCGAGACATTCCACGTTCACAGTTAATGATAATGACGTTCCCCTCCATCCTACCTTCCACCATCAGTTTGGCCACTGTCCATCCATAGGGGGTAGGCTCTGCTCCTGCCTTCATCTTCAGGCAGGATTAGCCAAATCTGCATCCCAGGATTCAGACTAAGGACGGGCCTACCCCAAATAACTTTTCTTTACAACTAAATATGAATCACTGTAGCTGTACTCACTACCATTTGTTAATACATTTCAGAATAAATACCATGCAAACGTTCACCTGCCTGTCTTTCTGGTAGAACTAAAATTAAAGAAAATATGTAACAGAACACAAGCCTGACAAATATGTCCTGAAGGACTTCAATTAAATATCGCACGAATACTAAACTTTAGTATTAGTTTTAAATGACTCACCAATATCATATAGTATGTTTTGTTCAGGATCACATTAGCAGCTGCAAAATAGATTAATGATCATTTGTTATTGTTGCAATAAGATTGGATTATGTTATAGTATCCAGTATATATTAGGTAAATGAAAGTTACCATGTGTTCATTGGGAAAGTTTTGAGTTTTAAGGCGAGACACGGCAGGCAAAAACATCGTTTTTTTTTTACTGGTCAATTTTGAGATTTTTGGCTATTTGTCTTCAATAGCATTCTTTCTGACTGTGGTGAAAAAAAGTCCGAAATACACATGTAGGTCTTTATTTTACTACACTTTGTCTGTTTGGTCAGTAGATTTCGCATAAATTCAACAAAAGTTGTCGTTGTAAATCATCCTGCCGATCCGCGATCTCTGTCTGCTCTCTGTCATCACAGTCACGGCTGGAAAGCTCTCTCTTCACTGTACAATGCTGTCGGATCCAAATAAGGTCATTTCCTTTTTATCAGCAACCAATCGCGAAAGTAAAAGGGCTGAATACGCAATCTCATTGGCTGATGATAAATCTTTAAAGCCCGTTTTCTCAAAATGACCTTTCTCTCATACTCCAAGTTCGAAATCTCCACTTCAGTAGTACCTATATACGGCTGTCACTTATTTCCAGGGGTTTCAGTACAGCGTAAAAATTGTGACGTTGTAGAGTAGGCGTTTCTCTAATTCCGAATTTGCATAGGTCACCGGTCATGCGCACTAAGTGTACGAGGATACATTGTGTATACTGTCTCTATGGATACACCAACGGTCGGTGTTTTCTTTTTTGCCGCTAATAGAAACAAGGTTCAAATTGAGTATTTATGTCATGTCAAAGTGCGCTGCACAGTGGCGACCAGTAGTACAGGCTGTTTGTCTCGTCCTTTGCCTTTGTGTTTGTTTCTTTTTTTTAGTTGCTTGTGCGATCATTTTCGGTACAAACCATCATTAGATGCACTGTCTACGGACCGTTACCATCAGTCACTATGAGTCGAGTATGGGAGCTGGCTTTAATAGTCGGGTCGATACTGTTTGTTATCAGCGTGGCAGGTGAACCGGCCAGCAACGCGGAATCACATGTACGCTACAGCAGAGACTTTCTTCTACAACTGAGCGCCTACGCGGACTTTTGGAATCATACTGATGTTAACATACCCACGGAGATAATAAGAACTGTCAATGACAAGGAACACAAGAGAAAACGAGGAAAGAGGGGAGGAGTGCGCCAAAGACTCAGGAAGAGGAAAACAAAAGTGCCACTTCCAACTATCATTCTCTCTAACGTCCAATCGATAAAAGGAAAAGCAGACGAGTTGCGAGCAAAACTCGTTACCTGCATGAATACAGGGAAGCCTGTATTTTAGCGTTCTCTGAAACCTGGCTTAATTATACTGTGCCAGACTCTGAAGTTTGCCCTGAAGGATTTAGTATAGTACGCTTGGACCGATGCAGCAAGGCTACAGGCAAGGAACACGGAGGGGGCGTGTGCATCATGATAAACGACAGATGGTGCAAAACAACTGTGGTAAGAAAAAAGATTTGCACTTATGATATTGAACTTTTATCAGTTTCTATGCGCCCCTCGTATCTTCCCCGTGAATTCCCACAAATATTTTTGACTGTTGTCTATATACACCCAAGAGCAGATATAAATAAGGCGGCAGACATTATTTTTAATATCACCCAAGAATTGGATAAAATCTCACCAGATGCGCCCAAGTTTATAATGGGGGACTTTAATAACTGTACCCTCAAAAAAACGTTGCCTACCTATTCACAGTATGTCACCTGTCCAACACGAAAAAATAAAATCATTGACTTATGCTACGGTTCCATCCCCAAGGCATACTCATCCACGCCAGGGCCCCCTTGGGTGGCTCAGATCACAACACAGTCCTTCTAAGACCTATTTATAAACAGATTTTGAAAAGGGTTAAGCCTGTGGAAAAGCAGATCCAGGTGTGGGATGCGGACAGTATAGAGACGTTGAAAGGATGCCTGGAGTGTACATCCTGGGCCATCTTCGAGGACTCTTCAGCTGACTTGCACGAACAGACAGAGGCTATCTCGGGTTACATAGACTTTTGTGTGAGTGCAGTCATTCCAACTAAGATCATCAAGGTGTACCCAAACAATAAACCGTGGGTGACGAAAGAACTAAAGTACATACTAAATGAGAAAAAGAGAGTCTTCGCTTCAGGAAGCTTACAAAACAGAAAAGATATGCAAAGGAAGGTCAACAAGGAGATCTATAAGGCCAGGTGTCAGTACAAGGATAAGATACAGAGCACCCTGGCTGCGGGGAATTCAAGGGCTGCATGGACAGGTATAAAGCTGATGGCAAACCCCCCTTCAAGACAGAAAAAAACATTGACCATATGGATGACACCGCATCCCTTGTTTTGGCCAACAACCTAAATGAACATTTTACCCGCTTTGAAATAAATGATAGCGATAAGGTCTCTGCCTGGCAACAGATTGTGACGGACGATGCTGGGACGGAGAGTACTTTGATCATCGAGGAGGAGATGGTTCAGCGAGTGTTTGAGAGGATTAATGTACGAAAAAGTCCGGGGCCGGATAACATAGGAGGCAGAGTGCTTAAGTACTGTGCGGCACAATTAAGTGGAATTTTCTGTTCCCTCTTCAAACGCTCAGTAGACACCCAGGTGGTTCCACTGCTTTGGAAGACAGCAGTTGTGACCCCCCTTCCCAAAGTCTCCCATCCATCCTCACCCAAGGATTATAGGCCCATCGCCCTCACCTCTCTTGTAGTTAAATCATTTGAGCAGATCATCAAAACATACATCATGAATTCCTGTAGACATGCTCTTGACCCTCTACAATTTGCCTACAGATTTGGGAGGGGGACGGACGTGCCATTTTAGTGCTTTTAAATTATTTGTATACACACCTGGAGGGTTGTAAAACACATGCTCGCATTTTATTTGCTGACTTTTCATCAGCGTTCAATACAATCCACCCACAAATTTTAGGAAATAGACTTAGAGACAACTTCCAGCTAAATTAAATACTAATAAAATGGATCCTGGACTTCCTGAGTGGACGGCCACAAAGAGTAAGGGTGGGGAAAACATTATCTGGGGTCCGCTTCACTTCAACTGGGACACCACAAGGTAGCGTTTTGTCACCACTATTATATATATTGTACACTGACTGTTGTCGCAGTAGTTATCCTGGACGTTATATAATTAAATTCGCAGATGATACTGCTGTGATTAGTTTATTGGAGCGAGATGAAACTGAACATGGTCTAGTGTTGCATGAATTTGTTGAATGGTGTAAAGCCTCCCAGTTGTATTTGAATGCATCTAAGACTAAAGAATTGGTTTTTGATTTTAGACATGGGCACCCTCACCCACTCCGACTCTAATAAAAGGAGAGGAGATAGAGATGGTGACGGAGTACAAGTATCTTGGTCTTATCATTGATAGTAAATTATCCTGGGATCAGTGTGCTGATGCTGTTTTTAAAAAGGGTCAACAACGTTTGTATTTTCTTAGAAAGCTTAATTATTTTAATGTTGATAATAAAATGTTGACTCTTTTTTATAAGTCCTTTATTGAGAGTATTCTCTCCTACTGCATAGTATGCTGGTATGGACATTCAAAAATCACCCATAGGAACAAATTGGGGAAGATTGTTAAAACCTGTGGAAAAATCATTGGGAAACAACAGGTAGACCTGTACCAACTATACCTGATGAGATTGGCACAGAAGGCAGACAAGGTTTGCATGGATAAAACCCATCCACTTTCAGTGGAGTTTAAGCCTCTCCCTTCAGGTCGTAGATATAGATACCCCAAAGTTAGAACCAATCGAGCAAAAAACTCATTCATTCCCATGGCAATAACCCAATCAAATAAGGTGTGGGGAGGGTATGACTTGAGAATATATGTGAAGTAATGTGAAGTAGTTTTTATTTATTTATGATATTGTGCATGTGGATAATGTTTATGCTGTGGATTATGTGTCAATATGTCTGTACTGTACAACAAATTGCCTCTCTGAGGACATTAAAGTTTTCTAAGTCTAAGTCTAAGTCACTCCAAACACTCTCCTAAAAATGGCTACCAGGAGCCCTTTTATAGAGTTAGGCTCATCCCACTTCTGGAACATACCATGTATAAATGATAATTTTAAAGCAAGATAAAACTACACAAACATTACTACATTAACATGCAACCTATGCATCACACTATTAATTACAAAATGATGTCTCAACATTGCAAAGAAAAATGTCTGAGAAATGATAATTTCCCTGATTTCCCCCTGTGATGTCCCTGACAATGAAAGTGCCCTTCCAATTGGGCAATTAGAAGCTTTAAAATGGCAGCCGTCGCTGCACATGGGTTTGCCAGTAGAGAGGGACACAATGTGAGTAACAGTATTTTATGTGTATATGTTAGTTTGTTACAGGGGAAATAAACTGTTAACATTTGTAAATGAGTTTGATGTGATTTCTTTGAATGTTAAATCATATAACAAAACAAAACATTTAGCATTGAGACAAAACAAACAACCAACAAAAGAAAAGAAAATTATATAAAAAAAACCATGGAACTAAGCAGAGAGCCTATAACACCACCTAAACAGAAAAATAACCACACATATAGTATACGATGTTAGTTTGCCGGCATCTAGGTTGTGTGTGTGTATTGGTGTAAACTGTTTATGGGTGTACATGCACTTCAGCAGTCCTTTCAAAATAAAAGTCCTTTTAGTCTTAGGTCACAGGCTCTCTGTGACAGGTGGTCTTTACAAAGTGGTGAAGCGCCCTCCATGATTCTCCAGATTGCGAGTGTGTTTTCAGCGAAATATTGGTACTTGCAACAAGTAAGAGGTTTGATCTCCTTCTCTTTCTTCAGCCGTTGTGGTAAGTACATTATTTTTGCCTTTTAGAAAGTGTTGAGGGAAAACTCAGACGCACCTCATATAGACACATTTGTAGAATGGGTCGGCATACCCAGTTAGACCGGAGAACGCAAAATTAGATAAAACCACATACCAGGGACATGATAGCGTAGATGAGAAAAGATATCTCTTGCTTTAACTTTAAATACCTCCTTGTTTGCCAACGCAACAAGAGATGAAACCTAAATTGGAATAACATCATCCAAATTTTATTCTGGCACTCAACAGAGGGTTGAAAACTAAAAACATAAATTCTGAGGTAAATAATGTCGTTACATTTGATTATTTGCTTTGCTGCACCAACATTGCAACACTGGAAATAAGAAAATGGTCACGCTAACTTGTGAAAAAATCTTGTGATTTGACGAGCTAAAAGATAACAAGTAAAAATGTCTTACTTGAATCCTTTGTGTGCGAAATATAAAGCTGGACAAAACAGTGCAACGAAATTAGAATATTTCAAAAGAAATAATCTGAAAAATGATCTCTCAGTCCTAGAGAACAGCTGCTATGCAGAAATCCTAGAGACTGAAATTCGGAAAAATACACTTAATTTTAAGACTAATGCACATAATGACAATTATTGTGTCACTAAGAGGCTTGTAGCCAGGCCTGATAGTTTCTCCCATTCAGAGGACATGCACAGCTTGTGCTTGTCTCATGAGAGAATTTAGACAAAGAACAATATGAATTACATCAAATTAATCACTATTCAGGCCAAAATTATTCACATCATGCAAATCCATAATACATCATTCACCTTCTTCATACATATTGGATAAGGGAAATTATTTTAATCATTTATTTTCAATAATTTTGCAGGATTACAGTCTTGTCAGCTTCCTGTATGTAAATACTGTGCTGTGCGCATGGCTATGATCACACATCAATTGGTTTAAATTCCACATATCAAATCTAATTGAGACCTTCTCATCAATACATCTGGTCTTTGGACAAAATGTTTATTATGTCCAGTCGTTAGTGTTGTTGCAAACCAGGAGGGCCCCCTAGTTTCCAACAAATGACTAATCCAGCTTGTGCTTGTCTCATGAGAGAATTTAGACAAAGAACAATATGAATTACATCAAATTAATCACTATTCAGGCCAAAATTATTCACATCATGCAAATCCATAATACATCATTCACCTTCTTCATACATATTGGATAAGGGAAATTATTTTAATCATTTATTTTCAATAATTTTGCAGGATTACAGTCTTGTCAGCTTCCTGTATGTAAATACTGTGCTTGCGCATGGCTATGATCACACATCAATTGGTTTAAATTCCACATATCAAATCTAATTGAGACCTTCTCATCAATACATCTGGTCTTTGGACAAAATGTTTATTATGTCCAGTCGTTAGTGTTGTTGCAAACCAGGAGGGCCCCCTAGTTTCCAACAAATGACTAATGACAATAAAAAATTATCTAAACAGTTAGATCTAAAATGCAGGCATTTCTATTGGTCAACTATAGAATTCCCAGTCAGACCTGCATTATTGAGTGTGACTTAGCCTTTACATCAAATGCACAGAAGATGATTACAAAAGTTAAATCTCTGTTTCTATACATTTCATCCTCTAATTGAACGTATTAAAACCTTAAATTTCATTAATGATTTGCACTTTTATAACAACTAATGTAGACAATTTTATAATTATGAAATTGTGTATTTCCATGTTTAATTATGCATCTAATTATGCATACCGCTGGTAAATATACTAGCTATGGTGACTTTCTGCTACCCTTCCTTAATTTATCCAGACCAAGTCTAATTTCACTACCAGATCACTGTGGTAGTGAAGAATTGGTGATCAGATGAAACCTACTCACTAAATATATGATTCTGAAAAAGAGACCTTATTTACCACTCGCACTTTTGACTTTTGAGTTTCACACTTTTGAGTACATCATGTCTTGTTATTTTGTGTTCTTGTGTTCATCCAATAACTTTTTTCTCATCTTACAATAACCACAAATACATCAGTGTTCAATTATTGCATGGTCATTCAGAAGTTTTTCAGGTGTCTCACACGCAATGGAGCGGCATCAGTGAAATGATTCCTTCAATGATGGAGTTCTGACCTGCCCGGCAAACCAAACCTTCTACAGACTGAATACCATCGCAACCAAGTGCAGGTGGAAGCAAACCCGGCCAAGAGGGTCATGTGACACCCTATCCTGCTGCTGCAGCATCCACGCATTCTGCCATGCTTTCATTTTAATGTTCAACCTGTCTTAATGCTGTTATTTTTGGTGACTACTTGATCCTGCACCCATCGACTAACGCTGCAAACTACAGGGGTCAGCCCTATGAACACTCAGAACATAACACTGAAAATGTGGAAACAGGAAAATGTCCAAAAATGTCCCATTAGGCCAATCTAAGTCTGTCCCAAGGGGCAGTCTGTAAGAATTGATTTTCCTGCTAAGACAAATGCTGAGATAAAACTCACCCTACTATAAAGCAATAAAAAGCACCGTGGAGAGAAAATCTCGAAGAAAGAGTACAGGACATAGTCTTGTCCAAACTTATCTACACTGTAAAAAATTCTGCTGTGATTTTACAGTAAATTACTGGCTACTAATTGCATTACTTTCACAGTAATTTACAGTAAGAAATTTAATGTAAATTATAGTAAAATTACACTTGTGTACAGTGATTTCACAGTTAATTATATCACATTATTACTGTAATTTCACAGTGATTTATTGTGTTTCGGCTGTAAAAGTATCATTGTGATTGGAAAGAAAACAGTGGATGGCGGGTGAGAACAGGGATAGGGGGTCCATGAGGCTGGTTTCAGATATTATGGGGGTCCAATACTCCAAAAAGGTTGAGAAACACTGCTCTAGCTCGACACACCCTCACATTTCGGAGCTCTTAGAAATAACATGTACGAACAATACAAAAATAATAAAGTAAATCACAATGTAAACTCCTTCTTTACAGGACTCAAAATGGATGAACATGATAAACAACCAACGTGTTTACAAGTTTTTACCATTCTTCCGACGACGCGTGAGCACCACATTGTGAAGAGAGAGTAAGCGAGAAGTTTAGCATCACAAAAAACATCAGAAGAAGAAAAACAGCGATTTTCAAAATAAACGTAGAACAGACAAGATGACACTGTAGAAGTACAATGTCTTATTAACATATAAATATAATACTGTGTAGGAGAATATTAATGCAGTTTGTCAGACATGACCACTGACTTAAGGTTCCTGCTCTGCAGGTCAAGTTCTTTCTGTATAAAGGCCTTTTGCCGCGGGGGAGCCCAAGCCTTTTACTACCCCTCTGTGGGGCCCTAAATGGTCCGGCCCCCATTGGATTTGACTTTAGCCCTAGGTGATAGTCAAGGGCGAAGTGTTAAGTTGATAGCATGGCGTTTTAATATCGAGATACGAGAGACCGTTCTCGAAAGGGAACGTACTCGGTTACTTACGTAACCTCGGTTCCCTGAGAGTAAGAGAACGAGTATTGCGTACCCTGCTGTGCTATTACGCTTGGTACAGGTGCTGTCGCTTCAGTCGATTTAAACCTGATTCCTATAGCGAAATGGGCCGCTTATATAGCCAGAAGCCACGCCCATTCTGGCGAGGCGCCGTTTCAGTAACTAAATATAATACAAGAAAACTTGGGAAACTGAATGGTATTCAAACAAAAACTGTTTCTGTGTGCGTTACCTGATTGATGACTCTGTTCTTTGAAGAGCAGCCGTATTCGAGAAGAATGGCAGCATTTATCACCTGGCCTAAAAACAATCATATACATACACAGTAAATTACATCATAATAAAACCAAGTACATGGTAGATTTCTACACTTAGAACATGGAAACAAACAAAATAAGTGAAATTTACACTGCACTTTAACAAATATGATATATTTTTAAGTACGTTGCTAAAACACACCTTTTCTGCCTTGTCTGCCTCACATGAATCAAAAGTCAGCTGCAGTTCTTCCTTCAGAGCTGTTTTTGAAGCCTCTGAGGACAGTTGAGAAGAAAGTGTCTGCTGATTTGTCAGAGGAGAATATGTTAACAAGTCAAGCACACTAGGTAGGCTAACATTAATTAATAAAACGTAAATATTTAACTAATGACTAACTTCTTAGAAATGTATGTAGCAGTTGCTAAGTAACGTACCAGTTAGCAGTTACCAAACTAGCTAAGATAGCAATTTTACAACATAAACGTACCCAATTTAAATCAACAACACTTAATCTTATGTTTTGGTAATACTCTATTTAAAAAAGGTTTATGAATTTGCACTTACCTTTGTCTGATATAATGTCTGAAAACATGACACTGTGTCAGCACGCAGTAACTGAAGGAAGGGGGCTAGAAAATACGGTTCAGAAAAAATATGACATTGAAAAACTTTGCCGTTATGTTCTGGCAAACATGTTATTTAAAATAGTTTTATGAATTCACACATACCATATACGTTGTCTCAGCCTCAGAAAATATCGGACGCTCTCTGTGCGCGCAAGAACTGCAGAGAGTCAGCGAGGCTGCGGCGGGGGAGTGAAATAACAGGATCGAGAGTCGAGACAGTAGTTAATTCAAAAAATATTTGAGATTACAGGCGTCAGGAATTGAAAGTCTTGTGTGATTCAGCTCCAAATGCGAGGCCTGAAATGTCTGTACGTGATGGACTGGCCGGCTCTGGTGATAGACCATAAGTTTCACTGAAATGTCCAATCTCAGATTTAACCCCGAAATTACTGTTTTTTATGCAGTGGCAGTGCCTCTGGCCTGATGCCTGCATCAGCAAATTCATGATGAACAAAAAAATTACTGCCTTTTGTATGGACCAATCAGCGCGTTGGCAGAATTTCAGGCACGACCAATCATATTAAACAGAGATATAGCAAATCATTTAAATAACTTGACATTTTTAGTTCATAACACTTAAAATCTTAATCTGAAAGATTTTTGCTGCCAAATGAGTACATTAAACACACCTGTTTAATTTTAGAGCGCAGTCTGGTGGGTACCCCCCGGCCTGCGAGGGGCGATGGGGGTATGTGGCGAGTGGGAAGAGGCTGAGGGCCGTGGGAGAACGGTGTGAGGCCAGTGGCGTGATTACTGATGAGCTACACCTGTGAGACGCACCGGTCTTGTATCGCTCATGGAGGAGCGGAAGCATAAAAGGGGGAGCGACGACAGTGGAGATCAAGAGAGGCCTAGGCCTGGATTTTATTTGATGTTTGTGTTTTATTTGATGTGACAGCAGTCATCCGTGAGGGGCTGCTGTTTTTACTTTAGTTTTGTATTGTTTTTATTTTTGATATATTAAAGTTTGTTTGAATGTTCGCCGGTTCCCACCTCCTTCCCACAATAACGAACTTTGTTACAGATGGAAATCAAAAGTTTGATAGTAATGGTATTATGAAAGGCAAACATTTAAATAGATGAAACAGTTGAGTAGTAAAAAGGATACTTTGTGATTTTGAAAACACAATTGAAAACATGATGAAATGCCTATAAAAAGTGCACTTTTGATGATCTGTGGTGATATAAACACCTTACTTGTGAAAATAGTATCAAAGCGAATAAAAAAAAACTGTAAATCATAAGAAGCCTCAAAACATTTCAAAGAAAAAAAAGATATATGACATCAAATAGTTTGCTAAAGCATTATGTAAACATGACCAAACAAATTTCCCATTCGTGCATCACAGCCTCAAAACTATTCAGTTTTGTTTCTGGTAATCTGCTGCAGTCATTCCTTTACTGCTAAAAATGCAAAACCTGAGTATTTATACTTATGAGGAAACTAGGAATGACTGACATTACATTTTTATTCTAGATCACAGTGGAAGGGTTCTCTTTCGAGAGATTTCAAGGATGAGTCAGGGTAAACTGTATGAGCAGAAGTGTGTCAGGAAATCTGTGATAGGGTAAACTGTGTTATAGTCATTTCAGTTTGAATATTGGACATTTAACTAAATACATAATAACAAAACTAAATTCAGACAAAAAGAAAGTTACATAGTGTACCTTTAAAATTGCTGTTATAATTGCATGTGAAAGAACCCAAGTGTATGATTACTTCTTTTCTGAGTGAAATTATGTCAGTATTTGCATTATATTTTTGCTTCATGCCTTAATACCCTTTATTCTTGCTGCATCATTGAACTTTGTCATGACAATTAGTGTCTTGTTTTCTGAAAGCTTCTGCAGATTCTCATGTACATAGGTCTTAGCATACACTTTTCTGCCTTATTCAAATTAACTTTTTGCTTGTTTCATAATATAAAAAGGCCAAAAGCACAGTCTGTTCCTTGAATGCTACTACTTAAGAAGACTATTTAAGTGCATGAGCCTTATCGACCTCTATTATGGTGCTTTTTGTCCATTTTGAAGATAAATTATTAACTAGTCTCAATGGCTTAAAAGGTCTGGCCTTTTAATAAGTTCACACTTATTAGTTTAGCAGAAGCTTTTAGCTAAAGAAGCGGCTTACAAATGAGCAGTAGCCTACAACAAGCTATTCTTCCTAGCATGAGAAGAACTGCAATGCCAAGTTCAAAAATTGTTCAAAGTAAAACAGTTTATGTAAAAGATACATCATGCAGAAATATTTGTATTTGTTTGTTTAAATAAGCCAAAGAAGGGTTTATTTATAAAGGAAGAATATAAAGTGAAGATTATAGCCTCTAGATGGCATCCTCTGTACTGCTTTTAAACACTCAAGAAGAAAGATTATCAACAGAATGTGGCACGTCAAATTTGCATTTCTTTTTACATAATATTATATAATCATGCTCAAAACACCAATATCAAAGTGCAGAACTATAATTATCTGCTCTGCCCTTAATTCTTAGTTGCTGTTGTCATAAACATTTGTATTTTTAAAATTATTATCTGGATTATATTAAAGTATATGATCCTATTTTAGGTTGCCATGGAAGACTGTAAATTTAACCTTTGAAAGCTGATATTCAAAATAGTTTTCTACAGAAGCATAGTTCCCTTGTCGCTTGTGGGTGTTACTCCACCCCACTTTCTCTTTCACACAAATGAAGGGGAAACAACCACCAATTGTTCATGTGAAGACGTTGTTGTGAGCTTTAATAACACACACCTGCAGAAAGAACAGAAGGAAAGGACTGAAAATGGGTAAGAATCTACATCTACGCAATATTCCTGTGGCTATGACTGTTTATACTAATATAATATAGCAAGCTAATTTCTGTTTTATTGAGACAGATGTCCTGTGAAAAGAAGTGGGTGATGTCGGCAGTTTATGTTTTCTGCAATTCTTTTTCAAAATGACATGCATTTTTTATTCCTCACCCCTTTGGTTGAGTTCATTTCTTGACTTCTTTGAATTGCTGATTTGATCAAGATTATGCAGCATTGCGTTGAGTTAAAAGCTTAGACTATAATCCAACAGAAGTCAAAAAGAGATCTCATCATCCATCCCTGCTGTTGTTTATCAGTGTAAACCACTATTTTAAGATAAAATAATAAAAAATAAAAAATAAGAAAAATATATATATTGCATCTCTGGCTAGTTTTTGTGACTTCAGTCACGTGTGCAATACATGCCGTGTACGTCAATATTGGTTAAAAAGCTGTGGTCAGAAAGGATGTGTCATTTGCAACTGTATTTACTGCTTAATGCAAAATGTATTTGCTTGAATGCAAAACTGGCTGAAAGCATTAATGAGACCAGAATAGCAGGAAAATTATATTTTGTCTTTTCAATGTTCAGTTTTGTGGTCTTATGTTGCATGTGAATTGTGCAACAAATTTTGCTGACAAAGTCTTTTAACCTACCAGCCACAATTTAAGCTGTAGACAGCAAAAATACTTTGTTGGGTTATAAGTACTCTTGTTTATTCTTTTAAAAGCGTAAAAGCATATTTTTGAGTTAAAATACCCAGTAAAAGATACACACATCATGCATTTTATAGAGAAGATAGGACACGATGCCCCCTGGTGGCATTATAGTAAGACTGAGCAACTCCTTTTATCATAACCTCTAAATTTGCAAACATTTATTCCCCATAATTCTGACAAATAAAATGAGATTATTCATTAAATATAATTTAGCCTAATCTTGAGCATGATTAACAATGAACTGGTAACTAAGGTTCTAATTTGAACAACAATAATAAGATTCATACTTAAAATCAGAGCTGTAATAACTATCCCAAAATTATTTTAAAGACATTCATCAGCTTTATGCGCAACTGAAAATCATTAATTTCCAACTCCAGTGAGCCATTAACCGCTGGAACCGGATTGCTGAATCAGTTGGATTTCTGAATGAATCCTTCTAATTCAGTTTTCAACCAAAATCCAAAGAAGAATCGGAAATGTTATGACTTTTTTTACAGTTTGCTTTCTCATGTTTTGGCTTTTTTTTTCAGTTTTCTTTTTCTTTTTTTTTTTTTTTTTGCAGAGAATGCAACCTTTTTGAGTGCAGTGAATGGGACCAATGCAACTCAGATGGAAGCCTTTTCAAGCTTTGAAATCTTCAATATATGCATATATTTTGTCGTCTTCGCTCTGGGTATCGTTGGAAACGGGCTCGTCATATTTGTGACTGGCTACAAAATGAAGACGACCGTCAACTCCATTTGGTTTCTCAACTTGGCGATTGCAGACTTCATCTTCATCTTAATCATCATCCTCTACATTGTTACTGCCTTTAACAAGATGGCTTGGCACTTCGGTGACTTCTTGTGCAAGTTTGTCAGCTTCGTGGCGGTGCTTAACATGTTTGCAAGTATTTTTTTGCTGACCGCTATCAGCCTGGACCGATGCCTGTCCACCTGGGTGATTGTTTGGGCTCAAAACAAACGAACTCTGGTCAAAGCCAGGATCATCTGTGCATTCGTGTGGGTTTTATCCATCCTCTGCAGCATCCCCTTTGTCATCTACCGCTATGTAAATAATAACCGGTGCATTTATTATGATGAACCCTTCAAGTCTTTGGTCATATACAGGTTTATGGTGGGTTTTCTCATCCCCTTCCTGATCATTGCATCTTCATACATTGCTATCGGAGTGCGTGCCAAACGTCTCAAAAGGGGGAAGAAGCTTAAGCCTTTCCGGGTCATCATATCTGTGATCATGGCCTTTTTCATATGCTGGTTTCCTTTTCATGTTCAACAGCTGTCCACCGTAATTGCAAAGGAGAATAAGTGGAGTGACTTTAAAAAAGTACTAAAACACATAGGACCTTTCGCAAACTGCCTGGTTCATCTCAACAGCTGTCTGAACCCCATTCTCTATGTGTTCATGTGTGAGGAGTTTAAGAAGAAGCTGAAACAGTCTCTACTGCTGGTGCTGGAGACGGCGTTTGCTGAAGAACATCTGCCTTTCCGATCATCTCGCCCTTCCACTTGTTCAGGCCTCTCAGAATCACAGGGTCTCAAGATGAACGACACAACCTTTTCATCAACTGGCAGCAGCCAGGACAACAAAACATGCATTTAGAAAATCAGTCCCAGAGATATTCATTCCTTGTTCTTCGACAAATATAGTCAAAATGAATAAGTACAGCTGTGGTTCTTACTAAAATGACATAGCAGTTTCAATGAACAAAGTTTGCAATATCCTGTTGCACTTCTCCACATTTCTAATGAAATATCTAGAAAAACAATGAGCATATATTATGAAAATCAACCATAGTTTTATGATAGTAAAAGTGTAGTAACCATAGTCCTGAAAGCGAGGATAATTTGCCTACTTATTTGGTTAGCATCAGTCGCTTGCTGCCTGCCTTTAGTCATGTCTCGGAAAACGTTTTCAACAAACGCTGTGCATTCATGACATTCAGGATCTAGACATTCATGACATTCAGGAACTAGACACATACAAGGGCAGGTAGTGTACCGTTTTGTGGTGGTTTCCTCCTCCCGTTCATCATAATCTCCGCTTTGTATAGCGATCGGAGTACGAGTTAAGCGCCTCTGGAAAAACAATAAACTAAAACCATTCCGTATTATCCTGACAGTAATCCTGGCCTTCTTCTTCTGCTGGCTTCCCTTTTATGTTCACAAATTTCTTGAAGTGTGGTTGCATGAAATGGATGCGACCCATCGGACGAGCTGGCCAGCTTCAAGGAGGTTTAAAACCAGATAGGGCCCTCCACAGTCAATCTTGTCTACTTGAACAGCTGCCTGAATCCCTTCTTGTACATATTCATGTGTGAAGATTTTCAGAAAAAGCTCAAGCACTCTTTAGTATTGGTGTTTGAGAGTGCATTCGCAGAGGAACAACTGTCTCTCCTCTCAAAACATTCCCAATCCAAACGCATATCTCATTCTCAGGTTGGAACAGGAATGGAAATGACCCACTCTTCAACACTTGAAGTTTAAATGAAACATAGAATCATAGAAGTTCCTTCGTTAATACATAATTTGTTACACAGAACTTTATTATATTAAATATCAATCAAAAATGAT
Source organism: Leuciscus waleckii (assembly GCA_900092035.1). Lineage (NCBI taxonomy): Eukaryota > Metazoa > Chordata > Actinopteri > Cypriniformes > Leuciscidae > Leuciscus > Leuciscus waleckii. Next base: position 89,470 of record FLSR01000417.1, read on the forward strand.
TCACACCTTCACAAAAGCAAAAAAAAAAAACATTATTTATAATAAGTTTATTTGATTCACAGCTTATATAGTGTTTTGACCTCGACAACCCAACTGCATTTTACCGCAAACTTGCGACTACTTAACTTTCTAAAGAAGGCGCAATCGCTTGTTTGCTAAGGGGTAAAAATTATTGTTTTTCCTGGGTCAAAATTGGTCTTTGGTAGTGGCCGACGGACACCCAGAGCCGTCGCATAGAGTGTGCGAACTGTGCAACCGCACAGTGCCTCGCACCAATAGGGGGCCTCGCAATCCTGCTGTTTTTTGATTTTGTTTTTATTTTATTTTTATTTTATTAATACATAAGTTATGTATGATTTTGTATCAATGACATGTCTCTGAAAGGTCACATAAAAATAAATAAATAAATAAATAAATAAATCCAACAAATTAAGCGGGTTTTTCATTGCGCTATGTTATTACGTAATGCGTCCTCAATGAAGACGGGAAAGGGGGAAAGGAGCTAAAGCGAGGGAAAGCCAACATGTCAGCTGCAAGAGAACGCGACCGATTTCGCAAGCACTAATCAGGTTCTGAGAAAAGGAAAAAAAATTAAAAGGAGGAACTTTTTGAACCAATCAATCAAGGGTATGAAGGAACTTTCCCTAACTGCACAAAACGTATCAGATATTCATATTTTCTGCTTTGACACACATCACAGATTTTTCTTTTGCTGTTGTTGCTGTAAGGACCTTTGAAATAACTGAATTAATTTGGCGAAGACCTGCCTGGAACTACTTTAGCCGTGCGTTTTCCAGAAAATAATTGCACACCTTAGAATCTTCGTCAAACAATCAGATTCATGCATTTAACAACCCCGTAGGTGTGTTGTGTGTGTGTGTAGGGTATAACTGCTGTGATCTTTGTAACTGTAAGCGAGGCGGCCTACGAACTCCGTGAGTCTTGAAGCTGTCTTCTGCTGATGAAACTGCAAACTATCTTCAGGAAAGCTTTTCTTCTATTTATTATAATTCTGACTCCGGGTCTTCTTTCAAACATCAGGTCCTTGGGTCCTAAACCAGTGTCTTACACAAAAAGGTCACGTTGCCATTATAATTCCTAGACAGTCTCACGTGCCCACACTCATTCTTAGGCACATATCTCAATGCCAATTCTGCTGCATGCAAAGTTATAACTGACTGCATTTTATGCAGGAATAACAGACCCAAAGTAGGAGAGTCTGGGAGCGACTGATTAGATAAAGTATGTCTCTCTGTTTTAAGCAACAAAAGTTAATTGAAGGACTACATACGCTGTTATGCGAAGTATAAGATATTTTGAACAGTTGCCCATTAACCACAGTCTTCAATGACCATCTGGACAAGGAGCTCACCCCAAACTACTTTTGAAATCGCACCTGGGTTATTCAATAAATCTGATCTGTACGTAAGACGACATTGGAGGCAGATGCAGTCCCTTGCCGACATTTTTGGATGCGTTGGATCCATAAATACTAACTCATAATTCAGAAGAAAGGCAAAATGGGACAAAAGAAGAAGGAACTTTGCAGTTGGTGATTTAGTACACTGCCCCACGAGGCTCTTGGATCTTAGGACGAATTGCAGAAGTCATTCATGATCATAATGGATTAGTAGAATCGTCAAAGTTAAGACTCAAACTAGTGTCCTAGAGAGACCTGTAACTAAGATATGTTTACTTTTGGAGAATACAGAGTTATACCTTCATCCTAACAATACCTTCATCCCTCCAATATCAATAACATACTTTTGACATAATTGTGACATAACAAGCCAAGGTGGAGTGACAGGATCAGCGGCTGGAAGCAGAGATGGGGGATCCACTTGCTTGGGTGAAGCTGGCTACCGTAAGACCAGAGGCTTGTCCACAGGGAAGAACTGGCTGAATCTTGATGATGCTGGAGAGGGAGGCTGGGCGGGATCAATGAAGATGTAGCCAGGTTTAATAATTAGAAACCCTATTTAGCTGTCTAACCCAGTCACGAAAGGGTTAACTTTAATTTTGTATCTTTGATGGACTTGTAAGTGAGCCAATGGGTGAATTCTATGAGGCACTGAGCTGACCAATAGCTGCCAGCTAGGCTCCGTTACAGTTACGCCTCTAGCTTCGCGTCACTGCACGTTCTTTTGGCGCTTGCACTTGAGCATAGGAGGCTGCGTTATCTGCTTGGTAAGATGAAAAAAAGCAATATGGAGTGAATTAAACAAGTTCTGTAATCATTATTGCTTATACTGACTATACCTTGTTGTAATATAGAGTGTAAACGAAAGCTGTGCCTGAATCCACTGTTGTCACGGAGCTAAAGGCAGTGAATTCCGTTAAAATGGTGAGTTGTTTATCTAGGCATCTGAGTTCGCTAATATTCATGCCAACAGGGCCAGGCTTTTGATGCCCATTTTTGTATTTAACCTAGTCTGCTGAGTTTATGAGTTCACTAGCATCTATGTTAATCTGTGTTAATGTGTGAATCAATGCAAATGTGCTCATTGTGTAAAGCTAAAGGTGTAAAGCCTGCTGTGTGCATATGTTAATAAGGTAATTAGCCACAATACAGGCTAGCGAAATACTGGTTAATGTCTTTGAAACCAACAAGTTATTTTGTTTGTGGGTTGTAAAAAGAAATGTTAACTTTTCATACTGTTGCTAAATAGTTAATTTGTTAAATAATGATGTTAAAAATTGTGGATTTAATTGTGGTCACTGAAGCTTAAAGAGGTAACATTTTTAGTGCATTCTTTCCACTGTTACCGGTGTAGAGCAGATGGGAGTTTTACTTACTCATGTTCTGAGGGCAGAAAGGAAAATTATTGGTTTACAGCTTTAACCAATGAAACTGAAGCAAGGGCGGGGTTTAGACGTTTGAACTTGAGGTGCGGAGGGATTGAGGAATAATCGGAAAACGACAGATGTTCGTGGGAGAACGCATTTATTGCAAGGTAAGTGAATTTACTATAATATTTTGTTAAAATTCAACATTCTCTAACGTTTACTGAGATAATTAGCGAACATTAAAATGCACAGAACTAAAAATAATCGTCTAAATATCGTATTATATGCATTTTGATTCGACTGTTTCATCAGTCGACCACAACAAATCTGATTATGGGGTAACTGGTGTAAAACATACTTTTTATATACATAGAGCAGCGTGTAATACACTAAAAATATAAGCGATTTGAACCTATTGAGTACTCCTGCCCTGAGAGCAGCGCGTAATACATTAAACATAACAGCGATTTGAATCTATTGAGTACTCCTGCCCTGAGAGCAGCGCGTAATACACTAAACATAACAGCGATTTGAATCTATTGAGTACTCCTGCCCTGAGAGCAGCGCGTAATACACTAAAATAACAGCGATTTGAATCTATTGAGTACTCCTGCCCTAAGATCAGCACGTAATACACT
>FLSR01000417.1:93002-119279 GCA_900092035.1 Leuciscus waleckii
CAGGAGTACTCAATAGATTCAAATCGCTGTTATTTTAGTGTATTACGCGCTGCTCTCAGGGCAGGAGTACTCAGATTCAAATCGCTGTTATTTTAGTGTATTACGCGCAGCTCTCAGGGCAGGAGTACTCAATAGATTGAAATTGCTGTTTTTTTTTGTGTATTACGCGCTGTTCTCAGGGCAGGAGTACTCAATAGATTCAAATCGCTCTTATTTTAGTGTATTACGTGCTGCTCTCAGGGCAGGAGTACTCAATAGATTCAAATCGCTGTTTTTTTTGTGTATTACGCGCTGCTCTCAGGGCAGGAGTACTCAATAGAATCAAATCGCTGTTATTTTAGTGTATTACGCGCTAGGGATGGGCGATATCTTATGGTTTGCGATATACCGGTAAAAATTCTCCTCACGATAAGAATTAGTCTTCCTGCGATAATAACGATAAATCCTAGTGATGATGTATTTCTGTTCGGGACCCATTCGCAGCTCACGTGCAGCGCGAAAACAACTAGTGGAAGGCAAACGTGAAGCTGAGGCCGAGTTAATCGCTGAACGAGGAACTACCTCATCAATCAGGGGTGTTTCCCGAAAGCATCGTTGGCCAACTATGGTCGCAAGTTCCGTCGTCACCAATAGAGTTCAATGGAAATTCGATCATAGTTGGCTAACGATGCTTTCGAGAAACGCACCCCTGGATGGGGTACACACAGATATATTTTCACTCGCCAAACACTGACTGAGCGCTTGAGAGTTTTTTGCTCTCCGTCAAGCGATCCGTAAAGCGCACTATTTCAGTTCATGCCAATGAATGCACAGTGAATTTGACGCACGGTAAACACTAGTGTGAGGCGCACAACTCGCTGATTTGGTGAAGAGCGCTCAGTGTTTCTAACACAATCATAGAGAGAGCGAGAGAGTCTTGCATACCAGGCAGAATCGACGTGCTACATGTAAACGATATTACCGGTTATTTGTTGCATTTTCCTGTAAAAAATAATGGAGTTCATTTGGAATTATTCAGCTTTTATGAGCAAGCAGAAACTAATGCACAAACGGCAATCTCATTGGCTGCCGCTCACCTATTTTTGTCCGTTTTGATATCAGCAAATAAGTTTGAGCGAACGTGGACAACGTGATTAATATTCATGAACCCAGCAGCTCATCAATCCTTAGTGCATTGCATATTGTTATTAGAAGTAGAATTCGTTGTAGTATTATTATTATCTCAACAGTAGTGTAATTTTAAGTTCTCTCATTAAATTATGCTTTATTTTTTGCACTCTCATACAAATGCCATAGAAACTTTTTATCGGAAAAAAAAGATCGATATCGACTGATACAATAAAATTATCGTGATCATTTTTTTGGGCCATATCGCCCACCCCTATTACGCGCTGCTCTCAGGGCAGGAGCACTCAATAGATTCAAATCGCTGTTATTTTAGTGTATTACGCGCTGCTCTCAGGGCAGGAGAATAGATTCAAATCGCTGTTATTTTTAGTGTATTACGCGCTGCTCTCAGGACAGGAGTACTCAATAGATTCAAATCGCTGTTATTTTTAGTGTATTACGCGCTGCTCTCAGGGCAGGAGTATAGATTCAAATCGCTGTTATTTTTAGTGTATTACGCGCTGCTCTCAGGGCAGGATTACTCCGATTCAAATTGACTTCAACATGTACTAACTGTGATGAGCACAATATAACTGTCTTTAGTGCTGTTTTGAGGGCATTATAAATGTATTTTAGCTTAAAGATCTTAAGATTTTTACAAGTAATTTTATTGTAATTGGTACCACGTTACAATAAGGTTTCATTAATGTCCCTCGCACCAAGTTTACGCCACAAAAGAAATAGTCCAGGAAATATTTTAAAATGAGGATGTTCATTGTGCAATATCCAAAACTGAAGCTTTCAGGTGAAATACATTTTACATTTTGTTTTTTGATGACTATCAGCTTACATTGAAACCAACATCTTTATGTAGTTCATTTGCAGGAAGACCTACACTTCTGGAGAATTTAAGGAGGAACTGACAGACATTTGACCAGGCGACCCATACCGTTGGGCCTGGTTTAACAGGAAGCCCATTCAAGTTCAATGACACCTGTCTAAAATAAAAATAATAAAGCAATTAAAAACCTCTAAGAATAATGATATGAACAACAGTTTAATGATAGGCTACATCTTTGCTCTGCATTTTTTTGTGATATGTTTCTGTTTTATACATTTAATTCACTGGAAATGTTTTGTAATACTATAAAAAAGGAAAGTCATAATTATGCTTGAATTAGTTATTTTGCAAAATTGGACCAAAAGACAGTTCAATAAAAATATAATTCGTAAACTAGTTATTTACAATACATTTTTGTTCAGTCATTAAATGAAATCAAAATTCCATACTTTTTTAAGGATGGATTTCCTACAGGGGTTCAGGCTGCCGAATGACTAAAGAAACGTTATCAGTAAGATGGTGGAAAACTGTAGATTTCTTGTCTATTACCACCCACTGCTACTTATATCAACAACGGAAATAAGCGCAGTTACAAGTTGTAACAACAGCTAAATATGTGGCAGATTGCTGCTATAGAGAGACGATATTGTTTTGCAATAGGTAGCACTTCAAAGTCAATACCTAATCAAAACTAGTTAGCACATTATATGTAATTGAAAGGGTCTAATGACACTATATATGGTTACACTTAAAGTTACAAAATAGATGTGACGATAAAAACTTATCCCATCCCAAAATACCATTAATTGTACCCCCCATATATGTAAAGTGTTTCCTGAGAGATATAAAGAGGGAGAGGGTGTAGAAAGAGACAAAGAAAGAGAGCCAGAGAATAAAAGGGACAGAGAAACTGTTATAATCTTTGATGCCTTCCTTGACCATGTGTCTGTAACCCAAATGTGAGACGTTCAAATCGACTAATCAGATAATTACAATTTCCCCCATTGTAAAAGGTGTGACAATTCGTAGACCCCCGAAGTACACACATTTTGACCTACAGGCCTTGAGCACTATCAGCACCTCTGCCTTTAGGAACTCCAAATGGTACCCTGTGGTAAGAAAGGGGAATTGAAACAGTAAAAGAAAATGTTTTTGTTCATTTTCAAATATCTTTAATTATTTTCAATCTTACACTTTTCCACACAGACTTAAAATTGCAATACTCTAGATTTTTCTAACCATATTAAACATTAATGATTCATAAAACATTATATTTTTGGCATACAGTACAATCAGTACAAAAGTTTTCTGGAAGTGATAAGCACTAACAGGATGAGAAGAAACCTAAAATGCTTTATAACCTGTGTGGTTTGATGTTGCATGACCACTAAGTTAAATGGTAGTCTGCTCCTTTATCTGTTGCTGGTAGAGGGGTAAATGCACATTAATTTAGTGATATTCAAAAGAGACTCGCTTATCATGAAGACAAACAATCTCTAAATGATCACTTAACTTTTGACATGAATTCAATCTGCTTTTGATAAATGGCGTAATACACTAAAATAACAGCAATTTGAATCTATCGAGTACTCCTGCCCTGAGAGCAGCGTGTAATACATAACAGCGATTTGAATCTATTGAGTACTCCTGCCCTGAGAGCAGCGCGTAATACACTAAAATAACAGCAATTTGAATCTATCGAGTACTCCTGCCCTGAGAGCAGCGTGTAATACATAACAGCGATTTGAATCTATTGAGTACTCCTGCCCTGAGAGCAGCGCGTAATACACTAAAATAACAGCAATTTGAATCTATCGAGTACTCCTGCCCTGAGAGCAGCGTGTAATACATAACAGCGATTTGAATCTATTGAGTACTCCTGCCCTGAGAGCAGCGCGTAATACACTAAAATAACAGCAATTTGAATCTATCGAGTACTCCTGCCCTGAGAGCAGCGTGTAATACATAACAGCGATTTGAATCTATTGAGTACTCCTGCCCTGAGAGCAGCGCGTAATACACTAAAAATTTGTGTTGTTCCGATTCCGATACTAGTATCGGAAATGCCGCCGATACCAATACAAATTCTGGCATCGGTATCGGCGAGTACATCTACCCATGTACCGATCCGATACCATTTTATTAAACAATACCTAGTTATGCACCCTAGCTTTGCTTACGCTGCAAATCGGAGATCAATTCTTCTTCGCTGCTCTAAACAGTGGTTGCTTGTGGCAACACAGGAAGTTGTGCTGTTGCCACAAGCAACCACTATTTAGAGCAGCGAAAGAAATGAAAACACAAATTTTCAAATGTAGGCGCACGGCAAGCGCATAATGTAAGAGACGCTGGCGCCCAACATCAAATGGCAAACGTAATGAAAACGGAACAAAACTGCGCTACTCGTTATTTTGTGCTTCACGGACCGTTAAACAGTTTGGACCAGTGCAGCGCGAGCCGATCTTGATCAAGCTACACTGTTACTACACAGCACTAAGAGATCCAGTAAAGAAAGCATTTGAATTCGCCACTGAAGTAATAACATCGCTGCGAGATCTAGTGAGAAGCATTCACATTTCCCCGTTATTAACGGATCAAACAGCGCGTGGAAACCTGGAAGAAACATTGTGCTTTCAAGTAACGTTACGTTGGTTTTATTTTGACATTAAGAATAAAATTGCTGCCCTCAAATGTTAATCTGATATAAAATAAACCTTTGTTTATAACTACTACAATATTTATTTATTTTTATAAGGAGCTGTTTTTGTTTTATATGTCAAGTATAGCTCCATCATTGCTCAAAGTAAAAAATTATCCTACTTTATGATGTTAGTTTTAATAAAAAATAAATTAATAAAAAATGTAAATCAAGGAAATTTCTCTGGCATTTCTTTCCTTTTGCTATATTGAAAACGTACCGAACCGTGACACCAGTGTATGGTATCGAACCAAACCGTGAATTTTCTGGACCCCTATTATTCATATATAATTTTTTAGATTCCTAGATTTATTTGTTGCACTTTTTTATACAGTTATATTGTAAAGCTAAAATACCTTTTATAAAATATTTATATCAATTCATACAGGGCTAGTATGAATTGCAGCTGTATAGATATACACACAGGTATCGGATTAGTACTCGGTATCGGCCGATACCCTGAGTCCAGGTATCGGAATCGGTATCGGGAAGGAAAAAAGGGTATCGGAACATCTCTACTAAAAATAACAGCGAATCTATTGAGTACTCCTGCCCTGAGAGCAGCGCGTAATACACTAAAATAACAGTTGAACTGCTTGAACACGTTCAAAGGCAGGACGGCGGTCCCACTGAAATTCTTTCAGAGGCTCCTGGGGCATATGGCAGCGGCAGCCGCGGTAACTCCGCTTGGGCCGCTTCATATGAGACCGCTTCAGCACTGGCTTCACGGCCGAGTCCCGAGATGGGCGTGGCATCACGGCACTGACCGGGTGGCAATCACACCGGAGTGCCGCCAGACCTTCAGTCCGTGGTCAGATCCCTCGTTCCTTCGGGCAGGAGTCCCCTTGGAACAGGTGTCGAGGCATGCTGTGGTGTTCACAGATGCCTCTGCCACCGGCTGGGGTGCCACGTACAACGGGCATGCAGTATCAGGGGTGTGGACGGGCCCCCAACTGCATTGGCACATCAACTGCCTCGAGTTGCTTGCAGTACGTCTCGCTCTGAGCCGCTTAAAAAGGCCGCTTCAGGGCAGAGACGTGCTGGTCCGTACGGACAACACTGCGACCGTTGCGTACATCAACCGTCAAGGTGGTCTACGCTCCCGTCGCATGTCGCAACTCGCCCGCCATCTCCTCCTTTGGAGTCAGAAGCATCTGAGGTCGCTTCGAGCCATGTATGTCCCCGGTGTGCTCAACCGTGTGGCCGACGAGCTATCACGAGCTGTGCTCCCGGGAGAATGGCGACTCCACCCCCAGGTGGTTCAGCTGATCTGGAGAGAGTTCGGAGAGGCTCAGGTAGACCTGTTTGCCTCCTCAGAGACCTCCCACTGCCAGTTGTTTTACTCCCTGACCGAGGGAACACTCGGCACGGATGCACTGGCACACAGCTGGCCCCGGGGCCTCCGCAAATATGCATTTCCCCCAGTGAGCCTACTTGCACAGACCCTGTGCAAAGTCAGGGAGGACGAGGAGCAGGTCCTTCTGGTGGCTCCCTCTTGGCCCACCCGGACTTGGTTCCCAGAACTCATGCTCCTCGTGACAGTCCCTCCCTGGCCCATTCCTCTGAGGAAGGATCTTCTGACTCAGAGACGGGGCACCCTATGGCACCCGCGTCCGGACCTCTGGAAACTCCATGTCTGGTCCCTGGACGGGACGCGGAGGTTCTAGGTGACTTACCCCCAGAGGTACTTAACACCATCACTTCTGCGCGAGCGCCGTCTACGAGACGTGTGTACGCCTTGAAGTGGAACCTGTTCGTCGAGTGGTGTTCCTCCCGTAGAGAGGACCCCCGAAGATGTTCGATAGGGTCAGTGCTTTCCTTCTTGCAGCAAGGGTTGGAGCGAAGGCTGTCTCCCTCCACCCTTAAAGTACATGCTGCTGCTATTTCAGCATATCATGACCACATAGATGGCAAAACAGTTGGGAAGCACGACCTGGTCGTCAGGTTCCTTAGGGGGGCGAGACGATTAAATCCTCCTCGTCCTCCCTCCATACCCTCTTGGGACCTTTCCCTGGTGCTTCGAGCACTTCAGGATGCTCCCTTTGAGCCTTTGCAGTCAGCAGACTTAAAGCTTCTCTCCTTGAAGACTTTGTTGCTGATTGCACTGGCCTCGATCAAGAGGGTAGGGGACCTGCAAGCATTTTCGGTTGACGAATCGTGCCTAGAGTTCGGGCCGGGTGACATCCATGTTGTACTGAGACCCCGGCCTGGCTATGTGCCCAAGGTTCCTACCACTCCCTTTAGAGATCAGGTAGTGAACCTGCAAGCGCTGCCCCTGGAGGAGGCAGACCCAGCCCTGGCTTTGCTCTGTCCCGTTCGCGCTCTGCGTATGTACGTGGACAGAACTCGAAGCATCAGGACCTCAGACCAGCTCTTTGTCTGTTACGGAGGTCAGCAGAAGGGAAAGGCTGTCTCCAAGCAGAGGATGGCCCACTGGATAGTGGATGCCATCGCCTTGGCTTACCAAGCTCAAGGCGTGCCCTGCCCGCTCAGGTTGCATGCACACTCCACGAGAGGCGTTGCATCCTCCTGGGCGTTGGCACGTGGCTCCTCGCTAACAGATATCTGTAGAGCTGCGGGCTGGGCGACACCTAACACGTTCGCTAGATTCTATAGCCTACGTGTAGAGCCCGTGTCCTCCCGTGTTCTCACCCTAAACGGGTAGAAGCACTGTGAGTACCGGCTCTGTCGGCTTGCTGCATCCTACTGTGCACCCTTATTACTCCAGAGTCAAAACCTGTTGAGTCCTCCAAACACCCTCGGCCCGGACATGGCGGAGTGTCCGGTGCCAGGCCTTGTCCGCTGAATCCTTGAGAACCGGGTCTAGGCTGGGTCCCATATGTGTGACCCTACGGGGATCCCATATGTGTATATTCTCCACGGCTGCTCCTAAATGGAAGCCCGTGTCTTTCCCTTGGGCTAAGTCACCCATTACTCATATGCAGTACAACCCTCGGGTTAGTCCATATGTCCATTCCCACATAAATCTCCTTAAGAATGTGGCTCCCGCAGCGTTCCCCTCCCTCAGTTCGGGCACGCTTTCCCAGTGTTATCCAATATCTCACTGTATGGGTTATCATGGAACAACAGTGACGGATACTCTCGGTGTAAGCCCTCTCCTATCGTCCTTCCAGGCAAGAAGGTGTGGAGGCTTACACGGGGCGCTGGATGGGGTGCAGCAGCTGTGGCGCTTTACTAGGGATTCCTATTCGTCGTTCACCACGACGTACGTCGTAGTGACCGGACGATAGGGAACGTCTCGGTTACATATGGTAACCCTCGTTCCCTGAGGGAGGGAACGGAGACGTCCGTCCCGTCGCCACATCTGCTGCTACCCGCCGGGGCGACCAGCTTTTCAGGCTTGGCTCCTCAGCAAAAAACTGAATTGCAATCACACCAGCTGCTCGTTAAATACCCGCGCTGCGAGGCTGCGCAGCTGATGCAAATGATTGCACGCCAATGTGTATTGGCTTGTTTTAGTTTCACTCGAAGTAGATTGGCCTCTCTAGCGAGATTCCTATTCGTCGTTCACCACGACGTACGTCGTAGTGACCGGACGATAGGGAACTCCCATCTGCCAGAATGACTGCTTAAGGCACACCAACATTATAAGTTATTTAGAAATAAATAAAATAATCAAATGTAAAATAATAATATAAAATGTGTTCTGTTGCAAGTTCAGATACTTGATCAAAAATGTTATTTTTATAAATAATTTTGAATAGTGAAGCTAAGTTTTTTTCAAGAAGGGCATTTGATACAGTTTAAAGAAGGTGAATTGAGAAGTTTGATCAAAGAAATGAGGGATTAAAACAGTGTGAATAGAAAGTTGTCAGTAATTATAATGAAGACAAAAGAAAATAATTCGAGCCATAACCAGGCCGGAGAGGTCTGAATGTGTGCAGGAGAGACTGAGGCTGAATGGATGCGTTGAAAATGACATCAAACATCGGTTAGCATTTTAGAGTCTTCAGAAAACGTAAATCACCTGACATGATCTTGAAAAAACATTTCATAAAAAAGAGTTTTAGACTTATAATCACGTATAAAACAATGCCAACATCAGTTTTATCTTCATAAAGATATTTCAAGAAAATACATGTCTAATAACTTTACAAAACTTTGAAGCTATTTATATATATATATATATATTAAAAAAATCATTATGACAGTAATAAACTGCCAAGTAATTGCTTTCAAATGAGACCATACGTATGCTTCTGTTCATGAACTGTATCTGTTCTAGTTTGTGTATACCATTTCTTGATATTTTTTCAAAAGCGGGGGTCTGACTAACAGGTTAAATTTGCTGTAAAAAAAAAGCAAGCATTTAGAAGAGTTAATAATAAGACTACAGAATATAAAGCATATTTTTGGAGTATGCTTGGCTGACAATGAAAATGAGGGCCAGCATAACCTTCAAAATGCATAATAGAATTTTTTTTTTTTCTAGATTTTCCGTTTTTCTTATTTCTCTGTGCTGTTGCATATTTATTTTCTAAAATGGAGCAGTATTTTATTTTATTCATATTCAATTCAAATAAATTAACTAATGTTTTGTTTTCTTGTTAATAAAAGGTACAAAGACAGATATTTCTCTGACGCACTCGAGCCCCAGATACGTGGGCTGCTTCCTGATGTCCTGGCCACTGGACTAAAGCAGCAGGAGGGTGAGAAGAGTTTGGCTGCAAGCGGATCCAAACCTTCAGAGAAAGTTCCATGAAATGGCTCCTTGAATGCTATGTATGCTGAGTTGTTGGATGGAGATCGGGAACGTGGTGGCAGTGACATCAGCAGCTCAGTTGAATCTCTACCTATCAGAGCCAGTTATCAACAAGTTATGCACAAGTGTTGATAGCGAGTGACTTTTTAGCACAGCAGGGAATATTATAGATTAGAAGAGAAACTAGCTGTCAGCCAAAAATGCAGATGTGGCGGGGGGGAAGAAAACGAGGGGTACAAGGGGGGTTTCCTAAAGGATTAAATAAATGAACAAGATTGCACAATTCACACTCCGACTATGCCACTATGGGAATTTCACCCGAAGAATTAACATTAGCCCCTACAGAAGGCATACACAGGTTCATATCACCAATATGAGTCAGAGACATGGGTCAACATACAAAAATGTACTTTATTTACAATTCTTGAAAGAGAACAATAGTAAAATAGTGACGGAACACTTGTTCCAATTCAACAGGCCACTAAGGGTTTAAGACAGCATCATGGCCAGGAACGAGGCTTACCAAGAGGCAGAAAGTCAAGCCACGCCACCCACAAATGAAGATCGGTACACACACACACACACACACACACACACACACACACACAGGTGTTAATACCAATCACAGCACATGGTGAAGTGGTCACAACACACGGTGAGGAAGATACCAGCACCTAAATAAGCCAGTCCTCGCCCCCGGTGCTCAAGCCTGCGAACACAGAAAGATGTACATCAAAATACAATCACTGTAAGGCCAGGTTGCATATAAAACTCAATCCATTTAGTCAAAACAAAATAAAGAAAAATAAATGTTGCCACTAATAAGTAAGAAAATAAAGTAAATAACCAGTTGCTTAAAGCAAAGACAGATGGCAACAAAATAAAAAACAATTATATTTCAAAAAGAAATCAATAAAGAAAACACCACAACTAATACAAAATTACATCTCAAATCAATCTAATGCAATGGGAAAGAGCAAGTAAAATAAAACTAAAGAAAACCACAAAGAAAAATGATTAGAATTAAAGAAAAAGCAATAGACAATTCAGATCCTTAGGAACGATCCTAAAAGTCAAAAAGTCCACTACAAACATAACAGTTGAAAACAAAAACAAGCACAATAAACTGAAAACCCAAATTATTTTGGAAACAGAAAGCACTGCAGCCGTGGATGAAGGCGAAGCACCCCGACTGGAATGCAGGTATGGGCCTTCACAAACCTATAAACAAAATGAGACTGTTACTCTGCTAGATTAATTCTCAACCTAACGCATATACACAAAACTAATACCTACCGATCATCGAGAAAATTAGTCAATGCTTATCAAGAGACAGTGAAACCGCAGCTTTCTCCGGCAAGGAACAGAGCAGAGAAACAACAGCAACCCAATCACTGCATCAGGTTCTCACAGCTGAGAGAGGAAATAGAGTAGACCACGCTCTCAAATACAAACCAGTGCTTCGAGAACGCGCACTTCATACAACTGAGAACGATTAGCGAGAGATCAACAACTTCTTCCGACTCCAGGGTCCACGTCCAGCGCGTGCAAACAGTGATAACACTGTGCCAATCTTGTACAGCGGAGGACAGAATCAGAGTCTAATCTACCAGTTAGCTCCGCTGGTAGCTAAGCGTATGGGGTTTATTGTTGTGATTGGTCGTAGTGTTATCCAATTGCGTACAGTGAGATTTTCAAATGCATGCTTGGTGCCCCCCTCGATCTGGGAATTTTCATTAGTCGACGCCAGACCATTAATCTTTTAGATTTAGGTCTGGATTTCCAGGCTACGTTAACGACGCAGTTCACAAAAAGTGACGCATTAACAGGCAGCACATGCGCTACTTCTTTTATAGCCCAGAGGGCGCAGATAATAGGCTGGAATGCAAATAATGACGAAAGCAAAACAAATCACCCACCCCGCCACACAGAGATGCTTATATTTATAAAAAAAAATCTGCCATTGATGCTTAAGACGTAAACTTTGGGAGATATGAATCTTAAAATCTCTCTCTTTCTCTACCTCCCTCTCTCTAATCCTCTCTCTACCTCTCTAAAAGCCCACACAATCTGACTGAGCTTCCCAGAAAAAAGCAACTATAACTCATGATGCAAAAGCCATCATGATTGTGCAGCTGTACTGTAGTTCTGTTAGTGTCAGCTGCATTTCTTCTTGACGTCCCAAGAGATGTGAGCATCCACTGGGCCTGGCTTGTTAGGCCTACTCTGAGAAGTGAATTAAAGTTATAGACAGGTATACAGTAGATGGATACAGATATGGAGATACAAGTTCTTCATTATTTTTATTTTATTTTGCTGTGCTCTTTATTACCTGTGGTCCTTTAAGTATGTTAAAAAAAACTAAGGGCTGACTGACTCAAAACAATATTTTGGCTATGGCCCTTTTTTTGTTGCAGTTTTTAGTCTAAAGTTAAAGTAGTCTAAAGCTAAAATTAAAGACTTTGTTTGTTCTCTTTTATCTTTTATTTTCTTCTAAAAATATTTATTGTACAGGAAAGTTGTATTTGTCCAGCCCTAAGCTGTTTCAAATAGCATGGCAAGCTGTTTTAAGTTAATGTGTTGCACATACTTTCTCTTCTCTTCACTGAAATACTTAATATACATTGTTAACTAAACATAGTTTAATAAATAATGCTACATGATAAATAGAAGGCTTCAAATAAACCCTGTAATTGGTATCAGATGATACAGCTTCCAGCGATCGGAGCCAGCATATGTACGAGTAGTGATCGGCATGCAAATCTCACTGGCCAATCGTCTGTGCTGATAGGCTCGTGGGCAAGTGCGCTGACATGTAGCGTCGTTGTGCTTCGGGCGACCCGAGTTCGAGTCCCGGCTCGTGGACCTTTCCCGATCCTGTCCTCTCTCTCTCTCCCACCTCACTCCCTGTCTAGCTACTGTCCTATCCAATAAATGCCAAAAATCTTTAAAAATAAATAAATAAATAATTCCACTGGCCACTTGAGGGTGATTGGGCTCCCAGGCGAGACCCCACAACGTAGCATCTCTGTTCCCTCATTCAGGGACATTAGTAACCAAGACGTTCCCTCTCCAAGATTACAAGATCTTTCCAAAGTGGTTCCAGAGCCAATGAATGTCCATGTTTGTTTCCCCCCCATCTTTTGCAGAGCACTGACAAATGAATGGAACTAAACCCAGACAGAAGTTGTAATGGTATATTCCATGATACCCATTAAACTGCAGCTATCTTCTTTGTTTCTTTTTTTTTGGGACGTTTCAAGTGGATTACCGTTTTCAAAGTCATCCATATAAGATCAGGGAAACCCTAAACTCAAAGTTTGTGTTGTAGAATGACACATTGTCACCATTCTATTTAGTTTTGTTCATGGACTTTCAGTTTCTTTTCATTTGTCAGATGTTTCCTAGTTCTGACTCCCGCCCCTTGTCTGTCTCCATAGTTACCGTCATAAGTTCATTGGTTTCAGCTGTGTTCTATTAATTATCCTTGTTTGTGTTTGCTATATAAGTTGATCCCTCATTCATTCTCAGTTTGGTCTACGTTGTATTTAGTGTGTGTTGCCCTTCCGTTGTCTGATTATTATTTTGCATCATCATCATCATCATCATCATCATCATCATCATCATCATCATCATCAAAAAACTTTGTATTGGGACTAGTGATGGGAAGTTTGGATAATTTTACTGACTCTCTCATTCATCAAAATGAACAAATCTTTTTTCCGAGTCATTTCGTAGTGATGGGCAAATCAAGCTTTGTGAAGCACTGAAAGTCCGACACCCGTCTCCACGGTGACCCCTAGTGGTCAGAACAGTGTAAATGCAACATAAACCCGTGCTAAACATGCATAAAAAAAGCCTTTTACAAATCTATTACAATTTTTTTTTCAAATTGAAAGTAAAATCTTACAAATGCAATTATATAATCATCTAAAAAGATAATCAAATGTATACATGTTATTTTATCAATTGTCAGGGTTTGTTTTGTTTGTTCTATGAATTGCTCAGCTAAACAGGCCAATAAGACTATTAACTACCATTATTCATTTTAAGTATACTAATGTCTAATTAAAACGTCTATAAATGTATAAAACTGATCAAAGATCTGGTTCTCAGTGACTCAGAACATAAATAATTACTTTACCCTGTGAGTCTTTCGTTCATTTGTCACGTGACAGAAGCAATGAACGGATCGTTCATGAATGACCCATCACTAATTAGGACTTTATTCTTTGTCTTCGTTTGCCTTCCTGCAACACATGTATTGTACATCAGATTCACACACATTTTTTTGTGATATCAAAGCCTTCAGCAGCTTTTTCCAAAATATTCTTAGCATTTAGAAGTTTAGATTGTAATGGAGGCAGGCCCCAAAGATAATTTAAATCAGAATTTTAATCAAATAATTAAATGGGATATTCTGGTTCAATAATTAAAGGTGCCAGACAAGCTCAATCTTGTCAACAACAAAAATATTGTTTTCACCCAGAATAGATCTATTAAGCCTCCTGCAAAAAAAATAAAAATAAAAAATGCTATTAAAAATCAAGATTTAGATGCACATTAAAAAAAGGTTAAATTTCTAAATAAATTTTTTTCCCTCAGCAATCAATAATAGAACACACACACAAAAAGAAAAAAAAATTGCACTTTGACTCAAGATCAGGTACAAAAAAAACGTCTTTCCCGTTTTTTTCAACAATAATAAGGTTTTTTGAGACCTCAGCAGATTCAACAGGCTCAACAATACCGTGTAGACTGAGAGAAGTATCTATAAAAAAAGCACAATAAAAGTTCATTGAAAACGTCTCGGGAACGAGAAGCTGCGTCATCAGGATTGCAGATCCTGATGACGCAATGGGAACGCCCTCAGGGCGGTGCAGATTGTCTGAACCTGTATAGAATCATGCCAATTCATTAGCCTGATGATTCATTAGCCATTAGCCTCCTCAGTGGCGCTACGTCACTCACTCTTTATATAGTGAACGCGCCATCTGCTCCTCAGAATTTCCAACAATGAAGAAGAAGAAGCCTCTAGGCAGCAAGAGGAGCCTGGCAGCGTACGCATATATACGTTATAAAACCTAATAAAAGTGTGCGGAGAGGACCAACCTGCCGCCACACAAATATCCTCCGAAGGAACTCCCTTGAAAAGAGCCTGGGAGGATGCGATACTCTTAGTAGAGTGAACTTTAATGCCAAGAGGTGAAGGAAGCTTCCGCACCTCATAAGCCAGGGAAATTGCGTCTCTCACCCAGTGAGAGATCCTGTGCTTAGAGGCGGTGAGCCCTCGGCAGCCAGCCCCTAAGCATACAAACTGAGATGACTTGCTCCACTGGCCAGAGCGGTCTACTTATGCCTTTAAAGCCCGAACAGGGCAAAGCAAATTATGCTTCTCCTCCTCAGCAAAGGAAAAAGGAGGGGGACAGAAAGAGTGAAGCACAGCCGCTTGAGAGCGAAATGACATGGACAAAACTTTGGGGACATTACCAGGTCTAGGCCGTAGAAACACCTTCACAAGACCTGGGATAAACTCCATACAAGGCTCACCCACAGAAAGAGCCTCCAGATCCCCCACGCGCTTGAGAGAGGCCAACGCTAACAAAAGTGCCACCTTGAGAGTCAGAATCCAGTCCGGAACTGACTCCAAGGGTTCAAAGGGAGGCTCTAATAGCTCCTGATTTATCAGAACAACTGATAAATCCCAGGTGGGGACACTTATAGGCCGTGCAGGCCTCAAGCATCTAACTCCACACATAAACGAGGAGACCAGATGGTGTCTACCTAAGGGGACCTCGTGTGCTCCCGATAGAGGCGATAGCCGCGACATAAACTCTCAAGATGGTAGAAGCTACTCCAGACTCAAACTTATCCTGCAGGAATTCCAGCACAGAACCGACCGGGCAGCTGACTGGGTCCACTGCATGAGCCGAACACCAAGATTCAAAAACGTTCCACTTAGAAAAATACAGTCGTCTAGTAGAAGGCGCACAAGTGTTATCAATGGTTTCCCGAACATCAGCGGGAAGACCAGATGTACCTTAGTACCTGCCTGGCCAGCCGCCGTGTAAGATTTTCCTACGAGGGCGGACGTGGCCCTGCAGGGCTTAGACGGAAGAAGAGGGCGAGACTTCCAGGAAGGAGCGGACGAAGGCAAAAGGTGTGTGGCCAACGTGTCCTCAACCACTGGAATGCACGTGTAGCCCTGCTCCACAGAACCAACCAGGTTGGTGAAGTCAACGGCCGCAGCGTTAGTCAGCCGCGCGGAGAAAGGCTGCTTCCAGGGCCTAGAAATCTCACAGTGAAGATCGCTGAAAAATGGCAGCTTTCTTCTAAAGTGTCGCGAAGAGGATTGACCACTCAGAAACGTTCGTCGAGCTTGGAGGACTGAGAATCACGAGGCTCGTCCGGCCATTCAATACTAAGCTTCTCAGTAGCACGTGCTAACACATCCACGAGCTCGGTGTAGGCCGTAGAGGGCCGGGCTTCCTGGCCACCGGGCGAGAGAGCATCAGCCGCGGACCCGAAACCCTCCGAATCAGACGCCGCGGTGAATAAAACATCCTCCAGTCCACAGAAGATGACGTCGTGTGCCTCTGGACTGGGGCATAAATAGTCGTGAAGAAACTCCACTGGAGAATCGCCGCAGTGTGCGCACCCGGGCAAGAGAGAGTGAAAGAGGGAATAGCAGGCCTGCTCACTTTCTAACGCCTCGAGCTCGACGTCCAATCCCCAGGCCTTGGCTTCATGAAGGGCGTTGGCCTCGTCATTGACAGCAGCGTGGCGGGGGAGAACGGACTGGATATCTTTATCAAAGCAGGCAACCTAGCACGGGAGTTTGTAGTCTGAAATTCTCACAAGACTTGCAGCTAGAAGCGCCAAAGATTGCGCCAGAGACTGGCAACAACGCATATCCATAGTGTTTCACCAAGAGGAGAACGAAGTTCCACAGAGTGCGGTCACTGAAGCACAAGACAGAATCCGAATTCCGAAGAAAAGTGAACTAGTTCATGGGCGCCCGCGCCATCAGGTCCAATGATTTGGCGTGATTCCATACGGGTTCAGACAATCTGCACCGCCCTGATGGCGTTCCCATTGCGTCATCGCTACGCAGCGTCGAGTGAACCTATGAAAGAGAACATATATTATACTTGAAATCGAATGAAACCTGTATATCGCAAGTGTGTACAGGAATGTTTGTGAATGTCACGAGTGGCAATAATTGTGTGTTGTGTGAGATGAGCCGCTGACCAATAATGTCAGGGAGGTAAAACTTTGGAAATTAAGAGGGTTAAAGATTGTTAAAAAAAAATGACCTGGAGAACTCGACCGCACTGTTCAGCTTCTCTCTGTAGTCATCGTCTGGAGATGCAGCACGCAACACTCCAGCAATCACACCGGCAACTTATCTATTCGCCCGCACAGCATCAAAGACCTTATTTGGTCTTATGAAGACTTCAGATGACCCAACACCTGTGAAGAGATGAATCGAGAAACTCCAACTCCTGCTAGGACTTCAGATGATGCAAACTCTGTTTGAATCTACATGCACCAATGCTAGAAACATCCTGGAAACTTCTTTTCTGCCTCCATCAATGATGCATTCTGCAGGCTGAACAACATCAAAGTTGTATTTAAAATGCTTTTTCCTTCAGAATACATGGAAAAAGGGGCCATCGCCTCCAAGTGCTGTGCTTAATGGTCCTGTTTCACATTGTTCTTTAACCAATTCTGTGATTACTGATGGGTCAATAGCATAATTATGCTGCTTTAAAGTTTGGTCAATAATATTTCGGAATGCTTGACCTGGAATGCTTGAGCTTGGCTGGAACATGGAAGAGGCTTTCAATTTAAGAGCAAAGAACCAAGTTTTCTCTCTGCAGTATTTTGTACAGAGTCACCCTCCTCATCCAGTG
Organism: Leuciscus waleckii; assembly: GCA_900092035.1. Classification (NCBI taxonomy): domain Eukaryota; kingdom Metazoa; phylum Chordata; class Actinopteri; order Cypriniformes; family Leuciscidae; genus Leuciscus; species Leuciscus waleckii. The sequence continues at coordinate 110,288 of FLSR01000417.1, forward strand.
AAGAACAATTGTTTTTCGCGTTCCTCTGTGTCATTTACATAAATCATCAGCTCTGCCAGGATACAGTGTTCTTTTCAGCCCTTTCAAAAGAACAGCAGGTTTAAATTCAGCTTCTAAATGAGATGCATACTTTCTGCTTTTATGAATAGCAAATGTTCCATACACATTTATGTGAAAATCACAACCACACAGTGGTGGGCCGTCAGGGCCAGCAAGGCCTTCTCTGCTAGCCTAAACACTATCAGAATCACTGACTTGTTTTAATTTTATTTAATTTTTTTATTATTCCCAATAGTACAATCTCTTAATTCCATATCTTTTCTCTTGGTTTAAATATTTATGTTAGAACTTTGATCCAATCATATTCCAGCCATCATGTGTTGCCATTGAAGGGGGAGGATTGAAATCCACCGCTGCTTCAATGTATATGTAATGAGTGATTATAATCAAGCTATTAATCAATATTTTTCCTTCTAAATATCAAATGAGTTGAATGACTTCTCTGGAGATTTTACTTTGTTATAGAAGTTACCAGTGTGATTACTGAAATGTTCTTTTCATGTATTCTTTAATGTCTGTATTTGATATCTGAATGCAGTAAAAGTGCTTGCTCATTTAACCCGGCTTCAAGAAATTAAATAGGGAAATGTTTTGTGTTTGAGAAAGGTCTTCAACATGATAAAACACATAGGGGTCATTGAAGCCAATAGTTTAAGGAACCATTTCTTTGTTAAAGCCTTACTTAGACTAAAGTCTAGCTCTCCTTGAGAAAGAACACATTATCTTGATGTTTTGAGACAACTCTCCTGTTTATAGTTAGATCCTGGCCAAATCCAACCTTGGAAAAGCTGTGTGTCGGTGTGTGTGTTAGTCTTCTTGGTTACAGGTTAAGGAACCACTGACATTATTGAAGATTGACTGAGTTGTTGTTCGAGACATGCTGGCACCCAGCACCCAGATTGAGAACTGGAAGGTCACGATGTGCCTGACTTCAGGGTCTGAGTTTCAGCTGCATAATCTATGGAGATATGCTTCAGTCTATCTGTATATGTGTGGAAAATTACTATGTTTATCTATTTCTTAGGTGTGAACTCATTTCAGGGGGCGTTTACCTTATTTTGCATATCACCTCAGCACATTATCTTATGAGTAGCGCGCTCTGCGAGTGGGTGTGAACTCATTTCAGGGGGCGTTTACCTTATTTTGCATATCACCTCAGCACATTATCTTATGAGTAGCGCGCTCTGCGAGTGGGTGTGAACTCATTTCAGGGGGCGTTTACCTTATTTTGCATATCACCTCAGCACATTATCTTATGAGTAGCGCGCTCTGCGAGTGGGTGTGAACTCATTTCAGGGGGCGTTTACCTTATTTTGCATATCACCTCAGCACATTATCTTATGAGTAGCGCGCTCTGCGAGTGGGTGTGAACTCATTTCAGGGGGCGTTTACCTTATTTTGCATATCACCTCAGCACATTATCTTATGAGTAGCGCGCTCTGCGAGTGGGTGTGAACTCATTTCAGGGGGCGTTTACCTTATTTTGCATATCACCTCAGCACATTATCTTATGAGTAGCGCGCTCTGCGAGTGGGTGTGAACTCATTTCAGGGGGCGTTTACCTTATTTTGCATAGATCACCTCAGCACATTATCTTATGAATAGTGCTGAGGTGCTGAGGTCCTCTCTGCGAGAGGGCGTGAACTCATTACAGCTAATTAGATGAGACGGGAGAAACTGTACTTCTCTTTAGTTTCATACAGATTACATTGCAGGAGAATATTTGTTTTGAATGTGAACTGTTTTATTTTAAAGTAGAAATTTAAAGCTTTCTTTAGACGCATGTTTCATGGTTGTGTGATAAGTATTCGCTGAGTTGCAGTTAATTTTCCAGACTTGTTTACGAAAGATTTTTGCGGAGACAGAGTGAGCTGAAAGCGCACCCTGTTTATTTTATTTATTTAAAAATACAAACAAGGTTTTGATGTTAATGTGAGTGTACACAAAAAAAAGAAGACCCTCTATAGTTTATAATCATGTATTTATTTTATTTATATGACCATAAATTACGGATTTTTTTAAGTTTATGTTGCTGCTATGTGAAAAAAATCCAGCAAAACGCGTGGGCGCGTTTCTCGACCTCAGAGGGTTAAGAGGTGGATTAATTCAGGTAGGACAACACTGAGGGCCTAGGTGAGTATAGCGCTGTCATCATGTGACTGATCAGATGACTAATAAGGAAATTAGTGCCTTCCATGATGCTATTCTATTCCTGAGTCAGAAAACAGTGAATCCGTATCCTTCTGCATTCATCCTTGGCCTTTGATAGCTTCGTCTGTGTGTTTTATTGTTATTGTTCATATTACATTCAATTGTATTTAATTATTTTGAAGTATTTGTAATTTGTATTATTCGAGTGCCTCGCAGATGTAGATTATGTGGGAGCTATTGATATACTTATTACTTTCATTTGCATGACAATTTATTTTCATGTTGTTTGATAAGAAGAAAATTTCAATCTAGACTACAACAATATTTGTAAGAAGTATTTATTTATATACACATCATGGATGTAAATTCATATGGTTTATTATTTATTATTTCAGAGTTTTACCCTACCCTTATCAAAACATGGAAAAGGACATTGGGTGTCTGTGAAGTTGATGAGGGGGAGTTCAGCTTGCTGTTGAAGTATACACTGGACGAGTGTGCATGGGTTTATGGAGAACAGTACAGTGTCATCCTAAACAGTCTGATCCTGTAATGTCTAATCCAAGGAGGAAGAAGGTAGACGGAGTAGATCCAAATATAAACTTGATTTATTAACATACAGGAAACTTGGGCAATGTACACAGAACACAGTGTGCCATGCACAAAGAATACAGGACAATGAATTGGAACTAAAGAGGAACTTGCATACACAGTGAAGATGAACCAAATACAGACAGGTCTGTTAATTAATCAAATGATGAATAACAATGGTAACTGATGACAAACGGGAAACAGGAACAAAGATAAGCTAACTAAAAGTCCTTATAAATGAAACTAAAACAAACTAAACTGAATGTAATTGTGACTAGAGTCGCCAACCGTTCAGTATATTACGGAATCGTCCCGTATTTAAGGCATCAAAGAAGCGTTCTAATATGAAAGCCATACAGAGCGCAGTTTGTCCCATATACTCAGGCATATGCTAGAGTCTAGACCATACGAATAAGGCCACATCCACACGAAGCCAGAGCTTTCCCAATCCAATGTTTTTTCGCTCAAATTTTTTTTTACGTAAACACGGTGTTGTCTCAAGAAATATCTGCGTACACACGAAACCACTGAAACCGACTCAAAACGATGTAGAACACATGCCAGACCAGTATGTGGCGCTGTAATTCTGCCACATACATACACTAAAAACGAAGAAGAAGACTTAGAGCATGCGCAGAATACAATACACGCTGTACACAATAATATTAGGCCCAGGAGATTCTTATTTTTTCTTTTTTTTACCAAGCTCTTGAACAATATGAACAATCATAAATGGCCTGGTACAAAATAGGGATGAGTCACAATATTCGAATAGTTAGCGGACGCATAAAGCTTGCCACAAAGAACCGGCAAAAGAAATCATTATGAATGTGTCAAATATAGCAAGGAGACATTTTAATTGTTTATTAATAAACTAGTGTTTTCTGTGTCAGTCTCGGCTAAAGATGTTGACGATGCGGACTCTCCATCTTCGCAGTATTGTGTACGTGCCTATAGAGAGAAATGCACATTTCATACGGATTGCATAAGAGAGTTGTCTTTCTTTTGGTTTTGAATTGTTTTGTTTAAAAGTAGACATTTCAAGCTTTCTATAGATATAGATATATTTCTGAGTTTCGGTTCATTTATGAGACGAGCACCAGCTCACGAGCAATGCAAGTTATATCATGCCGGCGCCTCCATGTAATGATTATATTATTTGCTTCTTATTTACTAAATCCAGGCAATTGGTTGATGAAACCTTGATTAAAATTAAGATACATTTAACAAAACGAAATTCACTTTAAAGAAAGGCTTTATGCAAAACAGTCACAATTATGTTTCCCAATATATTGCACATCTTATGATCCTATTACTCATGCTGTTCACTTTTCATATAATCAACATAGATTAAATAAAAAAATAACATTATTTAAACATAAATACGAAACTAAATACGGTTTCTTTAATGGCTACAACACGTAGGCCTACAGTACAGTGAAGTGTAATGTCAGAGTGGAATTTGAGCAAACAAGTTTTTCCGGTGATCATGTGGGTGCGTTTTTTGAATAATAATCAAATAATTCTCAGCGATCATCGAATATTATTTTTGCTTGAAATGCACATCCCTACAAAATACGAAATGTCTTAATCAGATAACAGACAAGCATCATAGCATAAGAAAGAAAATATAAATAAATAAAGAAGTAAAATACAACTACATTCAAGTAAATAATAAATAAGGAAATAAAAGAGGCTCAGTAGCTTCTGCAGAACACAAGCATGTAGTCCGCAGTTGTTGTGAGGACATCATCGTTTCACTAAATATATGGATTGGCCGTACACACGAAAACGCAAGGGTGTCGTTTTCAGATTTATACACTCTGGGACCCGGATTAAAAAAATAGCGGTTTCAGTCTCCCAAAACGCCGGATCCGTCTGGACGAAACGCCGATACAATTTTTACACATTTTACATTTACAGCTAAACGTCTCCGTGTGGACAGAATTAATCCTTTTTTTGTGCATTTGCATAACACATTCTTTAAAAAAGTGGGTGGGAGCACAAAAAATAACATTATGATGTCCAGAAATCATTTTCATTCATGTTTAATGTGAGAGTTTCATCCTTACATCTACTAATACAATATGCGGTTAGTTCCGAGATTCTTCACGTTAGTAAATAAATACATAGATCCGCTATTTGTGTTTGTGAGTTCTAATAATCTAGTAATAATCGTTTGATAAGTGTGCCGGAGGTTTGGGGTTCTAAACCGTCCTCGTGTAGAGTATTTTTAAAATCAAGGCAGGACGCGTTTCTGTGGATTTTGTTTTCTGCCTTTATCGAGTGCACTCATTCAATCCCACAATAATGAGTGTACAACTAATGTACGCTCAACGGCTAGAGAATACCCATGATGCATTGTGAGAGTTGGCTAAATAAATTCCCGCGTCTGACCAGAAGATGGCGAATCATCCATCCATCCATTTTCCAAACCGCTGGTCCAATATGGGTACAATGTAATCTCATACAGGTATAAATTCCTTTTTTGCTTGATTATTAAATTGCTTAATTAAAGTTTATACATGCTAGTTTCCATGACAGAGTTCAAGATAAATATTTTCATTACTACTGGAGCTGTCAGTTTGCTACGCTTCAAATGATTATTAAACAGCAAGCACAAACTAAGCAGAAAGCAGCCCTTCTGGCTCGATTTCATTCACTCCCTCAAATGGACTCTGTAAGTGGAGTAATGTAGGGAAGAGTGAATGAGGGTGTAGGGGGAATGAAGGTATAGGGGGTGATTTCAAACACATCCAGAGACTTTATACAGGTCAAAGAAACAAACTTTATGCTGGGCAGGACCAGTGGCAATAAAGACACAGAAGACTTAGAACTGGGCGGGACCAGTGGCGATGGGAGATCCAATTCCTCAAAATAACCAGTATCAGCTCACACTCCTCCTCCATTCCCTCAAACTCCACTAGCCCTCCACACCTGGTCAGACTCACTGTGGGGCTCGGCTCCGCGGCGATGTCCTTTTGTCTGGCTCATCCGTCGCAGTGGGCACAGGCTTATTGTCCGTGAAGTCCACTGGAGAATTTTGGGCAGGCAGGGTTGGGATGGGTAAAGCTGGTTCAGAGCAGGCTTCAGTGACAGTGTTAAGAGAGATTTCTACAAGTGATTTAACAAAAAATTGTTATTGCGTATTCCAAACAATACAGTAACAAGGACGCTGGAAAACATTTCTTAAAGAAATAGCAATAACAAAAAAAGGTAATAATTTACTAACCTCATGTCATTTCAAACCTGTGTGACTTTGTTTCTCTCAGAACACTGCCTTTACTTCAATCAAAGTGTTGGTCACTATTCACCCTCATTGTACAGCAGACAACATTCTTCGAATATCTTGATTTGAAGTTCTGAAGAAGAACCTGAGACATAAGGATTTGGATTTACATTTAGATTTTTTGGGGTGAAGGCGTTTGGGACCGCAGTGTAAAACTAACATGAATTCTAAGATGGATTCTACAATCTATTTACAGTGCTTTGGGGAAACGCAGACCAGGCTAATGATTCACACTCTATTCAAGGTCTGCTACATCATCTTGAAAAATGACTGTAAAAGTTCTCACCTATCAGGAACAGAAAACAAGATTGCAGTCTTTATTACACACTAAATTTATTTCTCCCTTCTATTCTGACTTTTTATTCTTTTTTAAGTGTGACTGCCCAGATTAGTGTGTTCTATGTGTGGACTCTTATGTTGTTTTTTCTTTGGTTCCCATGTTTCCTGCCTCTGTTTAGTTCTTGTTCCCCATTGATAGTTGGTTTCAATGGTTACTCATTAGTTAATTGATTATTCACTTGTCTTGTTTTAAAAGTTTTAAAAGTTTAAATATTTAAATATTAAACAGCACACACACCTGAACTTGACTGCACATCACACTTGTGACATTATTGATACTGCTTTTAGTCGTAATGCAACAGACCGGTCAACGAAACATAGATTAAGCCTTTAAATAAAAGGGTTATTGAGCTGTTTACACTGTCATTTACAATAAAAGAGCCTGCACAGCGACAGGAAATAGAAATTAACACAAAAAAGCTGCCTAGTGCCTTGCCTGCCTTACACAACACTGGCGGTGGACTTGCGCTCAGGAGTAGAGCGGACACATTCTTTCTACACACACTGCAACGGTCACAACATGATGTCACACTCTGAGCGTATGTTTAAAAAATACACAATTTAACATATAAATAGCACTTTTTAAATAGCCCACTTAAAGTGATTATTACAAATAAATGACTAAATGCTAAAAATGAATAAATGTAATGAACAAAACTTGGTTGCATTTACAATCTTGTGAAAACAGGGGATGCTGCAAGCACTTCCCCACTTCCCGTGCCCCTGGTTTCTAGTTTCTTTACTCTGTGTAATTACATTCATACATCGCAAATAAATATTTTCCAGCTATATTATGCTGTTGAGCCCATTTCTACAACAACACATTAATCATGACCTTTATGATCTTCATTATGAATACATCATGGTGTAACGCAGGGGAGTTTGATCAAGGTTGGAGCTAAACTCTGCAAGAAAATGGATCTCAAGGGCCAGATCCGAGAACCCCTTATATAACGTATTGGCCAATCTATTGATTTCCCACAGGCGGAGGCTCTGTCTCGTCTTGTGTCAGTGGTTTACATCATCTTGGGCTTTCAGACACAGGGGTGCAGGGGAACATTTATCCAGCTATGATGCTGTTGGATGACGTAAAATCATAACGTAACTTACAGAACCTAAAGTTTAAACCATTGAAGTAACCACATATGGAGCAAAACCACAATAATTAATTATATTATTTAATGAAGAACAATTATTTTAAAATGCTTAAAAATGCTTAAAAGAAAGAAAAAGGGAGATGGCTATATATAATGAATGGATGAATGTATGAATGATGTAACAAATAACAAATATTTATAACAAAATATAAATCAATTTAAACAAGTGTTCATATTCATATTCATATTCATATTCATATTCATTCTTTATTGTCCTCAATAGAGGAAATTTGTTTCCACAGTCTGTACCAAAAATAACATTCAACACTCGTAACATACACGTACAACACACAGAATTTTGTACACGAGTAAATTAGGCTTTCTGTCAATGTGCGTGTCTTTCGTTTTAGCCACATTTATCTGCAGGAATGCATTGTCACAACTGAACAAAATGATCTACAGGGCCATGGTCATTTTCATCAGCACGGAGGAGGCTGACAATAGCTGAATTGTCTGACAATTTTACAATAAGTGTATTGTCATTCCTGCAATCATCAGTGTATAAAATATACAGGAGTGTAGAAAGGACACAACCCTGAGGGGACCCTGTGGATGAAGACAAAGCCTCTGACAAACACTCATTCACCCTTATTCTCTGGAATGATACTAAAATCAAAACCAAAGCTCAAAAGCTTCTCTACCAAAATGTGTGGATGTATCGTATTAAAGGTCCCATTGCATGAAAATTATACTTTATGAGTTTTTTTAACCTAAATATGAGTTCCCCTAGCCTGCCTATGGTCCACCAGTGGCTAGATGTTTTGATGGGTATAAACCAAGCCCTGGGTATTTTTGAGAAAATGAAAGCTCAGACGGGCGAATCTAGAAATCTTCCCTTTATGTCGTCATAAGGGGAAAGGTCACCTCCCCTTTCTCTTCTTTGCCCGTAAAAACAATTTGGCCGCCCATGAGAAAATGAGCTGCGATATTGTTTTTTCCTCGAGAGTCATCATGGCTTACAAACGAGCGAAGCATGGCAGTTGCTCAGTGTTTGGATGTACAAATGGACACAAAAGTATGCTTTAGTTCCTTCATCAAAGCCTCTGAAGAACCAGTGGGTTATGTGAATTTCTGATATGTAATTGTTCAAGTTCAGACAGATAATGTTTCTCTCAAAGTCGTTCAAGACTGTTTATGCATCAGTAAATCAAGCCAGTGACTAAATTATCAACTTCATATCATTTCTCTTAGTAGGATGAAAATAATCGTACTTAAACTGTGATTAATATACATACAGAAAGTGATCAAAGAACAATCCCTTTCCAATCGCCTAAGCTGTCAATCACACAGTGCGAGTTTATCTGGACACTTGCCAAAACTCATTATGAAATCAATGACGCTGTTACACTGCACAACAAAGCTCTTACTGTACTTACCTCATGTTTGCATTGGTGAAATCATTAAT